>CM035210.1:4478719-4646503 GCA_020233015.1 Callinectes sapidus | reverse complement strand
GGTGGATCCTCCAAACGGACAGCTCCGGGCTGCAGGGTTGCAGAAGCTGGATGCTGATCCACCCATTGACGAAACTGCACCCTACATTGGCGATGTCAAAGAGGCTGTGGCAAAGTTGGGTGGAAAGGCAGCTGGCATCTGCATCAGTGCGGAGCTGCTCAAAGCTGGGGGTGAAGGCATGATCCGTGGGTTGCATGCTGTCTTGACTGCTGTATGGCATTCAGGTACCATTCCCCCTGACGGGAATATGGGGTTGGTCGTCCCTGTCTGGAAGGGGAAAGGGGACCGTCAAGACTGCAGCAACTACGGTGGAATAACGCTGCTCAGCTTACCAGGCAAGGTGCTTGCCCATTTGCTGCTGACACGGATCCGCACTCACCTGCTGAAGCATCAGAGACCTGAACAGTCAGGGTTCATGCCCGGTAAGTCAACAACCGTATCCTAGCGCTTCACGAACTGGTGGAGCGCCGACGTGAGTTTCGACAGGGAATGCTTGCAGCCTATGTCGATCTCAAGAAGGCGTTTGACTCAGTGCATCGAGAGACACTCTGGGATCTTCTGCGTCTCCGTGGGATTCCTGCAAGGATTATTGATCTATTAACTGGCCTGTACTCCGGGACTGTAAGTGCTGTGAAGTGTGAAGGGGGCGTGTCCAGCTTCTTCCTTGTGAATACAGGTGTGAGGCAGGGCTGTGTGCTTGCTCCATCACTTTTCAACACATGCATGGATTGGGTACTAGGCAGAGTTGTGGAACAAAGTCTTTGTTGAGCATCTGTCAGCAACACCAAGATTACAGATCTTGTTTTTGCTGATGATGCAGCAATCTTCGCTGAGTCACTGGAGGTTCTGGTAATGGCTCTAGAGGCACTGCACGAGGAGGTGAAGCCCTTAAGGTTTCCTGAGCCAAGACCAAGGTCCAGGTGTTTGGAGGCGTGCTGGATGAAACAGTACAGTCTGTCCATGCGTGTGGCGAGGACATTGAGATCTTGAAAAGTTTCACATACCTTGGTAGTGTAGTACATAACGATGGTGGGTCGAGCCAAGAAGTCACATGGCGGATTGGCCTGGCCCACGGCGTTATGATTCGCTCAACACGAGTATTTGGCGTTGTCGATACCTGTGCAGACGGACAAAAATTCGGATCTTCAAGTCGCTGGTGATTCCTGTCTTACTCTATGGTTGTGAGACATGGACGCTGAACACCGACCTGAAGAGGCGAATTGATGTCTTTGGTAATAGATGCCTTCGCAGGATCATGGGATACCGCTGGTATGACTTTGTGTCAAATCAGCGATTGTTCCACGAGACCGATTCGAGGCCTATTACTAGCATAGTCCATCAGCGCCAACTGCGGCTATATGGGCATGTGGCGCAATACCCGGAAGCCGACCCTGCTTGTCGTGTTTTTTCCGTAAGGGACAACCCAACATGGAGGAGGCCTAGGGGACGCCTACAGAACTCTTGGCTGCGGCAAGTCGATGCCTCCTGCTGGGAGTTACTCGGTATAGGAAGGGAGCCTACATGGGGACTCGCGAGGTGTGACCGCCAAGAGTGGCGCCGTAGGGTAAGCTAGGCAACGCGCCTCCCGGCGTATGCCCCCCATGATTGATTGAAGCATGGGAAGAACGGCCTGGCTGGGAAAGCGTGTCACCGCAGTCCTGTGATGAAGTCCCTGATGGAGCAGTGGGAGACATTGCGCCTGGAAGAGGGCGTGCTGCAGCGACGCTGGGTTGATACTGGACGAGGAGAGGAGCGCTGGCTGATTGTCGTGCCACGGGCTCGCAGGGAGGAGCTGCTGCGGGAAATGCACGAAGGATACACTGGCGGCCATCTGGGCACCAAAAGGACACTGTGTCGACTGAAGCAGCGTGTCTACTGGGTCGGCCTTCGTAGGGATGTACGAGACTGGTGCCGCACTTGCAAGGTGTGTGCTGCCAAGAAGGGCGCAGCAAGGAAGACGCGTGCCCCCCAGCAGCTGTACCAGGCTGGGGCGCTCATGCAGAGGATGGCAGTGGATATAGCTGGCCCTTTCCCTCCCACCCGAAGGGGCAACCGATTCATCAGTGTGGCCATGGACTACTTCACAAAGTGGCCAGAGGCCTGTGCATTGCATAATCATGAAGCAGAGACGGTGGCAGAATTCCTGGTCACGCAGGTGTTCACACGTTTTGGGTGCCGGGAGAGCTACACTCGGAACAGGGGCGGGAGTTTGAGTCCCGGGTTTTCAAGGAGTGCTGTTCCCTCCTTGGGGTGGACAAGACCCGCACCACGCCCCTTCATCCGCAGAGTGATGGTCGAGAGGTATAACGCCACACTGGTAGGACAGCTGGCGAGGTACTGTGAAGAGAGACAGCAAGACTGGGATGAGTGGCTGCCTTACATGTTGATGGCGTATCGGGCAGCGGAGCATGAGGCCACACAGCACACGCCCGCTCGGCTCATGTTTGGGCGTGAAATTCGGCTCCCTTTTGACCCCGCCTTTGGGAGACCCCCAGATGAAAGGCTGCCCACGGTACAGTCCCAGTATGCTGTGGCGCTTCAGCAGCGGTTGGAGGACACCTGGCAGCGGGTGAGCAGAAACTTGAAGCTGGTAGGGCACTCCATGTAGCAGCGACATCAGCAGCGGATTCGTGAGGCCGTGCTCTCACCAGGAGACCGGGTGTGGTTACACAATCCACGCAAAAAGAGAGGTCTGTCTCCTAAGCTGCAGAGCCAATGGGAAGGACCTTATACGGTGACTGAGGTCCTCTCAGCCGTCACATACCGCCTCGCACCACCTGGAGCTGGCCGAAAGTCTAAGGTAGTGCATGTGGACCGTCTGTGGAGATATGCAGGAGATGCCACTTTTTCCTGGGAGAGCGAGGATGGCGCTGTCCAAACTCCTCCCTCACCTGGGAGCGAGAGTGGTGACGACCCTGCTCTAGACAGCGATAGCCAGGGGGAAGGGAGAAGGGACAGCAGTGACAGTGATGGTGAGGCCCAAGGACAGGTGTTTGAGAATAATAGGCCTACCAGGACCCGGAGGCCACCGCAGTGGTTAAGGGACTATGTAGAAATTTAGTTCTTGTGTAGGTTTAGATGTAGAAGTGATTTATTTTTCTTTCATTTTCTTTTGTAGGGAGTTGAGGACGGCCGGGTCGGCCTTTTTGCAAGAGGGGGGGTAGTGTTACAAACCCATCTATGGGGAGAGCCATGGCCGTGGGTGTGTGTGTATGTATGTGCGTGGCGGGCTTGAGAGTAGACAAAGAAGCAACGGGTCTGGGACAGGAAGGAGAGAGAGACACGTGTCGGAGCGAGACAGATGGAATGTTGACGAGTTAGCAGATGGCAGCTGCCGCCGGCCGGGCCGCAGGCAGTGAGGAGCAGAGAGGAGAGAGTTGGGGCGCAGTGAGGAAGACAGTGGAAAGAGCCGCGTGAGAGTGCTGCCTTGCTTCCCCTCGTTGCTGTACAGATATATTCTGACTGCCATGTAATAGTGCCTGTGCGTTGGCAGTGTGTGTGCCAGGACTGTGTGTGCCTAGTTGACATTGTGGAAGCCTGTTGGGAGGCCGTGAAAGAGGTGTGAGGAGTGAGGTGGCCGGAGTTGTCGCCTTGCCGAGCGCGCCTTTGTCATAGTGGAGGCGTTGTGTCACGGTCTCCCCTTGTTACGTGTACTGCTTGCTGAGTAAACTAGCCAAAGTGAACTCTGTGTGTTTGCTTTGTCCCCCAATTTGAGCTGCTATAGGCACACTTAGTTACACTTGCCCATCCGAACTGTGTGGAAGTTACGCAACCCCCTGTGCCCTGTTGCCCTGCTTGTGCACCCAGGAGGCCTGTGTGAACCCTGTGGCCTGAGACGTGCTGCTGGGGGCAGAGAGAGGGTGTAAAGAAAGGGGGGTTAACGTAACAATATATATATATATATATATATATATATATATATATATATATATATATATATATATATATATATATATATATATATATATATATATATCAAGGGGGGCATACGCCGGGGGGCGCGTTGCCTCGCCTACCCTACAGCGCCACTCCTGGTGGTCACGCCTCGCGAGTCTCCATGCAGACTCCTGTCCTATAACGAGTAACTCCCAGCAGGAGGCATCAACTTCCCGCATCCAAGAGTTCTGTGGGCGTCTCCTTGGCCTCCTCCAAGTCGAGTTGTGAAACAACCCGACAAGCAGGGTCGGCTTCCGGGTATCGCACCACATGCCCATATAGCCGCAGTTGGCGCCGACGGACTATGCTAGTAGTAGGCCTCGAATCGGTCTCACGGAACAATCGCTGATTTGACACAAAGTCATACCAGCGGTATCCCATGATCCTGCGAAGGCATCTGGTACCAAAGACATAAATTCGCCTCTTCAAGTCGGTGTTCAATGTCCATGTCTCACAACCATAGAGTAAGACAGGGATCACCAGCGACTTGAAGATCCGAATCTTTGTCCGTCTGCACAGGTATCGACAACATCAAATACTCGTGTTAAGCGAATCCATAACGCCGTGGGCCAGGCCAATGCACCGTGTGACTTCTTGGGTCGACCCACCATCGTTATGTACTACACTACCAAGGTATGTGAAGTTTTTCAAGATCTCAATGTCCTCGCCACACGCATGGACAGACTGTACTGTTTCATCCAGTACATCTCCAAACACCTGGACCTTGGTCTTGGCCCAGGAAACCTTAAGTCCCAAGGGCTTCACCTCCTCGTGCAGTGCCTCTAGCGCCATCACCAGAACCTCCAGTGACTCAGCAAAGATTGCTGCCTCATCAGCAAAAACAAGATCTGTAATCTCGGTGTTGCTAACAGATGCTCCACAATGACTTTGTTCCACAACTCTGCCTAGTACCCAATCCATGCATGTGTTGAAAAGTGATGGAGCAAGCACATAGCCCTGCCTCACACCTGTATTCACAGGGAAGAAGCTGGACACGCCTCCTTCACACTTCACAGCACTTACAGTCCCGGAGTACAGGCCAGTTAATAGATCAATAATCCTTGCAGGAATCCCACGGAGACGCAGAAGATCCCAGAGTGTCTCTCGATACATTGAGTCAAACGCCTTCTTGAGATCGACATAGGCTGCAAGCATTCCCTGTCGAAACTCATGTCGGCGCTCAACCAGTACGCGAAGCGCTAGGATATGGTCAGTTGTTGACTTACCGGGCGTGAACCCTGACTGTTCAGGTCTCTGATGCTTCAGCAGGTGAGTGCGAATCCGCGTTAGCAGCGAATGGGGTAGCACCTTGCCTGGTACGCTGAGCAGCGTTATTCCACGGTAGTTGCTGCAGTCTTGACGGTCCCCTTTCCCCTTCCAGATAGTGACGACCAACCCCTTCTTCCCGTCAGGGGGAATGGTACCTGAATGCCATACAGCAGTCAAGCCAGCATGCAACCCAAGGATCATGGCTTCACCCCCAGCTTTGAGCAGCTCCGCACTGATGCTGCAGATGCCAGCTGCTTTTCCACCCCTCAACTTTACCACAGCCTCTTTGACATCGCCAATGGAGGGTGCAGTTTCGTCAATGGGTGGATCAGCATCCAGCTTCTGAAATCCTGCAGTCCGGAGCTGTCCGCATGGAGGATCCACCATGAACAGCTGCTCAAAGTACTCAGCCCAACGAGCCACCTGCCCATCTGCGTTCGATACGAGGCAACCATCTGCTGTTCGGATAGCACTCACCTGAGAAGTAGACTTGGAGTGGAGTTTCTTCAGAGCTCGATAGGCAGGTCTGAGGTCATTCGCATTTAAATGACACTCGACATCCTCAGCGAGACCCCTGACATACCTCTCCTTGTCTCTTCTCAGGAGAGTTCTAGTCCTACGTGACAGAGCCCTGTACTGGTCATGGTCTCCAGCAAGTCTGGCAGCGCGACTCTCCTCAATACTTTCCAGCGTCTCTACCGAGGTGAAGCCACTCCGTGACCTCGGGCGCTTCCCAGTGCATTCCTTGGCAGCCTCAAGAGTCTCACGTTTGAAGGTATCCCATAGATCTTCAGGGTCCTCAAGGGTGTCGAGCACTCCAAACTGATTGGAGACTGTAACTGCATACTCTTGTGCACATGTCAAGTCCTTCAGCTTCTCAAGATGAAACACAGTGTGGTTGCGTCTTGGAGCCTTTCTAGACTTGATATGAAGCTTGAGTGAAGCAACAACAAGCCTGTGATTGGTCGCAAAGAACTCAGCACTCCGAAAAAGTCTGCAGTTCTGGAGGATCCTCCAACGAGTACTGACAAAGATATGGTCGATCTCCTTCGCTACTCCTCCGGCATTGCTATACCAAGTCCAGCGGTGCAGCGTTGGTCTCTGATACCAGGAACCCGCAATTCTCAGCCTTCTGGATCTTGCAAAATTCAGAGGGAAAGACCTGTTGTCATTCCTGGTACCAGAACCATGTGGACCAACACATATTTTATAGCCAGCCCTTTCAGTGCCAGCGACAGCATTAAAGTCGCCCAGGACAATGAGTGCATCACGACGGGGACACTGGTCCAGTACAGAATCGATACTCCGATATCTAGAATGGCTTTTTATTTAAATGTGTCATATTTATTGACTTGTCTTATCATTATCTATCACTACATATTTATTGACTTGTCTTATCATTATCTATCACTACATACCTTCTAGTGCAGTGTTTCTCAACCTTTTTCGGCCCCGTACCCCTCTGCAATTTCCAAAAATTCCCACGTACCCCCTTCGATTTGAAGTTCTCCAGACAAAATCTCCAGCGTTAGGCAACCATGGATACACAAGATTTTCGGCAACATCAGTTTTATTTATTAAAAACAAACAAATAAAAAAAAATGACACCGCTTTACGATGATTATCACAACTAATTAATGAGAGACTTGAGTTTGCTTCTTGGCTGCCAATTCCTTGATTCTTGGCTCTGTTTTGGAAAGGGCCAGGCGCATTGAATCAGGAAACATAGCGTCCAATCGATTCCTCTGTTTGTTCTTGAGTAGAACCATCACGGAAAACACCTGCTCACAGCAATAAGTCGTCACAAAGGGGACAAGAATCTGAAATGCCTTCTTCGAGAGGTTTGGAAACTGGTTCCTGTGTGAACACCAAAACTTGTCAGCCTGCATATCCATGAACACAGCTTTTTTGGTGGACGAGTTTTGGAGGTCAATTAGCTCGTCGGCGATAAATAGTTCATCGTCATCAATTGAACTGATGTTAATTCGGAATGGGTCGAGTAAATTTAGCTCTTCCACACTGCTGAAATAATTTTCGAAATTTTCAGAGAGGCTCTCCAGGTGGCTGAGGATTTGGTCCTGGAGCTCTTTTGGTAGTCCTTTTTCTTCTTGAACAACAGCTTCAAGATGCGGAAATTTGGCCAGATTTCCCACCTGAACACGCCTTCTCCATAATGACAGTTTTTGCTTGAATGCTCGAACACGTTCGCCTGCAAAGATTCGGTTGATGTCTGCTCCTTGGAGTGTTTTGTTCAGGGTGTTCACTGCTTCCAGAAGAATGATAATATTGCTTTCACAGCCGACAACATTACCTTACTGCACGTATTATGTGGTGAAATGACTTCATACGATAAATAAATCCCTGTCATCATCATCTTGTGTATTATTGTTAGTTCGAGTATATACTTACTTAAAATATAACAGTTATCGTAATGTCTACCGATCAGTTATGAAGCAAGTCATGTATGTATACTTCAAACGAAAGGTACGGAACACAGACTCTTGGAAGGACACTACCTCATACTCTCATCCTCCAATTTGTTGAAGGCCCGTGAGCCCAACGACGTACCCCCGGCGAAAGCTTCCCGTACCCCCTGGGGGTACGCCGTAACCCCTTTGAGAAACACTGTTCTAGTGTCTCTGGGGAACAGATAAAGGCGCATTCGTGAACAAGTTGCTCAATTTTCACCACAAAAGCAGCAAGAACTGTTCCTTGTTGTACGTGGAGACATTTTGAATGTGATGGTGGAGCGTTGCTGTTGTGTGGCGTCAACAGCTGGCCAGGGGTCCCCCTCCCCTTCACTACTCTCCACAGCTGCTGCCCTCTAGTGTCCACTGACGGCATGAACATTTTCCTCAATTTCGCCAATTCGATCACTTTATCCTTGATTATAATATCCTTGTCTAAAATCGTGCATAACTTATGGTCGACGATTTAGGGCCGACAGAAGCCATCGTGCTTAGATTGCTTTTGGTGTAGCGCACTGAGCACACTGGAAGGCATCACTTACCAAATGTCGACATGAATTATATTAAATGAAACGTTATTATACTAATATTTTCTTTTTTTATTTGTATTAATTCACAATACAACTGCTCCTTAAGTAACATAAGCAGATGAAAATACTTGAGAAAAAGAAATAAATGTATTCCCGTTGGCAACGAGCAAACACTCCTCGTCTCCCAGCCGCAGCGCTACTTTCAACACAGCAAGGCCATCCATCACCTTTCCTCCCCAACTATACCAGGTAAGGCTTGAAGGTATCAAAAGATATTGTTTATTAGTACTTTATCTGGTATTGGTGGAAAAAGCTGTCAGGTTAACACACATTAAAAAGGAGAAAGGCACTTTTCTTCAATTTCCTTGGGAAATTACTCATTTAGTATTTATAATTAAAGTTTTACCTTAGGCGTCACTCCTGAGGCCAGCAAACTTAAAAAACACGATAAAATTGCATCAATGGGTTCTCAATAGGTTCAAGTAGCTTAGGTGTTAACATAGATTTGGTTTTATTGCAATGCTGCAGCCCCTGCAAGCCCCCTCTCAACCTTACATTGTTGTATCTTAGTATTTATGCATGGTAATTTATCATCCATACATAATGTTGGCGATGATGGTAAATTTTCCTGCTTATTGAAAAGGAAGTGGAAAGAAATAAACAAAAACTTAGTTCCATTCCTAAAACCTCACTTTAATTCATGGTGAGAAAATATTATATTCTTTTCTTTAAACAAACAAGCTTGACATATTAACTCCTGTAGCCAGTAAAAAGAAAACATAACTTTCTACAAAGCAACAAATTGAAAAAAAAAATTATGAAAGGAAAGCAAGTGTCATTACTTTAATAAATTTCTAACACATTATTCTTTCTCTAATAAAGGGTAAAGACATGAATTTCAAACTTAACTCACTAATTTATTACAACGCTTGAGATGCGGCTCACAACCTAAAGATGATCAAGGCATACCCTAACTAGTACAACCATTTATATTCAGATGAGTGCAATTTGTATGACCATTTGTGCATTCTTTTTTCTTTAGGTGGTGGTCCTCCTCCATTTCCACTGGATGTTCTAGATGAAATCATCAGTTCCATCCTGGCCCCAGAAAATAAAATTGTCATGGGAGAAGAAGAAATCTTGGACATGATGGATCTCTAGCATGTTGACGTGTGTATCTACTTGTTTCCTGTTTTCATATTATATAATTTAGTCCCCTACTTGCTCTACCAGCATATCTTTTAATGGACTCCACTCCACCTCCCTCCTCTCTACTCAAACTCTCCTGTAACCTTTAACTTTCCCATTAATACACTCCCTTGCCTTCAGAATCTCAGTCTCTCTCCCTGCCTAGTTTTTCCCTCACTTCTTATTTTTTTTATAAGTTCTTACTTGTGCTTACTTTATGTAAGTCCATACAAGTTTTACAGAAATAGCATCAATCAATCAATCAACTCCTGTGGCACCCTGAGGGATGCATAGGGCCTCAATGAATTCACGCCACCACCATCTATCCTGTGCCAACTCCTCCAAATCCTCCCAACACTCTTCACCAGCTTCTCGCCTCATTGTGCGCATCCACGTCTCCTTCGGCCTTCCTCTCCCTCTTCTACCCTGCACTTGCCAACCGGGTGTTCCCTGTACAATCACTCCCTCCCTTCTGAAGACGTGTCCTAGCCATTTCCATCGAGACAATCTAACATATTCATCTACCGGTTGCACACCCGTAATTTCTCTCACTCTATCATTTGAAACCCTATGCCACCACTTAACTCCTAAAATCCTTCGCAAAGCCTTATTTTCGAAAACCACGAATTTCTTATCCGATGTTACTGTACTATACCACGATTCATGCCCATAAATCAAAATAGTTCTAACCATAGTTTTATAAATTTTTATTTTAGTGTGTACTGAAAAGTTATTATTATTCCACACAGTTTTTAACATGCCCATCGCTTGATTCGCCTTCCTTAACCTTTCCTCAAACTCCACTTTTAACGATCCATCCATAGACAAAAGCGTACCAAGATATTTAAACTTTTCTACTTGTTTCACAACTCTTCCCCCAATCACGCAAGCTCTTGGGTTAGCAATATTCATATTAATCATTTCCGTTTTTGCACAATTAATAATCAAGCCAACTTTCCCCCCCCCCCTCTCTCACTATACAATCTAAGATCCTTTGCATCTCATCTGTTTCTTCGCTAATAAGCACAAAATGTTATCTGCATAATCTAAATCTGCTAATTTACGTAGAAAAATAGCATATATGGGTAAAATATTATTCCTCTATCAGTAATACTTCTTATTGTTATAAAGGCTACATTTAGTGAAAGGAAAGAAAAATAACAGTTTATAAGCTGTTTAACATTCATTAATTGCAAATTTTTCTTCACAAAGTGGCAGCCAAAGGCATGTTTGGTTTCAGGTACTTCACGAATGTAAATGGTTTAAATGGATCTGAAACTTGTGTGGCGAGCGGTCAACTGGTTAATATATATATATATATATATATATATATATATATATATATATATATATATATATATATATATATATATATATATATATATATATATATTATACTTCTCAGACCCAGGTTTGGAAGGAAACTCAGATTATAAAAGTAAATATATTATGTGTGATATTTACAATGATTTCACGACACACGGTCTTTTCTCAGAGAAGTGTTTAGTCTGTCTCTTGGAAGATAACTTAGAGAACACTTCTGAGTCTCGAGAACACACACGTTCACGGCACAACACACAAAAGTCCTCACACCCAGAACACCACGCAAAACCGGGGGAAGACCGGCCAGCGGCGGCCCAGTTGGGTCTCCCCCAACCGCCTCACACCGCAGCTCGATTTCTTCTCTCCTGCGGCCCGCCGCGCCTCACGCCGCAGGAAACTGCTGACTCCGAGGCGTGATCATGTGATGCAGGGATGGGTGTGTGTGTGTGATGCCTTAGTGTTCAAGTACATTATTTTATCTCATATAGTGATGTCTTATAAACTACATCCTACTTAGAGAGTTTATATTATTATATTTTAGTAAATGTAACATCCTATAGATACAATAACAATTGAAATGCCAAGTAATATATATAAACACATGCAACTCCTTGTATGGGACAAAGCTGGGTCAGCATTTCTGAAGTATTGCACCATCTTATAGAGATGTTGCATCAGATTATATCTACATAAATATATACAATGAATTCTTACCTATCATGTCCCTAACATCGCTCGGTCACCTACAACATCGCGTCCTCGCGATGTCCTGAAGACATGTACCTATTCATGTTAAACTGATGTACCCTCAGTGTCTTCTGGGTGTAGCTGGAGTTTTATTTTAAGATCATAATGCAATGACGTAGCTCGTTTAAAACAACAGTACAAGGTCACGAAGACAATACAGAAGATGAGAATAGGCACAATCACAGTTGGAAAATGGACATAGGGACCAAGATACACAGGTAGAGATGTAGGTATTGCATTGTTTTAATTTACATGCTGCTCTGCTGTATCAGTTGCACCTAACGATTCACTGAGTAAGATGAAAACATCACGGCGCCTTTTCCGCAATTGAAACAGTGTGCTCCTTAACTCAGAATTTAGCAAAAACCGTTTGTTTTATGTGTCTCTCGCACTGTAGGAAGAGTGGTTTCCAATGCTTGTCTTGCCATTTTTATGTTGGCTAGAACCTTCTATGCATATGTCAGAACCTACACGTGCGTTTTGAATTGAGACAGGGATGTGCATGGCTACAAGGTCTGGAATGACATGACTTCCAATTACCGTAGCCTTAACAACTGTCCACTTCCCTTGATGCAATGATTGTTCAGAAGTACCTGATGAATCTAGGTGTCTTTCGACAAACACATCATCGAGATTTACTTCTAAAGTTGGTAAGCGTTCTCTGACCCTGTTTAGCGGGGAAATCCCGAACAGTAGGAACGGTTTGGGTAGGAACAATCTCACCATCTGAGGAAGCGAGGCTCCTGGGAGAACCCATAGCCAAAAAGCTTTTCCCCTGTTGTTAAGCATGCATCAATTTCATCTTTTCGTACTTCAGGTTAGTCATTTCTGACGCCTCGAAGAAGATTAAAGAAAAGAGAAATACATAAAGATACACACAAATAACATTATTGTTATTATGGTTATATGTGATATATGTAGATAAATATAGATGAAAACATATAACATAACAGAGAGTTACAAATTACACTACTAGATTTAAACGCTCAGATCACATTAATCTTAATGCCAGAAAATGTGACGGCTCAGTAATATTTCATCACCAATAATTATATCAACAAGTGATGTAATTACTTAAGTATTCATGTAGTGTCAGCTACTCTGTTGTTTTCCCACCTATACTTAAAGGTTGCTATGCGCTCCTCTTCGGTAGTAGCACTGCAGCAGGCGCCAAGTCAGTTTATGTCACCCTCACTCGTCCTTGAAAGGGTGGCGGGAACGGGGGGGAGGGGGGTTGCAGCTTCCACACAGGCGCGCGCGGAGTTCAAGGGTCAGCTCCGCGATTCCCACCCCCGACCAAAGTACCACGCCCAATGCGTCCTAGCCAAGGATTCTATAATATCCTTGGCCCCAGCCGACGACGACCACGCCCTTCCAATACACCAAGGTTTTGGTGTAAATAGATGTATTCAGACTGAGCAGTTTTGTTACCCAGCCACCGGCAAGTATAGCTGAAGTGGTGGTGGTGGTGATGTGTGTGTGTGTGGTTTCAAAGTACTGTGAGTGCTGCAAAACAAGCCTTATGCAGGAGTGTCTTTAGAGCGATGAGACAGAAAACTACTACTACTACTACTAATACCACTCAATCCTTTTCTCAGTATACATATATATTTTTTATATGGAATTTTATATGGATTTGTATGTATTTGTATATTTTTTTTATTGCATATGTATGTATTTACACGATATATTTTCCTCATCATCATCATCATGACGTCCTCATTACACTCTTCGTTTTTCCTTATTCTTTGATCTCATTATATTAGTATTTATATGGATATTATATTGTACAGTATTTTCCTCGTACATTGACCCCATGACACTCTTCTTAACTACTTATTCTCTTTATTATTAAATTAGCTCCTATTTCTAGAAGTTACATCTTGTACACTTCTAGTTTTATAGTTTAAGTGTAGTGACATACTAGACGCGGCAAACCGTTGCCGCCAGCGGCAGTGGCGAAAAAAAAAAACCGCCAGCATGTGTAATCCTATTGGACGTGACATACTAGAGAAACCGACGTCGGGCGCGGTCGCGGTTGCCGCTGTCTGATTTATTTCTGCCGCACATGTTGGCGGGAAAAATAAAAACCGCGACCGCGCGCGGTCGCGGTATTCAGAGTCAACACATAGTAAGCTATGGCTACTGACATACTATGCTGCGCGCGGCGGCGGGAAAACACTAATCTTCTCTGGTATATATATATATATATATATATATATATATATATATATATATATATATATATATATATATATTTCTACTAATGTAAGTATGTTGAAAATTCCAAAGTTGGCATCCTTGCCTGTGAGGTGATCAAAGCTTGGTATTGTCATTCGGTGAAGAATTTATCGTTGTGGTTTCTAATATTTACGTAGAAACGAGGGAAAGGATCTCGGCCACGGTTATAGGGGTGAACGGAGCAGGTCCGGGCACGTCCAGGAGCATCCAGTAACCCTTCGCTTTCAGCAGCGCACAAAGTTTCAATTTTAACGAAATTAGCCACATCTATCCTACGCTGATGTCCAAACAACACTGGGAGAAAACTACACTGGAGGTCGGTTTGCCGCTCATAGTATGTCAGGTTCAAACTTTCGCGGTTTGCCGCTGCCGCGCGCGGCGCCGGCAAACCGCTAAAGCACGCGTCATAGTATGTCACTAGCTTAAAAGTTAGGGCAGGGTGGGAGGTGGAATACGGACTTACGGCGAGGCCTGAGACGCACTCACGACAGTAAACAAACATGGCCGTGGCAGCAACTGAACGTCTTCCCAGAGTTTTCCGTGAAAAGAGAGACGCCTTGAACGACTTCAATGATGCAGAACTTGTCAAAAGATACCGCCTGGACAGTGCGAGATGCCATTTCAAGGGAAGAAAATTATTAAGGTGATCCCTCTTGAGAAGAATGTCATTGCCATCTTGAGATATTTCGCCACTGGAAAAATGCAACAGTGCAGCAGTGATGACTTTGGGCCCCTCACAGCAAACCATCGGTGCCATTATAAAACAAACAGTTTATGCCCTCACACTCACAAGCTTGGATGTAATGTGAAGCGGTGACTACCACCAAATAAAGGATTCTTGGCACGCAATGGCATGCATGGTATCATCGGTGTCATTGTTGCTACTCATGTGCAGCTGCTTCCCTACAAGCTCAGTGGGCCGGGATCATAAATAAGCTACAACAGGTAAGTTTATAATTACAGTTGAAAGTATATGACTTCAATTTTAAAGACCTACATTATTATTTCTCTTCTGTATTTATTAACTGTGACACAATGGTGCTTTCCATCCAATTTCTCCAATGCCTCCACAAGCATTAACTTATCTAAATCTAAGGGCTGTTCCCTTCAAACCTAATTAGCATTTGATTAATTAATAACTATAGTGTGATAAAGTTTGAAACATGTTACATACTCAAATTATAATACATTTCCTTTATTTTAGAGACCAAGTAGAAATGTTATAGAAAATACTAATGTTTTACTTTTTTTTCAGCAATGGGGAGGAAAATGCAGCAAACCTTCACTGAAGTAAGTGAACAAACTCATTACCATATACCAATAACATTACCCGAGACAAAAACGTCATTACCGAATACCATATACCTTAAAGACTTTGTTACTTGAAATGAAGTATGGGGGAGATTAAAATATAGTTGTAACATGTATGAATACATATATTTTCTCTTTTATTTTATTTTACATGTTGGTAAAAAAATCATCCTTTTCTTTTTGTATGATCAGCAGATCCATTTCTGCCCTCTCCTTCTCCATCTGTACCTTGGCTGCCTCTGCTTCTGCCTCGGTAGCATGTTGCTCTGCCTTGGCCTTGCTGGCATCTACTTTTATGCTGGAGAACCTTTAATTCCAGCACCTGTTTCCTTTGCAGGTGCTTCTCATCTGTGATGATGAAGCAGGGAAGAGTTTTGGAGCCCTCATCCATCTCCGCAGTGGTCTCCTCCAGCATCAGTGGATGAAGGCTGCCATGATTGTATCTGGCTCTCTCATCTTCAGCGCTGGGGAAGGGGCTGATTCTGTAATGAAAATTAATGTAAAAAATGTCAAGTGAAGGAATATTAATATACAAAGATTATTTCTTAAGGTGTTATACCTATCATGAATGTAATAACTCCCCCAAATATGTAACAAGACATTTAATAGGTATAAATGGATAGTTTCCTTCCTTTGAAAAAGGATAAATACTTATGAAAACTCTGACTCATCATCACCATCTTCATGTCTATGATGTATAATGAGTTCATCATGATGCATATATGTGTATAATAATCATTTTTATAATATATATTATTTTAAGTTAATTTTGTTATATGTATTGTTATGCTGCCCCCCCATCCACACACACACACACACAGCTTCCTAAGCGACGACAGGTACACTTTTCTTACCAACAGCGTCACCCTCAGGACAGCATACAGGAGTAACAGGACGGGGTCGGCAGCAGCACACACAGGGACACTTCTGGGCGAAGATTCGTGACTAGCAAGGCGAGCGAGGTACAGACCCACAGACCCCAGACTTACTCAGAGGCAGGAACACAGTTAAAGGCAGGGCACAACTTCCTTACTTTACTGGTACACAAGAGTAAATACAGGATGGCACACAGTACTTATACCACAACACAGACAGGGCAGGAACCCGTCCTCAGGGAGAGCAGGGCAGGCTGGCGTCCTCTCACACTCCTCACTGGGCCCCCAACTTTTTCCTCTCTCCTCTCTCCCCTCACTGCCTGTCGCCGAGCCGGCGGCAGAAACTATTTGCCGAGTCGTCAAAAGCCCCTTTCTCCCTTGTGTCACTCCTCCGTCCTCTCTCTCCCCGTCCGAGACACGTCTCTTCTACTGGCCAATCAGGCACAAGATATCCACCTGACCGCAAACTCCAGCCCTTACTACCACCTCTGCACCAATGTCATCATTGCCAATCTGGTAGCAGGCTGCTATCTTCACACTAGGCGCCGCCGCAACAGTATAATACCTTGTGAGTACTGCAATATCACTTACCTATATAAATAACCAAATCAAAGGATATAAAGCCAACCAAAATTATAAAATTATACAATCCTAACATTCAATAAGGTAACTAAACCAATCCAAACTTATCTAGCCAACAATCATAAGCCAACACAACCTACACTTACCAAATGAATCTAACATGACATGATGTTACTAAAATTAACCTAAATTATCTAACCTAATAATATTCCAAACTCTTAACTTAACTAAAGTAACAATTTAACCTTCCTTACATTCATTGCATTAACTAAACTAATTCAACTTATATTTATTATTAGCAAACTTTAACAAAAGTAACAATTTAACAAGTCTTACCCCAAGTAAATTCACTTACCTATGTAAATAACCTAATCAAAGGATATAAAGCCAACCAAAGTTATATAATTATACAATTCTAACATAAAATAAGGTAACTAAACCAATCCAAACTTATCTAGCCAACAATTATAAGCCCACACAACCTAACCAGTGTAAACTAACCTAACCAAGTTCAAAATATAAATCAACCTTACCATCCCTTATTTAAGAAACCAAACCTAACAAAACAAAAATAACATCATCTTTTCTTATCAAACCTAACAAAAGCAAATCAACAATTTAACTTAACCTAAGTTAACTAGAATACAAAGTGAACCAAAGTAATATACAATTACACAATCCCTAAACTAACTCAGCAGATTTTATACTGACCTAACCAAAACTATGACAAAATAACAAATCAAGCATTTGTCTTAGTAATGAAGACATGATAGAGTCACTCACCTAGTATGTGGTTTGATTAAGTTAGATTGTGTTTAGGTGCTTTATAACTTTATAACTAGCCAAACCTAGCGGCGAAATTGAGGAAAATGTTCATGCCGTCAGTGCACACTAGGGGGCAGCAGCAGTGGAGAGTAGTGAAGGGGAGGGGGAACCCTGGCCAGCTGTTGACGCCACACAACGGCAACGATCCACCGGCACCACCACATTCAAAATGTCAACACGCACAGCAACAACAAGGAACAGTTCTTGCTGCTTTTGTGGCGAAAATTGAGCAACTTGTCCACGGATGCGCCTTCATCTGTTCCCTAGAAACACTAGAAGGTATGTAGTGATAGATAATGATAACTCAATAAATATGACACATTTAAATAAAAAAAACATTCTATACATCGGAGTACCTGCCTCACTGAGGAAACGTTAGATAAATATCGTTAAAACATTTACAAATCTAGCCTAACCTTATCCAGATTGTTCTAAAGGTTGTGACATAGGGACTGGTTTTATTGTTGAGTTGAATTTTATTGGCGCTGACACACATTTCACTTGCAGACGAATACAGTGGCTCCAACGCAAGCTGACTAGAAAGACCACCACCCTGTTGTTACCATGGGCGAGGCGACACGTGGAGCAGCGAGCCTCCCTCCCTTCCTGGCTGCCTGCCTCCCTCGCGTTTAGCACATGGCGGCAGTAGCAACAACACATTGTGGGCCCCATTCTGGCCCAGGGCAGGCGACGAGGCAGCACGAGGTAGGAGCTGGGCCATAGACACGCGCCCCGACACACACACTTAGTTGTGCAGGGTCTTCAATAGTGTGTGTGTGTTCTATCAATAATTTTGTTATGTGAATGCAATGATTATTCTTGTCACAACATTGCAAGTATGAAATTCAATGCTCAGGAGGCATTAAAATTTTGTTTACAGTTTGAGAATTAATCTAGTCATTATGGCTATTGATTTTATGTAACCAATATTATACAATAAAATATATTAATCTATATGTATTGTATGTATCAATGTACCTATGAATGAGTACGACTATGAATGAATACGACTAATATAAGAAAAGGAGAGCGAAAAAATAAGCAAAACAATATAGCCATCCCTTGTGAAACAGAGAAAATGGATTCCATTCTCTATCTTTTAGCTTCCGTCAATGGCCACTGTGGCCTCCAAGGTAAAATTCACGGCTCGGTATCCTTCTTAGAATATCCTTGGTCCTGGGTGTCGCTTGTCCTATCCCATTTTCCTACAGTTTAAGTAATACAGGCAATATACCCATTAACCATTAATGCACAACATGCTAAAGAAGGCGTTATACCACTAGTGATTGCTTGTTATTCAGTACTTACGTTTATTGAGACATTTCTGCCGCGCTGTCCTTTGAACTGGGAGAAGTGGAGCGGGAGAGGGTCAGTAGCCGACTGACGCCCAGTGGCGGCTTGCCTTGCTGTGAGGCTGTGTTCGTTCGTCCAAAGTTTTCAGAGCACCACCATAAAAAAATATAACCAAATCTTCCACATTATTGTTATAAACCTATGTCATTAGCAAGCAATGCTGTAAATATTCTATCATCTTTATATTTTACAAGTACTTTTACTTTGATAACCCGTAAAATACAAAAGGTTCACACAACTGAAAGTCGAAGTCGGAATCACAAGGCTTTGAAGAAATCAGTATGAGGAAGTGTGAGTCTCGCAGCCAATCAGCAACTTTGTTCGGTCTAGATTCACCCGAGAATTTAGGCCCAATGTCATGCATTAAATCCTAACCACATGGAGAATTCCTCTGAATTTCAATATCAGAAAAGAGTTACTACATTTATTTTGCTTACATAATACTACTTATCATATCTTCATTCGCCTCAGAATAGAAGTTTTTATTGATTTAAAACTGGAAAAGTTAGCACCTTTTTCGCAGCCTTCAGTACATGCGTCCGGGTTTCCCGGTCGTACTCGTCGTACTCTGGAAGGAGTTCGGGTTGGGATGGACGCCACTGAAAACGCCTATACTTCTCAAAGGCGAACAGATGTTCGGGTGCAGGGCGAACAAAAGACGCCACTGAAAACGCTTAAATGTTTTGCCCGAAACATTACGTGAATTTAACTTAGATACCCTTATATATACAACGAATCTACTAATGTAATAATATCAGATTATGATATATATTAATATATGAAACAAATATAGGGCGAAATAGCTTATATCCTAAATCTCACGTTAAGCCTTATAATCTAAAGGCTTTTTCAGTGGCGTCCATCCCAACCCCAACGCCTTCCAGAGTACGACCGTGAAACCCGGACGCATGTACTGAAGGCTGCGAAAAAGGTGCCAACTTTTCCAGTTTTAAATATTTACAATAAAAACTTCTATTCTATTGTTTTCAGTGGCGTCATACTGGTCAAAGGCGAACAGGTGTTCGGGTAAAAGACGCCAGTCATCTGAGATCAGTTATGATTCATATTTGTCTTGATTTCATACGAGGAGGACCTCATCACGGCGCTGTCTGCTGTCATTCCCACAGATCATACTTCAGTATCCCCACTTCCATACACCCTTTGTGGTCCTGCGTTCCCAGAGCCCTCCCGCCCTCCAGCTTGAAACACTTCAACTTGTAAACACACCTTGCTGCTGGTCTTGGATTAGATACATTCTCCTGGATCTTAAGTGGCAAGATTTGCCTCACTTTGATATTCGTCAAAATAGAGACTGATACACTCTAAACGAGTAGCTACTTTTCTAGCTGAAGAGTGCACACTGATTATGCTAAACGGGTGAACAACACAATGTTAGTTTAATCTTATTCATAATCGTAAGAACAATGTGAAATGGAATTGCCAGATGTTAAACATTCTGGCCCTGGTTTCTCAAGATACATCACGGTAAACGATTTCCAGTGTACTGCTAAAATGCTATTATATTACTTCACTTGTACATAATGATACGATGCCACACAACTGCTTGGTTAAGTACAGAAAAATCGCGATAGTTAATATCTTGCTTGGCTCAGCTATCTCTTACCGACCAGTGACATCTGGTGGCCGCCGATTTTCATAAATAGCCCATTCCCTACAGATGTATAATGTAGACCGGAGCATCCCCGACAAGGAGCCAGTGTAATAAAGCATTATGAAGTGGAAATATTAGGTTTAAGTGAATGGTATTGCTAAATTTAAGGTAAATTGTTACACAATTGAGGGGAGCCATGTTACTGTACGTAAGGGTTTCTATATATGTATATATCATTATTCCTGTATAATCAGAAAAGAAATGTTCAATAGTTTTCTATGAACGTGAAAAATCTATGTAATGTACTTTAAGATCAATATTAGATCCTATATAGAACCTCAAGTTCGATGCATGCTTGTTGGTGGGTGCGGTTCAAGGCAAGGATATTGTTACCCCGTTTCCAAGGGTGTCAAGAAGCCGTCAAGTGATGTATGGTGGCGCAACACAGACCCACTGTCCTAAGTGAGACTGGACTCAGTGTGTGCGTATAGGCGGGCTACTCCTTTTCTTCCTAGGTTCCCCTGGCACAGGAAAACATTCTTGTTCCTCCTTTGTGTTTATTGTACCAATCCGTGTACAGCAGGGGTGGCCAACCAGTCGATCGCGATCGACTGGTCGATCACAAGTCTGTTTTATGTCGATCGCACTACTGCACCTGATAATAATTCTTCCTTCAGAAGTTACTATGCAAATAGCTGCAATACTCTAGCTGCTAGATAATATAATAATCCAAGTATCATGAATACTTGAATATGCTGGAAGAGATGCAGCTAGAGTCTAGCACTCATGATACGATCATTATAGTTTTCTTTTTTTCTGGTTATGTATAAGTTATACGCATATTCATAACGATGGTCATGTCTGATCACCATATAACTGTATATAAAGACAGACTACTCCTGTGTGTTATCATGAACTGGCAGTCTTTAGGCTTGGGAGGAGGGGGGATTGGCGGAAACTGACCAGTGGACAGGAACCGTACGCGTTCGTGCAGGATGGTGGTAGGTGGTTGCTGTTCAACCTGATTTGCAAATTTGTAAATTACATCCAGGGCCAGTGTGTGCTTTGTTAGTTTACAAATACTGATGAATGTTAAATAAGAAGTTAAATCAGAATTAGGGTGTCTTGTCCACACTCGTGATTCATTATTTGATCATTGTTAACGTAAACATTAATTGGCATCTCTGTCCCCTCCCACGCAAGTTTCCACAGTTGTCAGCAAACCTTGGACGTGTAAAGGTGTTGGGATCAGTGTCTCGTAAAGAAATGTTCTGGCGGCTTGAAATAGTCACGTAATAATACGATGATATATTCCACATAGTCAGTATTAAGGACAGTAAAAGCTGCATTTATTTTAGTTTCCTTTCATTACATCAATTATAAAGTGTTGTAAAGTGTTGTTCATTGCTGTGAAAAACAGCGTCAAGCAGTACCATTTGTGACTAACGCTGAAGCAAAACCCGCCCGTGTAATAGTGGTTTGACACTCACGTAAAACTTTTTTCGTTTTCAAACAGGTTATTAGACATCAACTGAACCAAAATGAGTAGTGCTGGAGCCGGACCGAGTGCTAAAAAAAGCAAAACTTATCATTTTCATAGTGAGTGGGAGGACGATTATTTTTTTACAATGAATAATTCGAAGTGTGTGTGTCTGATATGTCATGTATCCCCAGCACTGACAAAGAAAGGAAATCTTGAAAGGCATTACAAAAGTTTTTACAAGAAGTATGACAGTGATTTTCCTCCCAAAAGTGAGCTACGAAAGAGGAAAATTCGAGAGCTGAAGGCACAGCTTTCAGCACAAGTCCTTTTTACAGGAGCAACTTCAAAATCAAAGGCAGCAACCATTGCATCGTTCAAGGTGAGCCGAGTTCTTGCAAATCACAAAAAAAAAAAAAAAAAAAAAAAAGTTTCAGGATGGAGAAATATTCAAGGAGGCTTTTCTAGAGACAGCAGAATCACTGTTTGAAAATTTCAAAAACAAGTCTGAAATAATGTCTGCCATTAAAGAAGTCCAGTTATCAAGAAACACTGTTATGAGGCGCTGTGAATTTATGGCTGACGATTGGGGTGAACAACTGAACAAGGACATACGTCAGTGTGTCTTCTTTTCATTGCAGTTTGATGAAACTACTGACATGATCGATACATCACAACTGTGCATTTTCATTAGAATGGTGTTCGAAGATCTGAGCACAAAGGAGGAATTGCTAAAGATTCTACCATTAAGAGGAAAAACCCGAGGTGAGGACCTTTTTCACACTTTCAGTGATTTTGTCAATAAGACACAGTTGCCAGTAAACAAGCTCGTATCAATGACAACTGATGGAGCACCTGCGATGACTGGTCGAATCAGTGGGCTCATTGCCCTTTGCAAGGGTGATGATAGATTTCCTGACTTCTTTAATTATCATTGTGTCATTCATCAACAAGCACTTTGTGGTAAAATGTTAAATATGACAGAAGTCATGGATATTTCTTTTAAGATTGTGAATTCAATTTGGACCAGAAGTCTTCAGAGGCGACTGTTTCGAAGCCAGTTACAAGAAAGTGAAGCAGAACACTCTGATCTGTTGTTGCATACAGATGTCAGGTAGTTAAGCAGAGGTAAATTTCTCCAAAGATTCAGAGATCTGCTGCCTGAAATAAAAGTGTTTTTGGCCTCAAAAGATCGTCCTTATCATCACCCCCACAATGACAATGAAGAATGGTTGCTGGATTTAGCATTCTTAGTAGACATAAGTGGTATGTTGAATGAATTGAACTTAGATTTGCAAGGAAAAGATAAAACTATAGTTGACATGATTAGTGCTGTGACAGCATTCAAGCAGAATCTAAAACTAGTGTCTTCACAGCTACAGCAACATACACTGAGAAATTTCAGAAATATGTTGTTAGAACTGGAAAATCAAGGTAAACCATGTGATCAACTTAACAGTGGTCGCTATACTGAACAGGTATAAAACCTCGTCTCAAATTTTGACAGACGTTTTCAAGATATAGCAGCAATGGAACCCATTGCAACATACATGTGTTTTCCCTTTGCCAAAGACACATATGTTGATGATATTGCATCTAGAATGGCCACATTATTTAATATGGATACATCTGAAGTTGAAAATGAGATTTTGAAACTGAAAATGATATTCAGATCAAATCCATGGCAACAGGAGGCAGTTTCTGGAACCTTCTCAGTGAAGAGAAGTATCCTAATGTCAGAAAATGTTCCATGGACCTAACAGCTTTTTTTGGTTCAACCTACCTCTGTGAATCAACATTTTCACACCTGAAATACATAAAATCCAAATACCGATCAACACTGTCAGATGAACTCCTGGATGCTTGTTTAAAGCTAGCAATCACCAACTACAACCATAACTACACCAAGTTAACAGACAGCATGCAGGGTCATGCATTTCATTAATAATGTAAGTTTGTACTTTGTAATTCTACTTTAACAATTCTATCATAATTGTAGCAGTGTACCAGTTACGGTAAAAAAATGCTCTCTCTCTCTCTCTCTCTCTCTCTCTCTCTCTCTCTCTCTCTCTCTCTCTCTCTCTCTCTCTCTCTCTCTCTCTCTCTCTCTCTCATACCTCGAGTGGGAGTAAGATGTTACACTCTTACTTAGTTATATTTATGCTATGGAATATGTTCGACTTTTAGGCTGGTAGATCGCATTTGGGTAACTAGAAAAAGTAGATCATATCTCACAAAAGATTGGCCTCCCCTGGTGTACAGAGACAACTTGTAGTGGTGAGAGGCGAGGAGGTAGTGCGTGGACTGCAAGACTCCTGCCTTAATTAACTGACTAGTCCCGTGCAGCTACCTCACCACTTCACCTCCAAACACACACGCACACACATTCACGAACCTAGATTCGACGCCTGCCGCCTGAACCACACACTCGTAACACTGAACCCCCACACACAAGAACCCGAATCCAACACCCAACCACACGCTCGTAACAATATTATAATCTCTTAGAATCCTTGGTTCAAGGTCTTAGAGAATCCTTGGTGCTTGAGCTTGAGCTTGATGTACAGGTGACCTGTGTTTGCAGGTCAAGCCTTTTTAACGGCTGATTCCTGTAAAAGAAAGAGAAAAAAACAAGGGAGAAAAAAGACAAGGAAGGTGAAGATCAGCATATCTTCAATCCTACTGACCACTCCTCATACTCCACATTTTTTCTAGAAACATTTTCACGGCATCAATCATTCTTGCTGTGGTGTCCCCACATAGCCCCAACAGCAACACCATCCATTCCCTGCCAGTCCTTTCAACCCTATCATTCTCTTCATATCCCATCTCAGCCAGAACTATCCTCATCATGTCCCTTCTCTCGCAGTCATACTTGTCACACTCCAGCAATACATGCTCCACCGTCTCATCCTCCCCCATGTCACACCTCTGGCACACCTTGCTACCTGACTCAGACCATCTATAGTTTCTTACATTCACATCCATACACTGTGCTCTGGCTCGAAAGAGAAGATCACTACCCAGGCTTCCATCATACCCCCTTTCATACCCTGGTGTCCCTTTTTCCTTGTACAATTCTAAAGTGTCCTTTCTCTCCATCTCATTCCTCCATTTGTTCAGGCCTACACGTCTCACTTCTTGGTCTATCACTTTTTCCCACTTTCTCAAATCCAATTCATTCCCTTCCCCACTGTCATACCGCATTCTCCATTCATACTCGCCCTGTCTTCTCGCACTCCGTCCATATGTCCATATGATTTGCATGTTACTCCTGTCTACCATTCTCATGCATCTCTTCATCCATCTACTGTTCCTTTCACTCCACAAATACACTTTCCGTGCCAGTCTTGTGTCTTCCATTCGTTCGAGTCTAACCTTGTATCTAAGAGTTGCTTTCATATATCTCTCCCTAAATGTGCTCCATCCCATGTCCCCTCTTAGTGCCTCTACAGCTGCATACCTAGGTGCATTCAGAGCCATTCTTGCCACTCTATTCTGTCCTACATCTAGCTTTTCTATCTCACTTTCATTCCATGGGACCACATTCATGCCCTACATTACACTTGGAACAGCCACACTCTTCCATACTTCCCGCAACACATCATACTTGCATGCCCTCATCCTTGCTGCACTCCCCATTCGGTTTGCTTACAATCTTTGCATCAAGATCAAAATCAAGATCAAGAAGTGTCAGCTTATTATATTGATTATATTCTAGTGAATGGGAGAATGCATGAAATTGTGGACCGCATGTGGATTGATGAGGATGGAACGATCGACATTGTCTCGGACCATAACATGCTGGTGCTTGAGTGTAAGCTGTATGGAAGAGAGGGAAAGAATGCAAATACTAAGGGGAGAAAGTGGAGGTTAAGAGATGCAGGGTGGGAGAACTTTCAGGTAGACTTGAGTGAGAGAAGCTGGGACAATGAACATTTGAATGATGTGGATGAGGTGAATGAGAGGTTTGTTGAGAATGTAAAAAAAGCAGCAACCAGCCAGATAGGTTACGTGAAAATGAGTGCTAGGAAGCGTGCATGCAAGCCATGGTGGAATGAGGAGATCAAGGATGCCAGGAGAGAGAGAAAGAGACTGAAGAGAGTATGCAGGCAAATGAGAAAGAGAAGACATGAGAGTGAGGAGGCCGAAGGAGAATACCAGAATGCATGGACAGCATATGTGAGCCAGCAGCGAGTGGTGAAACGGAAGATAATGAATGCTAAAGTTAGATGTGAGAGAAATGTGATCCAGTCCCTGAGGGAGAAAGGTGTGGAAGGTGGCCAGGAATGGTATAGATTCTTGAGGGGTGAAAGGATGCCTGACAGTGAGAATGTGGAAAGCCTAAAGGTGAATGGGGCACTGGTGACAGAAAAGGAGGACATAAGAAGGGTGGTTAAGGAGTTCTGGGAAGAGATTGGAGGAGTAGGTGAAGTTTCTGAGGTGAGAGAAGGATGTGTGACACTGGAGAGGAAGAATGCAGATGAACTGAATGAGAGAATCAGCAGGGAGGAGGTGGAGAAATGTGTGAAAAGGCAAAAGAATGGGAAGGCAGCAGGTCCAGATAGATTACCGTATGAAATGTACAAAAATGGTGGGGAGGTTGTGATTGATAGAATGACTGAGCTATTTAACCAGGTATGGGAGGAGGAGAGAGTGCCAAGAATGTGGAATGAATGTAGGGTGAATCTGTTGCACAAGGGAGGATTCAAGAGTAAAAATGAGTTGAAGAACTATAGGCCAATTGCATTATTAAATACAGTAGGTAAAGTGTTCAGTGCAGTGTTGAATGAGAGACTGTGTAAATGGATTGAGCGATATGGAGTGTTAGGTGAGGAGCAGAGTGGTTTTCGTGTGAACAGGAGAGCGGAGGACAACATGTTTGTGGTGAATGAGATGATAGAGAAGAAAAGAAAGGATGGAGGTAAACTATATCTAGGCTTTCTAGATATAGAGAAAGCATATGACAGAGTGAATAGAGAAATGCTAGGCAAAGTGTTAGGAAAGATTGGGTTGAGGGCAAAGATAACCAACATAGTGCGTAGCATGTATGTTGACACGAGAGCGAAGTATAGGTTAGGAGACATAGAAACAGACTGGGTGAAGAGTGAAAGAGGTGTTAGGCAAGGATGCATATTGTCACCAACCCTTTTCAGCTTATACACAGAGGAGTTAGCAGCCAGAATGAGAAGGTTGAATGCAGGAGTAAGAGTGGTGAATGACAGGATAGGTGTGCTAATGTATGCAGATGATATAGTGGTCATGAGTGAGTCAGCGGATGCGTTGCAAAGTCTACTGGATGTAGTGGATGGGTATGGGAAAGACTTTGGAGTTAGGTTTAGTAGTGAGAAAAGTAAGGTTATGATTGTGAATAGGTCAGAGGATGAAGGTAATGCAACGTGGAGAATAGGAGTGAATGAGCTGAATCAGGTACTAGAATATAAGTACCTGGGGATGTGGGTTAGCCCAAATGGATGTGAGAAAGTAAAGAATGAAAAGATTAGCTTGGCTAACCAATGGGTTGGAAGATTAGGGCGTGCAGCAAGGATGAGAGCGAGTAAATATGATGTGCTGAGAGAAGTATGGAAGAATGTGGCTGTGCCTAGCATAATGTATGGTATGGGCGTGACTGCTTGGAATGAAAATGAAATTGACAAGCTAGAAGTAGGCCAGAACAGAGTAGCTAGGATGGCACTGAACGCACCAAGGTATGCAGCTTTAGAAGCCCTGAGAGGTGACATGGGCTGGAGCACATTTAGGGAAAGAGTAATGAAAGCAACACTCAGGTATAAGATTAGGTTGGAAAGAATGGATGATGAAAGAATAGCAAGAAAGGTGTATCTGTGGAATGAGAGTGGAAGCAAATGGAGGAAGAGATGCATGAGGATGACAGAGAGGAATGGATTGCTAGTGGTGTGGGGGATGAGGATGGCTGGGAGGAACCAAGATGAACGTGAATGGATCCTGACAAAAGGAGGTAGAGTGGGAGCTGAATGGGATGTGAGGAAATGGAAGAATGAGATAGACAGAGAGGTGAAGTGTATGGGAATGAATATATGGAAGAATGGCATGGAACAAAAGAGCACTATGGAATGGTACAAAGAGAAAGAGGCCCCAATGTATGAGAGGTGGTACGATGGCAGCCTGGGTGGTGACCTTCTCTTTCGAGCTAGGGCACAGTGTATGGATGTGAATGAGAGAAATTATAGATGGTCTGAGTCCCGCAGCAAAGTGTGCCAGATGTGTGACATGGGAGAGGATGAGTCGGTGGAGCATGTGGTACTTGAGTGTGAGAAGTATGAAAGAGACAGGATGGAGATGATGCAAGTGATTTTGACTGAGTTAGGGCATAGTTGGGATGAGAGAGTGGAGAAGACAGGAAGGGAATGGATGGTGTTGCTGCTGGGACTGTGTAGAGAGACGAATGAAAGGATGATTGAAGCTGTGAAGGAGTTCCTGGAAAAAATGTGGCGTGTCAGATGTAGAGATAATTAATGTGCAAGATACTGTTTTTTCTTTTTTTCTGTCTGTCTGTTTGTTTTGCTTTTTCTACAGGAGTTGCCGATATAAAGGCCTGGCCCTGGAGCGATCCCGAGCCACCTGTAACATCAAGATCAAGATCAAGATCAAGATTATACACAGAGGAGGAGGAGCACATTTAGGGAGAGATATATGAAAGCAACTCTTAGATACAAGGTTAGACTTGAACGAATGGAAGACACAAGACTGGCACGGAAAGTGTATTTGTGGAGTGAAAGGAACAGTAGATGGATGAAGAGATGCATGAGAATGGTAGACAGGAGTAACATGCAAATCATATGGACATATGGACGGAGTGAGAGAAGACAGGGCGAGTATGAATGGAGAATGCGGCATGACAGTGGGGAAGGGAATGAATTGGATTTGAGAAAGTGGGAAAAAGTGATAGACCAAGAAGTGAGACGTGTAGGCCTGAACAAATGGAGGAATGAGATGGAGAGAAAGGACACTTTAGAATTGTACAAGGAAAAAGGGACACCAGGGTATGAAAGGTGGTATGATGGAAGCCTGGGTAGTGATCTTCTCTTTCGAGCCAGGGCACAGTGTATGGATGTGAATGTAAGAAACTATAGATGGTCTGAGTCAGGTAGCAAGGTGTGCCAGAGGTGTGACATGGGGGAGGATGAGACGGTGGAGCATGTATTGCTGGAGTGTGACAAGTATGACTGCGAGAGAAGGGACATGATGAGGATAGTTCTGGCTGAGATGGGGTATGAAGAGAATGATAGGGTTGAAAGGACTGGTAGGGAATGGATGGTGTTGCTGTTGGGGCTGTGTGGGGACACCACAGCAAGAATGATTGATGCCGTGAAAATGTTTCTTGAAAAAATGTGGAGTATGAGGAGTGGTTAGTAGGACTGAAGATATGCTGATCTTCACCTTCCTTGTCTTTTTTCTCCCTTGTTTTTTCTCTTTCTTTTACAGGAATCAGCCGTTAAAAAGGCTTGACCTACAAACACAGGTCACCTGTACATCAAGCTCAAGCTCAAGCTCAGGAGTTAGCAGCCAGAATGAGAAGGTTGAATGCAGGAGTAAGAGTGGGGAATGACAGGATAGGTGTGCTAATGTATGCAGATGATATAGTGGTCATGAGTGAGTCAGCGGATGAGTTGCAAAGTCTACTGGATGTAGTGGATGGGTATGGGAAAGACTTTGGAGTTAGGTTTAGTAGTGAGAAAAGTAAGGTTATGATTGTGAATAGGTCAGAGGATGAAAGCAATGCAACGTGGAGAATAGGAGTGAATGAGCTGAATCAGGTACTAGAATATAAGTACCTGGGGATGTGGGTTAGCCCAAATGGATGTGAGAAAGTAAAGAATGAAAAGATTAGCTTGGCTAACCAATGGGTTGGAAGATTAGGGAGTGCAGCAAGGATGAGAGCGAGTAAATATGATGTACTGAGAGAAGTATGGAAGAATGTGGCTGTGCCTAGCATAATGTATGGTATGGACGTGACTGCTTGGAATGAAAATGAAATTGACAAGCTAGAAGTAGGCCAGAACAGAGTAGCTAGGATGGCACTGAACGCACCAAGGTATGCAGCATTAGAAGCCCTGAGAGGTGACATGGGCTGGAGCACATTTAGGGAAAGAGTAATGAAAGCAACACTCAGGTATAAGATTAGGTTGGAAAGAATGGATGATGAAAGAATAGCAAGAAAGGTGTATCTGTGGAATGAGAGTGGAAGCAAATGGAGGAAGAGATGCATGAGGATGACAGAGAGGAATGGATTGCAAGTGGTGTGGGGGACGAGGATGGCTGGGAGGAACCAAGATGAACGTGAATGGATCCTGACAAAAGGAGGTAGAGTGGGAGCTGAATGGGATGTGAGGAAATGGAAGAATGAGATAGACAGAGAGGTGAAGTGTATGGGAATGAATATATGGAAGAATGGCATGGAACAAAAGAGCACGATGGAATGGTACAAAGAGAAAGAGGCCCCAATGTATGAGAGGTGGTACGATGGCAGCCTGGGTGGTGACTTTCTCTTTCGAGCTAGGGCACAGTGTATGGATGTGAATGAGAGAAACTATAGATGGTCTGAGTCCCGCAGCAAAGTGTGCCAGATGTGTGACATGGGAGAGGATGAGTCGGTGGAGCATGTGGTACTTGAGTGTGAGAAGTATGAAAGAGACAGGATGGAGATGATGCAAGTGATTTTGACTGAGTTAGGGCATAGTTGGGATGAGAGAGTGGAGAAGACAGGAAGGGAATGGATGGTGTTGCTGCTGGGACGGTGTAGAGAGACGAATGAAAGGATGATTGAAGCTGTGAAGGAGTTTCTGGAAAAAATGTGGCGTGTCAGATGTACAGAAAATTAATGTGCAAGATACTGTTTCTTGTTTTTCTGTCTGTCTGTCTGTTTGTTTTGTTTTTCTACAGGAGTTACCGATATAAAGGCCTGGCCCTGGAGTGATCTCGAGCCACCTGTAACATCAAGATCAAGATCAAGATCATGAGAGTGAGTAAATATTGTTATGCTGCCCCCCCTGTCCACACACACCAACACAGCTTCCAAGGCGACGACAGGTACACTCTTACCAAGTACCAACAGCGTCACCCTCAGGACAGCATACAGGACGGGGTCGGCAGCACACACACAGGGACACTTCTCGGCGAAGATTCGTGGCTAGCAAGGCGAGCGAGGTACAGACCCACAGACCCCAGACTTACTCAGAGAGGCAGGAATACAGTTAAAGGCACGACACTACTTCCTTACTTTACTGGCACACAAGAGTAAATACAGGATGGCACACAGTACTTATACCACAACACAAACAGGGCAGGTACACGTCCTCAGGGAGAGACAGGCAGGCGCTCTCATCCTCAGGGAGAGCGGTGCAGGCTGGCGTCCTCTCACCTCACTGGGCCCCAACCTCTTCCTCTCTCTTCTCTCCCCTCACTGGCACTCCTGTCGCCGCCCGCCGAGCCCGGCGGGCCGGCGGCAGAAAACTATTTGCTGACAACAGCCCCCCTTTCCCTTGTGTCGCCCCTCCAGCCACGTCCTAGTCGCGTCCCTTCTACTGGCCAATCAGGCACTAGATATCCACCTGGCCGCAAACTCCAGCCCTCACTACCACTTCTGCACCAATGTCATCATTGCCAATCTGGTAGCATTGCCAACGCTATCTTCACACTAAGCGCCGCCGCAACAATATGATGTGCTGAGAGAAGTATGGAAGAATGTGGCTGTGCCTAGTATAATGTATGGTATGGACGTGACTGCTTGGAATGAAAATGAAATTGACAAGCTAGAAGTAGGCCAGAACAGTGTAGCTAGGATGGCACTGAACGCACCAAGGTATGCAGAATTAGAAGCCCTGAGAGGTGACATGGGCTGGAGCACATTTAGGGAAATATTAATGAAAGCAACACTCAGGTATAAGATTAGGTTGGAAAGAATGGATGATGAAAGAATAGCAAGAAAGGTGTATCTGTGGAATGAGAGTGGAAGCAAATGGAGGAAGAGATGCATGAGGATGACAGAGAGGAATGGATTGCAAGTGGTTTGGGGGATGAGGATGGCTGGGAGGAACCAAGATGAACGTGAATGGATCCTGACAAAAGGAGGTAGAGTGGGAACTGAATGGGATGTGAGGAAATGGAAGAATGAGATAGACAGAGAGGTGAAGTGTATGGGAATGAATATATGGAAGAATGGCATGGAACAAAAGAGCACTATGGAATGGTACAAAGAGAAAGAAGCCGCAATGTATGAGAGGTGGTATGATGGCAGCCTGGGTGGTGACCTTCTCTTTCGAGCTAGGGCACAGTGTATGGATGTGAATGAGATAAATTATAGATGGTCTGAGTCCCGCAGCAAAGTGTGCCAGATGTGTGACATGGGAGAGGATGAGTCGGTGGAGCATGTGTTACTTGAGTGTGAGAAGTATGAAAGAGACAGGATGGAGATGATGCAAGTGATTTTGACTGAGTTAGGGCATAGTTGGGATGAGAGAGTGGAGAAGACAGGAAGGGAATGGATGGTGTTGCTGCTGGGACTGTGTAGAGAGAAGAATGAAAGGATGATTGAAGCTGTGAAGGAGCTTCTGGAGAAAATGTGGCGTGTCAGATGTAGAGAAAATTAATGTGCAAGATACTGTTTTTTTTTTTTTTTTCTGTCTGTCTGTTTGTTTTGTTTTTCTACAGGAGTTGCCGATATAAAGGCCTGGCCCTGGAGCGATCCCGAGCTACCTGTAACATCAAGATCAAAATCAAGATCCGTTGCCCCAGATACTGTGGAGTGTGACGGTGAGCTTAGAGTAAAGAGGTGATGGTGGGTGGAATTTTGCAGGTAGGGTAGGGCATGGAGGGAATTAGTTTGGCCAGACAGTAGTGGTATGTTGAGATGGAAGGGCTGGTTTTTCCAGGAGACGCCAGTGGGAGTGATTGGACGCTCACCTGTTGCTAACCTCAGACATGTATTAACCCAAGATTAATACTTATATGACTGACAGAATTAGGAATACAGAACATCATGTAATATGTATCAACTTCTGGAAATTTATTGGAGCAACTTAAAAATAAACGTGAAGGGTTCTTAACCTTATTGGGGATTTGGGGGCCTTGCAGGCTACGGTACCACAAGGTAGATATCAAGGAATCATTGTTGTGGTGGGTGCCATGGTTTTTCTCTGTTTTGATCTCATTGCTAACATATTTATTTACCCAACAAGATCTTACTTATGTGATGTTTCTTGTTTGGTTAGGTGTAGTTAGGTTAGGTCAGGTTTGGTTAGGGTGGGTAAGGATGCTGGCAGCGTGATCAAGATTAAAGAGATGGTTACACTCACAACAACAATAACATCGAGGCTGCACACTTAATACTTACCAGCCTTTTGCATTTTTTCCAACAAGTTTCTGGTAGTTTATATATAGTGGATGATATTCTGTAATCTTAATTTTCATCTAATATATAAGTATTAGCAGTGGCGGCTCGGCAATAGGGACTGCAAGACTGTAGCCCCCCAGGGGATTTCTAGGATTCACGAAAATAATGTTGATTTATTTATGTTTGACTATCTTTCATATGAAAACACCAATTCTCATATGTTTATATGAAAAAAAATGCTGCAAGACAATGAGGAAGTACGGAAATTATTTACTATTTAACAATACGAAAGCGGGGAGTAGTGGGGGAGGCTTCCCGGGCGGAATGGCAAGTATGGACTGCGTCCAGCGCAGTCTTGTCTCTGCCGTTGTTGTGGCTAGGTGAGTGTTCTTGCGTCGGTCTTATTTTCTATCCTGTTTTTCAATTTGTCAGGGATGATTTTAAAATATTATTGATCAGTTATGGCTTGTGCTCAATTTTGATTATCATAGATGGTGTAAAATCACAGAAACATCGTATAAAATAGTATTTTTTTCTCTTCCCAGGTAGGCCTAGCAGTATTTTGCAAAATGACACAAGAAGCAGAGACGGTTCACAGTTAACACTTCAAGAGAATTAAACAAGCTGGTCGCCCATTACCAGACATTAAAATTGTGCAAGAAGGAGTAAGCCACAACAAGAAGTATAGTCGCAGTTTTAATTGTGATTGGTACCAAAGGAAAACATGGCTCTGTGGATGTGAAGTTAAGAATGCACTATTCTGCTTTCAACGTCTGTTGTTTGGAGGCAATTCAGTATGGTCCAAAGATGGTTTTGCATGCATAAACTTGAAAGAAAAAACAGAGAAACATGAGAATTTTAGGAAGCATATTGATAATGTAATTTCTCTATCTGTTTTTGGGAGTGTAAATATTAAAGAAAGACTTAGTGAGGCATACAGACTTTCAGTGAATGCACATAATAAGAATGTTACCAAGAATCGTGAAATTTTGTCCAAGATTATAGACTGCATAAAATTTTGTGGACACTTTGAGCTACCTTTGCGTGGACATGATGAAACTGATGACTTTGCTAATCCAGGTATATTTAGAGGACTTATATATCATGCATCAAAATTAGATCCAGACTTGCAGGCCCATTTAGAAAGTAATGCAGTCTTCAAAGGTGTCTCCAAGACTATTCAGAATGAAATTCTCGATTGTCTGCTGCAAATATATCGTGATCAGATCAGAAAAGAAATTAAAGAAGCTCCCTGTGTTGCTGTTGTGGCAGATGATACTACAGATGTTTCAGAACACATTCAGATGGTTATTGTTCTAAGGTACTTGCTAGGTGAAGAGGTTATTTAGAGATTTTGGGGATTTTTCACTCCAGAAAATCAAACAGCGGATGGGTTGTCGAAATGCATCCTTGATCAGTTAAACACAGTCCTTGAATGGAATGCAGAGAAACTGATACCTCAAACATTTGATGGTGCAAGTGTTATGAAAGTGTTCAGGCTAAAATAAAATTAGTCTACAATAATGCCCACTTCATTCACTGTTATGCCCATCAACTTAATTTTATTATGCAAAATGCTGAAGTGTTACACGGGGTTCATGAATATTTTTCTCTAACCTTTCGGGCATAGTAGCATTTTTTTCAAGGTCACCTCTACATTTAAATGTTCTTACAAAGTACATGACTAGCTGCATTCCACGCCCGTCTTCCACAAGGTGGAACTTATATAGTCACACTGTCAACAAGGTTTATGAACATTTTGAACCCTTAAAAAAATGCATGGAGGAAATACAGAGTACATCAAATGCTACTATAACCATACGAGAAGCAACAGGTATTTTGAACACCGTGAATGATGAAAGTTTTAAGTTTGATTGGAGCTTATCCACCAGATAATACCTCATGTAGAAGTGATTTTTCACCAAATGCAGTGTAGAGACATTGATGTGACTAAAGCACACGAGTTTATTACAAACTTCAAAAGGGCCATTTCTGAAATAAGAAATTCCAAGTACTGTGAAAATCCCACAAAAACACTCATGGCTGAAGCAAAAGAAGTGTGACTGTGTGTGTGCTGATATAGCTGATAGATTTTCTTTCACTAAACAATTAGTAGCTGCTAAATTGTTCAACAACGACTGTTTCACTAACTTCAAGCAAAAAGTGACTTTAGAAGAAGTTGAAGTAGCCACTGAAGCTTATCCCATGATTGCCAAAGGAAGACTTTTGACTGAACTTAGAGCATTCTATGACAAGTGATTTGCATGAGTTTTCCAAATTGAGTGAACTATTAAAGATTGTGAATGAAAATAACTTAGGTGATGTACTCTGTGAATTGACAAAACTTATAAAAATTCTTTTGACAATTCCAATGACTACATTAGTGCCCGAACATTTTTTTTCAACCCTGAAGAGGGTCAAAACTTTTCTTAGGAGCACTATGAAGCAGGAGAGGCTAAATGCGCTTGCCATGATTTCAGTAGAGAACATTTCTATGAATAATATGCCAGGTTTAAATGAAAGTTATTGATCTGTTTGCACAAAGCAGGAACAGGAGAATGGACTTCCTTTTCAAATAGCCTAAGCCAGCACTAAGGAAGTCAAGTATTTACTGTTAGGATAAGACCTAAAGAATTAAATCATTATCTTTCTATCTTTATAATCTATCAATCAATGGTATGTTAAACAATAGCAATAAAAGCATATAAGATTTTATTTGTCTGAATGTGAGACAGCTCCCCCATCATTAACAGTCACAAGCTGCCACTGCATGTGATGAGAGTTTATATGGTTATCTCCATATTTCCCGTTGGATAATTATTTATTTTACTTTCATGTTTCCACCCCCTCCCACCATCCACTACTTAATATTCCAGATTTTTCTAAAATAACACCTCTCCAGCAGGCCTGCACTTGTACCCACACTGCACACCGCTTGTAGAGGCAAGAGATGACGGAGGAGTACGTGGGATGCCAGGTGTCAGTGGAGGTGGGGGGAGGCTTGGGCTTTTACCAAGGAAAGGTGGTTGCCATCAACACTCAGAGACAGACCTTGTCCCTCACCCAAGTCATTCACAATGGCCGGCCAGCACCACTCTCTGAGGTCACCATTAAGTGGGTACCTGATTGCTGCCACTTTTGTTACTAATTCAACTTTCATACATTTAAGGTTTTTTTTATTGTCTCATCTTGCAGTAATGTACATGTTATTGTACTCCATAAGAGACACTCAATAAGAATTTAATGAATAGTAGATTAAAATCACAATGTCCTAAATGTAATGAATATTTTGCTAATAGTACTATTATTGATGTTCATATTTTTAAAAATAGTTGCTGTTCTTGTTTTCATTATTATTGTTTTTATTATTATTTTCATTATTATTATTGTTATTATTATTTTCATTATTATTATTATTATTACTGTTATTATTATTTTCATTATTTTTATTATTATTATTATTATTATTATTATTATTATTATTATGATTATTATTATCATTATGATTATTATTATTAATATTATTATTAATGTTATTACTATTATTATTGCAGTTATTATTATTATTACTGCTATTATTATTACTACTACTACTGTAATTGATCCTTCATTTAACTGACAAAAGGGGACCAGTTGCCATCTATTAGTGGAAAAAGTCTGTTGCTGGAAAACAATACTTCATGTGTAAAACCAACCTGTAAAGTTCCACTTCTAGCTAAGAATACATATATATTAAAGATACATTATTCAGCATACTAGATGCATATTGGTTATCAGAATAAAGCAATACAGAATAATATAAACACCGTGAATATTTTGCTTACCTTATAATTATGTTATGTGCACGTTATATACATGAATCTGATGTAGGTTAGGCTAGTCCAAGTCTCACTTGGTGGAAACTCATGCCTCTTCCCCTGCCACTTATCCAAAAAAAATCTAAAATAATAGTTCTTTTTCCATTTATTCAGATTATTGTTCAAATAATAGTTTCCATTGAATAAAAAGATCCATTAAACCAAGAACTTTTGAATAGAAGGTCAACTTTATTACTGTTATTATTATTGTTATTATTATTATTATTATTATTATTATTATTATTATTATTTTATATTATATTTTTTTATTATTATTATTGCTGTTATTATTATTATTATTATTATTATTATTATTATTATTATTATTATTATTATTGTTATTATCCAGATGACATCCTTTTTACATCTTTACCATGCAAATGTATAGAAGTTCACACATTGACCTTGGTGATCTGACCCTAACACAGCCACATTTTTCAGTGCTGGTGATGTGAGGGACCTCAAGATACTGTCCCGCAATGCTGACTCCACATCCAAGACCACCAGTAGACCTACACAGCCTGAAGCCCCATCACAAACACCAACTTCAGCTCCTCAGCTGTACAGTTCACAGTCTAACACTACCCAGACTTTCCCACCTGATCATTATAAACAGCCACCTCAACAGTATCAATCACAGCCACCACAACAACAAAGCACTCACAGAACTGCTAAGGTCCCACCACTGGGGCATGGAACTGTTGTGGGTGGGGCTGGTGCTGGGGAAGAAGGAGGACAGATAAGAAGGAAGTCCAGAGCATCAGTTGGTGAAACACTTGCTCATGGATCACACCAGCCATTCCACAGGTGAGTATAACAACACCTAGTGATGATTGGGTCGTGGCTACCTCTATAATGTCATGTGTTTTATTTATCGTATATGCTGGTGTATAAGACGAGTTTTTTTGCCACTTTTGAGACTCCTAAATGAAGGGGTTGTCTTATATACCGGTAATAAAACACGAACCTTTAACCCTGTGGTGAACATAAAGTCACTTTACCTTAAAATTCATTCTGCAAGCACACATGTACGTATATCATTTAATATGTGTGTGTGTTTACATATACATACCGTATGTATGTTTGTATGCATGCACACAATTTATGGGCTTAGCAGGGAGCTCCTCTCTAGTGATGTCTAATGTTTACTGGCGGCATCATTGTTTAAGTGACGACCACACTGGCAATTCTTAATACTGTCAAGGAGTGTTTTCTGTCTAGTGTGGCAGGTCAAGTGAGGTGTGTCGGTCAGGTCAAGCTTCCTTGTTCATATGCCACATTTATGATGGGGAGGGGGTACCTTTATACAGTAGGCTCACACCAATAACGATCTCCAAAATAACTTTTTCAGTAATAACGGTAAGTTTGAATAGATATGCACTTTCTACAATAACATTTGGATTCTCACAAATAACAGATACGTATATTGAATTCTGGATAGCATTTGTTTCCGCCATCATATGACGTCAGCCACCCCCGCCACCCTCTCCATGCTCATCCCAGGGCTAGTTCCCGTGCCCCCTCAGTTTGGTTCACTACCACGTGTGCGTGTTTCACCTCTATTGCACTCTGACTGTAGTGCGGGAGTTGAATAATGACTTACGCCTTACCTCTGGGTGGTGGAAGGGGGAACCTGCCACCAGAATGCCCGGGATCTTCTAATTCCAGTGGCCAAAGTGTAAAAACAAAATGAGTGAGTCACAAGAAACGTGCATACTCGCTTGAGGACAAAGAAAATATTTTTGCAATGATCGAGAGTGGTGCCTGGAACATTGAAATCGTGAGGAAATTGAACTGTCCTGAGTCTACAGTACGAAATATAAAGAGAAACCTTGAGGAAACCAAGAAGAGTATTGCACTGGCTAAGAAATACTATGGGAGTGATGGAAATAACAAGTGAGCTATGAAAGATAAAAGTGATAGAAACAGATTGTTAGTGATTACAGAACATTTTCTAGTGAAATGGCTAGCACGAAGAAACAAAGAAAATGCAAGTTGTAATGGCAGTGCGATTCGTGAACAGGCAAAGATCTTGTATGCTACAATTGCCCGAAAGAAAAACAGTAAGTCTCCCCCTCCTTTCAATGCCTCAGTAGGGTGGCTACATAAATTCAAAAGTAGAAGTGGCACAAAGCATGCAGTGTATCATGGTGAAGTGTCCTCAGCTGATTTGGTGGCTGCAGATTCTTTCCCTGAAATTGCCACCAAAATTGTTCAGGAAGGAGGTTATACCCTAGATCAAATTTTTAACTGCGACAAAACAGAGCTGTTTTGGAAAAAAGCACCAAAGTCGACATTCATTTCTAAGAAAGAAAAACAAGCAACATGCATGAAAATGTCCAAGGATCACTTCAGTTAAAACCGGCACAAGTGACAGCTTTAGCTGAGCGCCCTTTTCCTCTCTCTTGTAAGGGCCAGTAGTCCACAAACGTATCCTGGACAGATACGCCGTGTTTAGTCCGTTAAGGGACCAGCTAGCCCGAGAGGTACGAGTATTCCGTTATGGTCCCATACCCATAAGGACTTATGGGCAATATTGCTTTTTCTTAAGGGAACGGAAATGACAGTTTACATCTGCCACTCTCTCTCTGTTTATTCACCCGAAACTCTACAGGGTCATTGTGCGCTGCGACATACACAACAATTTACATTAACAAAATATATATACATATATACATAAAGTGCGTGTATGTTTTCTGTGTGTGTGAAAGATGTGTATGTAAATGAGACACAGCCGATGTATGTGTCTGTTTGTGAAAAGAAGGTGTGAAATAGAAATAATCGGTGTTTCTTGGGAGAGAAAATAAATGTGTTAAGAGAGTGAACCGTTGAAATGAGAGAATGGTGGAAGTTGAGGGCACACAAACTAGGCTAAGATGCACACTACACAGTGTCCTTTTAACCTGCAATGTATTGGGTGACTATCTCATGAAGCCTTTGGTCATTTACGAATATAAAAGGCCAAGGGCTTATAAGGGATGTGAAATGACTAAACTTAATGTCTACTGGGAACAAACTAAGAAAGGTTGCATGTCTACCGAGTTATTGAGATAATGGTTTGATGAATGTTTCGTCTAGGACGCCAAAGAGTACTGCCAGAAAAAGAACCTCGCCTTTAAAGTCTTGCTTTTCCTAGACAATGCCCCCAGTCATGCAAAGTTTTTAGTAGGACGTCACCCTGCAGTTGAGGTTGTGTTTCTCCCACCGAATACAACCTCCAAAATACAACCATTAGAGCAAGAAATTATATCAAATGTCAAGTTATTGTATAACAAATATATTCATGACAAGATGAGGAAAGAAACTGACAAACAAGAAGAATTAAAGCAAATTGCTGAAGATGTGAGCAGCAGCGAGGAGGAGGAGACGAGGCATTCTGTTTCTGCCCTCTCAACCTTCCCCACTCTTGGCCGTAGCAACCCACATGCACCGCACACACCCTCCACCTCCATCTCTCCATCCAAAATTTCTGCCTCCATGTCTTCACCAAAGCGCCGCCACGGTGCAGTGGCTAGCGCGTCTGGCTACGAATCCGTGGGCCCGAGTTCGATCCCGGACGAGGACGGCGCGGACCCCACCCAGGTTTTCATCCTTCACTGGTCGATAAATGGGTACCTAGGGCAACCTAGGGAAGGTAAACTGTGGAAACCCGGATTTCATGCTGGCCCCATGTCCTGGGGTAAGGGACTATTCCACCACAGGCTCAAAGGCCAAGGAGACGGGAGATGAGCGCCCGCAGCCATGCGCTGATACAGCGTAAGCCCCCCACTTTACCTTTTTTTACTATGTCTTCACCTGACAAAGTTTCAAACCCCTTAGCTGTAATGACTATAACAGCATTGTGGAAGAAATTTAATATTCGGCAGGCAGTAAATTTCTTTGTCAACGCGTGGAATAACACAATGCTGGCAACGGTTCAGCATGGCTGGGCCTGGACCAGCTGAGTCAGAGATGAGGCAGGTATCGGACCTGATGAATGAAGTATTGAAAGCTGTCTGCAGTGTTCCAGCTCCAGGATTTGAGGAAGTAAATAGGGAAGACCTGGAAGAAATGTTGAGTGATGGTGATGCTACTAATGTTGATATCTTGGATGAAAACAGTGATGACAACGGCAATGCAGCGAGTGATGCAGAGGAGCCTGAGCAGAGAAAAGTGACAACACAGAAGCTATCACACATTCTAGGTGTCTGCACCAACCTTTATGACATGATTCAAGACATTGGAGAGAATGAACGTGGAGAAAGGGAAAAAATTATTGGATTTGTGAATCAGATTTCCAGTCACTACCAGAAACAATACAATGACCAAATGAATGACCGCCAGCAGTCACTCATCACTCGTTTTCTTTCACAATGCCGACCAGCCGAAGAAAAAGAGAGAGAGACTAAAGAGGATGAAGAAATTGATGACATCGGTGAATTGCCTGCTGATATTGACTTCACCGGGTTTGAGGACGTGTTGACGGACGTGCGTGAGCCAGGCCCGGACTGCGGCGAGAGTGAGGAAGGGGCTAGCGTACATATGCCTCAGTAGCATAGCCTCCATAGCCTCAGAACATTCATCACACCAAACACCTTTTATTAACTTCTTTAAGTGAGTATTTATATTACGTTTGGCAATCTGATAATTATCAATGGTGATAGGAGAGCTTCAAATGGGAAAGGTGGGTGAAACTCCTGGGGTGGCAGCACCAATTAACCCTAAATACATGTATTTCAATGTCACACAAATAACGTTTTCACAAATAATAGTGTTTTTCAGGCACCAAATAATCATTATTGGTGTGAGGTTACTCTAAGTTTTTATCATGTCTTCTGGTTTCTCTAGGTCCCAATTCAATAGATCTTCTCCATCCAAGGTCTCCATGTTTTTCATAATTCTGTAGATGGTCAGCAGGTCTCCTCTCTCTCTTCTTTGTTCAAGTGTTGGTAGTTCTAACAGCTCCAGTCTTTCTTTGTATGTTTGCTCAGACAGCATGGGTCCATTTTGGTTGCCACCCTTTGAATTCTTTCAAGCTTTTTATATATTTTTCTTGGTACCAGGTGACCATATCACTGCTGCATATTCCAATCTAGATCTAATCAGAAAAACTGATATTTGTTTTACCATGTACTCATCTATATATGTAAATGTAATTAATATTTCTCAACAAGTTATAAATTTCTGCCACAATTTTGCTAATACACTCAAGCCCCAGTTATCATGAGAAATTGGTCCCTTAACATCACCGCAATAGCTAAAAATGTGATAGCCATTGTTAAGAAGCAATAGGAAAAAATAAAACTACTGATCATAGCTCACCAAAGTGGTGACATGATTTAACATATTGGCACCTTGTTTTCCCCTCATCTCATCATAATTCATAGATATCATTCATATTTTGATAGTATAAAGTAAACACAGACATGAAATGCATAAAATAGCCGACATAACAAAAGACTCATTTACAGTGGTACCTCTTGACTCGAACTTAATTAGTTCTTTTTGGCTGTTTGAATTGCACAAACTTTCAATTAGGAAGCAATTTTTACCATTGAAATTAATGTAAAAAAATTTAATCCATTCCAGTTTACTTCATATAAAAAATATTACACTCAACCTCCAGCTATTGCGAGAAATTGGTCCCTTAACATGGCTGCAATAACTAAAAACACAATAGCCATTGTTAAAAAGTAATGGGAAAATATAAAATTGGTCCTGACCCACCAGCATGGTGACATGATTTAACATATTGGCACCTTGTATTCCCCTCATCTCATTATAATTCATAGATATTGCTTACATTTTGAGAGTATAAAGTAAACACAGACATGAAATGCATAAAAAGACAGGTATAACAAAAGACTTATCTACTTCGGTGTGAAACTCCCGAATCCTGATGATGATTAAGCAGGCCTCCCCCGGGTCCCCGCCTCCCTCTCATGCACAAAATACGGGAGCAGATTGTTTAGTATTCCCTTCCTCCCCCTCACTCTGTCCCTATCCACTCCCATTCGATACACAAACAGTCCGAGTAGGCTGCCCCATCCCCCACTCCCTCACTCCTCCACCCCCCCCCTCTCTCTCTCTCTCTCTCTCTCTCTCTCTCTCTCTCTCTCTCTCTCTCTCTCTCTCTCTCTCTCTCTCTCTCTCTCTCTCTCTCTCTTTCTTATTAAGTAGAATATAATCTCACAGCATCATTTCCAACAGGAATTATTTCAAGAAAAGTATAAACTATTATACAAAACTGCAAATTATTGTATTATCAAAAGTTTGCACAAATGACAATGATATTTAACAATTAATTCTTCATTGGTTGTTTAAAGTTTTAAATATAACTGAGGCAACTAGGGGCCAGAGTGACTTGAAAGTCGTTCACAAGTCAGAATAGAGAGAGGTGTTCATGGCGGAGAAATGAAAGTGAGACTGGCCGACTGGCAGGAAGGCGGTGACAGCTGCCATGTGTGTTTGTGTTCAAATTGAGAGGCCGCGTTTGGATTGGAGGTCAAAATTTTTTCGCCAAATGTGTTCGGATTGGGAAGTGTTCGAATCAAGAGGTACCACTGTACTTTGGTGTAAAATTCTCGAGTTCCGATGAAGACTAAACAGGCCTCCCCTGGGTCCATCCCTCCCCCTCATTCCGTCTCTATCCACTCTCATTTGATAGACGAACAGACCGCGTAGGCCACCCCCCTCCCCACTCCCTCCCTCCCTCCCCCAACCACTCACCATCCTCTCTCCCTCCTCCCCCTCCCTCTCTCTCTCTCTTTTTATCAAATAGAATATATTCTCACAGCATAATTTCCAAAAGGAATTATTTCAAGAAAAGTATAAATTATTGTACAAAACTACAAATTATTGTATTATTGTACACACTATTTTTTATCTTACAGTGTGCTAAATTATTGTATTTGTACAATAATTATCATATGTCTGGGAACCGTGGGTGGCAGAAGAAGGGGTAGCAAGACTGTGCTAGCCAATCACAGCCAAATATGTCACTCAAACTCAGCCAATCAGCAAGTGAGTGAGTTTGCTTATAACTTTTCCATTTGTAAATCATTAATTAGGACATCATTATTTTATTCATATCTTCAGAAATTCATAAATAGAGCATTCATAAATCAAGGGGCTGGTGTAGATGCTGGCCACCCAGCTATCCCTTTCTTGCACCATGTCTCTTATTCTTGAGTAGAAGCTTACTAAATTTGTAACACATTATATTCCTTCTCTGAAACCATACTGTCTATTTGTCAACATACCTTTCTCCTCCAGATATTGAGATGTTTCATCTATCTATCTTTTATTGTCCTTTTTGCATATTTTTGCTATTACACTGGTCAATGACAATGCTCTACAATTTAATGGTTTCTCTTTGTTCCCCTTTTTGAATATAGGTACAATAGCTATTTTCTAGTTTGTTGGTACTTTACCCTCTGTTGAGGAACTGACAATGAGCTTATGGATTTCATCTACATTCTTTTATAATCCAATTTGATACTCTGTCAAGACCCAAGGCTTTCCTTACACCTTGTTCTTCCATTATTTTCCTAACTTCTTCTACTGACACTTTTTAGCTCCATGTATTTCCACATTTTTTTTTTTTTTTTTTTTTTTTTTTTAAGTGGAGGAAGCTGACCAAGGGCAATAAATATAGTGAAAATAAAAAGCCCACTAATTGCTAGTCCCCTGAAAAGTAAAGCCCAAAGTCAGGAAAAAATGTCTTGAAACCTGCATCTTAAATAGAGTCAAGTCATAGGAAGTTGGAAATACAGAGGCAGGCAGGGAGTTGTAGAGTTTAGAGAGTTGAACAGGATAGTGGTGAGAGAAGAAGAAAGTCTTGTGTGGCAAGGCTGCAGGATGATGGGAAGCATGTAGTTAGCAAGATCAATAAAGAAGTTAGCATGAAAATAGTGATAGAAGATAGCAAGAGATGCAACATTCTGGCAAAAATAGAGGCTGAAGACAGTCAGTCAGAGGAGAGGAGTTAATGAGACAAAAAGCTTATGACTCCACTCTATCTGTGTGAGTGAAACCTCCCCATACAAGCTAAGAGTACATCTCCATACATGAATGGACAAGGCCCTTGTACAGAGTTAGCATTTGGGGAAATGAGAAAAACTGGTGGAGTTGCCTCAGAATGCCTAACTTCATAGAAACTGTTTTAGTGAGAGGTGAGATATAAAATTTCCAGTTTAGATTGTGTAGGAGAGACCAAAATTATTCAGTGTGAAAGAGGGGTAAAGCTGAGTGTCATTAGGGAAGATGCTACCGTCGCGTGCTGAGAGGCGGGAATTGTTCCGGGAATCATGATTTTTCTCACCAAACAATTGTATGTCTCTCGCTCACTTTTGGTCCCAGGGCTAGTGGAGGTATTTGGCAACTTTTCTCGCTCGCTTCCTCAACCCTTTGACATGATTCCACAGCGCTCAGTTCATCTTTTCTCATTATGGAGTTGACATCTGGCAACCCCCGTGATCCGGAGGGAGGAAGCAATACTCTTGAGTGAGGTTGACATGACATTGCTTCTCAGTAGTGACATTGAGGACAGTGATGAAAATGAAGACGGATTTTTGTATTGAGACTGAAGAAAGTGAAGACTCCAGTAATGATTTTGACAGTGATCTGGGAGACAGAGGCAAGTGTTGTGTTATTGGTGCTAGGGGTGTTTCTTCCTGGTAGGTTATGTCACAGGTTTAGGGAGAAATTTTTGAAAAGCAATAACTTTGCTCTCAGAGGTCATGGCATGTTAGAAACTACATCGTTGTACTCAGAATTACAAAGAGAAATAGGCTTTCATTTAGAAAATATTCTCTTGGCATTTTCAACATGAGTGATTTTTACCCACTCTAACAAATGGAAAGCTAATCAGCTCCCCATACGCTAATGGTTAAAGAAGAGGGGGATAGTTGTCTGGAAGGTTGTGTCGAGTTGATAGATGGAGAAATTGAGTTTTTGAGGCATTGAGCACTACTAAGTTTTTTCTGCTCCAATTAGAAATCTTTGTGAGATCAGAAGTCAGGCTTCCTGTGGCATCCCTGCATGAACTTCCTGAAGTGTTGTTTGACATTGCAAATTCCTTTCTCTAGTAAACATTGACTGGAAGTAGATGTTCATCACTCCTGCCATCTCTTCTGTGTTTTCATGTTTCATTCTTGAATTGTAGTTTGCCTATTTCTCCTTTGTTTTTCAGCTTGCCTTTTACATGTCTGTAAATTATGTCTTCTATTTTTCTCCATCTGTTCCAAGCTTTTTCTCTTTCCATCATTGCTACCTCACATCTTCTATTAAAGCACTCTTTGTGTCTAAACTTTTTCATTTTCTTAATTGGTAAGTGTTTCATTATTCCTTCATTGTACTTTTACATCAAGATTCTCCATTTGTTTTTAGTTTTCTATGATATTTAAAAAAACTACTGTCTCCTTTTTCAAAGTATTTTCTTAATTCTGCAAAGTTAGTCTTGCTGTAATTGTACCTCTGATCTTTAAAATCTTTGTTCCTAGTTTCTTCCAGTCTGCTCTTCAGCACTGAGGCTCTTGCATTCTTCTTCATCATCCTTCACCTCCATCACTACTTTCTCAGCATGCTTTTTCTCATATACTTCTCTTTCGTGTCTAACTGGTATATTTTTTTCTTTAACCCCTGGAGGATGGCTGACAGCAATAGCTGTTCGATCGACAAGGTGGGTGGTGATTACTGTTCAGATCACCGCTTGTCTTGCATTTTGATATTATGCATTAGATTTTGTTCTCCTCCAAATGTGCAAGAACTTGTCCGGAGTACTTTTAGTTCTCTTACAGGTGCATTGGTTTGTTATTCATACATTTTCTTCAGTGAGGAAATATAAAAGTAATTTGTCACTTGCTAACTGTGTTCTGTTAGGCTATGTCTGCATACATTCCACAAATAATGATATCCATGCCACTCGGCAAAGTTCGAGAGGTGGGAGTGGGAAGGCAGCGGAGGCCCATCAAGGGGGAGCAAACCCGCTACATAAAAGTTATACCTGAATTTCATGTATAGAGTATTTGACTTAGAACTTCTTGAACTATGAAATCCTAAAGTATCATATAGAGTGGTCAGCATTCAATTCCAAACATGTCTTTGTATAGCCCAACACTTTTGAATCATTTTACCACCTCTCAAGCATCACCAGACTGACCCAGTGAAAGTGAGTGACCTGTGATGAGTCAACTTGTCAAATGTGCATTTTTCTGGGTGAGTGCCAATTTGAGAGAAAATAACTCTCCCCCTAGCTCAATATTGGTGATGGTGATGGTGATAATAACCATGAAGGTGATGAGGATGATGCTGCTGATGGTTACAATGGTGTACAGATGATTGATAGTGCAATATTGTTTTTCTTCAGCAATTTCCAAAATTTAAACTAGATAACTTCTGGGCTCCTAAGACTCCATATATGGGGTTTTAATGTCTTCATTACAAAAATGCAAAAAAAAGTTCTGGCACCTGGGAGAAAATTTTCATTTTCTGATCTGAGGCTGTATGGGTTAACACCTAATATATCTGTAAATGTGTCAATTAATAAAAAAGATACTTATCTTTGTTGTAGTAACAACATTACAAGACCATAAACAAGCAGGCCATAACCCAAATTAACCTCTATCAGTGTTGGTTAAAGAGTAAAGACTGGCTCACAACATGAGGCAATGCAGGGAAGACAGAGAGCATTGACTCCTTACAGGACCGGACACATAGACGTTAGTTTTGACGAAACCACTAAAGCAGCTGCTACCTGGTGAACCCTTCCCCATTCGTGAATTCTGGACATGTCAGGGAAAATCTAGACATATGGCAACCCTACTCTAACCCAGGCCTTCTTGGTTATAAGCCAAGTGTATTAATCATTACATGATGTGGTGTGTGTGTGTGTGTGTGTGTGTGTGTGTGTGCATGTGTGTGTGTGTGTGTGTGTGTGTGTGTGTGTGTGTGTGTGTACCTACAAATATTGACATGACAGACACTGGATTATTAAAGAATGTGTCATGTGTCTTTTAATTTGATTTACTTATATATATATATTTCAAGGAGAGAAAGAGTGAAATTCTTTTTATGATCAGTTAGTTTTTTGCTGGCGTACACCATGTATTAGCAATGCACATTTTTTAGCCTATAGTATGAAATGGTTTAAATTATGAGTACTAAAGAACTGTTTTCATGGACATACATAAAAAATAATATTTCAATACAATTCCTTCCTACATAAGCATGCATTCCTCTCCTTCCTCTCTCACTGCCACCTTACAACTCCAGGGATGGAACTGGAGAATGGCAACAGATGGGACAGGGCCAGCCACTTCCCACAGACTACAGCTCTCCCCGTCGCGGTGACTCTACCAGGACACCAAACAAGAAGGAGCGGCAGTGGCGGGCACGCAATGAGGCAACATTTGGCACTCCTATTGATGACATGCTGACCACTGAGTTTGACTTTGAGAGCAACCTAGCACTCTTTGACAAGCAGGTGAGATGAAGCTTTGGCAGAGCCTGTTTTGCCTTATATCCACTGTAATACAAAGTGTTTCCCTATTCTTATTAGGCTAACAGAAACCTTGACATCAATAGATATTGTTTATGTTAAGCTGCCCAATCATAGCCTTCCCAGCTTACCTCATTATAATATTAAAGTTAAGTGACAAGGTGGTAGTGATGGAGCAGCCACCAAAGCTTATCAAGCCCATCACAGTGAGGCTCCAGCAATAAACCTGTGACAATCACCTGGAATTGTGCAGAACAGAGACAGTGAATTTTTTCATGCCAGTAATGTATTTAAGTGAGGGAACCAACCACCACACAAGCCCTTCATATTGTGGCTTGTCAGCAATCCACCCCCTTCAACCAACTATGAGAGCAGTGGCTCCTTCTTATACAGGAATGATAGCTTTGAACCTAAATTTTTTCCCTAAAAAATAATAATTTTCTTATATAGCAAGTTGCCACATATTCCAGTATAGGCACCTCTCAATTTACATGAGAGATGTGTTCTTGAAAAGTATGTTGAAAACAACAACAACAATATATATATATATATATATATATATATATATATATATATATATATATATATATATATATATATATACAGTGGTACCCCTTGACTCGAACACTTCTCAATGCAAACACATTTGGCGAACAAATTTTGACCTCCAATCTGAACACAGCCTCTCAGTTCGAACACAAACACACATGGTGGCCGACGTCACCTTCCCGCCAGTTGGCCGACTTCTCTGCTGTGAACACCTCTCTCTGTTGCGACTCATGAACGGCTTTCAAGTCACTCAGGCCTCTAGTTGCTTCGCTTACTCCAGCCCTCAATCCTGGTCACTTCCTACCTACCACTCCAGTCAATGCGGCTTTCTAATCTGGTCATGGGCAAACTTATTTACTAATGAAGATATATTTAACACTTCGAACAACCAATGAAAAATGAATTGTTAAATATCATTGTCATTTGTGCAAACTACAATAATACAATAATTTGCAGTTTTGTACAATAATTTATACTTTTCTTTAAATAATTCCTGTTGGAAATGATGCTGCAATAATATATTCTACTTGATGAGAGAGAGAGAGAGAGAGAATGGTGAGTGGCTGGAGGATGGAGGGAGGGGGGGGGGGCAGCCTACTTGGTCTGTGGGAGTGGATAGGGATGGGGGAAGGGGGAGGGGGGGAATACTACACGATCTGTTCCCATATTTAGTGCATGAGATGGAGGCGGGGACCCAGGGGAGGCCTGTTTAATCTTCATCAGGACTCGGGAGTTTCACAATTAAGTAAATAAGTCTTTATTTCACATAATACCTGTTCCTTCTACTATAGGCAATGAACACATTGTCTCTTTAGTCTGTCAGTTAGTAAAATCAACCCCCCTTGCGCTTGCCGCTGCGTTTGCCTGTATACTCTCTCCACTGTCCATCCTTGTACCCCACTTCTCAACTGACAGCCAATGTACCTACACGTTGTCTCCCACTCTTCTTTCATTGCATGTCGGTATTGAATTGTGCTCTTGATGTCATCTACGGCTCCTGCTTCTCCTCCTTCCCTGGCTCTGAGTGATGGCTCTACTGCCAGCGTGATCCATTTACCGGATATTGCTGTGATAGCCGTGACTATGCCATCTGTTCCTCCAGGCAGCTATGCTGGGACCTCCAAGCGGACCTGTAACCGGAAGGATTGCAACAGAGTCCTGCCTAGTGTCTCCCTTGATCCCCACTCTGTATGTATTAAATGCTGTGGTCTGTACTGTTGCTTCGAGGTGTGAGGAATGTGCAGATTGGGATGATGTTGTGAAAGGGACCAGGTCTTATCAGTCTAGATTAGCATGGCGCCGTTCCCGTTATGCTCATTCGCAACAGCAAGGGAACACTAGTGCGTCTGCGAACACCAGTGGAAGTCGAGAAGGCTCCAGTGAGGTTGTTATGGAGCCTGGGCATGAGAGCTTGCTCTCATCGGTTGAGTGCTTCGCCCCACAGGATTCTGCCTCCCAGGCTGGCCACGCTCTCCCGTTGGAGGGCCAGCTTACCTCTCTGCTTACGCATGGTTCTCAGCTATAGTCCATGCTGACAGAGATGATTTCATCTCAAGTGGCTACATGTTTAAGTAACCTGGCTTCCCTTCCAGCTAGTTCATTGTTTCAGGCAGAGTATCTGGCCAGGGCCGGACCAACCTCCCCAAAATCTGCGGCACCTAGTAGAGTGCAAAAGGCACTCCTAGCTGAGAGGGTACGGGGAGGTAGTCTGGGACACGAACCATCGAGGGTTCGGTCAGGTAAGCGGACCACACCTGTGGACGACCCGCCATTCCCAAAACAGTCCCTAGCCAAGGTGGGGGGAGAGATGCGGGTTGGTTCAACACCTTTCTCCCTGGCTCGGGATCCAGAGTGGCCATAGTGAGGGTGTTTGACCCGCTCGCCCATCTTGGATCCTTGGGTGAGGGTCGGACAGCTTGCGACGACGAGTAGCGTCAAACGACTCCAGTCACTCTGTCCACGGGAGTTGGGATGCATGATGCCACACTGCGTCACCCCTCTCCTTCATCCACGGCATCCCATAGGTTGGACACCATGGTGCCCTCCTTGGCTGCACATTGTCACCACCACCAACCAGCACCAACCTCTACGGCCTCATGGTGCCAAGGTTTGCCTTTTCGTGGGTCAGAGTCTGTGCATGGCCAGCACATGGTCTTCCCACCACCCTTGCCTTTCATCTCTGGTCACTACACATTTCAAAGTAAGGACAGGAGTGATGTTGGTGGGGACAGGGAAGAGGATTTCTCGGACACAAACAATAATGTGGCGGATCCTTCCTCTACTTTCAAGGACATGATGGACCTTGTTTACCGGACTTTTCCAGAAGCCCGTGGTCAGGCTTCTCAAGACACTGCCCCAGGAATTGCTGGGAGGAATGGTATACCAAAGGATCAGAATCTTTGTGGGGAAATAAGTTATTAAAATTGGCAATGGACAAAGCTCTAACATAGTGGATAGGTGAAGATACCAGATTCAGTAATGAAGGAGAAACATCAAGGCTAGACCTGGTGTTCAGTAAAGAACTGGAAGGAATTCAAAACGTTAACATAGGATGCCTAGTAGCCAAAAGTGATCATGCTACCTTAGAATTTGATGTTGTTGAGGAAGTAGAAAATAAAAGAAAGGAAGAACACCGTGGAGAAAGATTAAACTACAGCAAGACAGATTTTGAAAATATGAGAAATTTTTTTTCAAGAAGAGAGATGGAACAAATACTATGAGGCCACAAATGTACATGAAAAATGGGAAGAATTCCTTAAAATTCACAAGGAGGCAGAAGAGAAGTTTGTGCCTAAAAGGAGGAAGAGGATAATAGGTGAAAAAGAATGGTTTAACTTAAGATGTGAGACGGCAAGAAGGAAAAAAGAAGATTCATGGAACAAGTGGAGAAGAAGTAGAAGAACAAACATTTGGAATAATTACAAGCACCCAAGAAATGATTATGTGATGGTCCTTAGAGAAGAACAAAGACAGTTTGAGAAAGACATAATCGACAGATGCAAGAATGAACCCAACCTCTTCTATAGATTTGTGAATGGAAAATTCAAAAGGAAAACCAGATTAGATAAATTAAGGGTGGATGGAGTAGTTTATGAAGACCCAAAAGCAATGGCAGATGTGATGAATAGGAGCTTCAATGAGGTTTTTACGAGAGAAAAAGAATTTGTGAGACCACGGGATGTGCAAGATCAAGGGAGAACGGAAGACTTTCAAGTGACTATACAGGAAATAAATAATATACTCAATAGTTTAGACGGGAAGAAAGCTACGGGACCAGATGGAGTGTCAGGGTGGATACTGAAAGAGTGTAGGGATGAACTGAAAGATAAATTACACAGCATAATATGTACCTCCATAAATCATGGAACAGTTCTACAGGACTGGAAAAGGGCAGACATTGTTCCCCTGTTCAAGGGAGAAAATGCTGAAAATCCATCAAATTACAGACCAGTGTCATTGACGAGCGTGGTTGCTAAAATTTGTGAAAAGATAATAAAAGATAAATGGACCAAGTTTCTGGAAGATAATAGAATCCTCACGAACTGTCAGTTTGGGAGAAAAAAAAAGAGGTCATATTCACTTGAAACACTTTGAGGACTTAGATTACTTAGTGACTGTAGCTGAGAGTGGTTTCTCAGGCTTCAGGGAGGAAATGGGCTATCTGAGAAGGATAATTGGACTTCAGAGAGAGAGAGGCCGTTAAGGAACTTTGTGCCCAGCTGTTTGAACAACAGGAATAAATGATTGAGGATAACAAGCTCAAATCCATCATTGGTAAGTACAATAAAATGGTTTGTGTTGACACAGAAATTAAGGCTACCATAGAGGCACTGCGAGAAGAGAATCAATCAATCATGGGGGGCATACGCCAGGGGGCGCGTTGCCTCGCCTACCCTACGGCGCCACTCCCAGCGGTCACGCCTCGCGAGTCTCCATGCAGGCTCCCTTCCTATACCGAGTAACTCCCAGCAGGAGGCATCGACTTGCCGCAGCCAAGAGTTCTGTGGGCGTCCCCTAGGCCTCCTCCAGGTTGGGTTGTCCCTTACGGAAACAACCCGACAAGCAGGGTCGGCTTCCGGGTATCGTGCCACATGCCCCTATAGCCGCAGTTGGCGCTGACGGACTATGCTAGTAATAGGCCTCGAATCGGTCTCGTGGAACAATCGCTGATTTGACACAAAGTCATACCAGCGGTATCCCATGATCCTGCGAAGGCATCTCGTACCAAAGACATCAATTCGCCTCTTCAGGTCGGTGTTCAGCGTCCATGTCTCACATCCATAGAGTAAGACAGGGATCACCAGCGACTTGAAGATCCGAATCTTTGTCAGTCTGCACAGGTATCGACAACGCCAAATACTCGTGTTGAGCGAATCCATAACGCCGTGGGCCAGGCCAATCCGCCGTGTGACTTCTTGGCTCGACCCACCATCGTTATGTACTACACTACCAAGGTATGTGAAAATTTTCAAGATCTCAATGTCCTCGCCACACGCATGGACAGACTGTACTGTTTCATCCAGCACGCCTCCAAACACCTGGACCTTGGTCTTGACCCAGGAAACCTTAAGTCCCAAGGGCTTCACCTCCTCGTGCAGTGCCTCTAGAGCCATTACCAGAACCTCTAGTGACTCAGCGAAGATTGCTGCATCATCAGCAAAAACAAGATCTGTAATCTTGGTGTTGCCGACGGATGCTCCACAATGACTTTGTTCCACAACTTTGCCTAGTACCCAATCCATGCATGTGTTGAAAAGTGATGGAGCAAGCACACAGCCCTGCCTCACACCTGTATTCACAGGGAAGAAGCTGGACTCGCCTCCTCCACACTTCACAGCACTTACAGAGAGAGAATGCTGTCCTTAAAAACAAATATGATGGATATGAGAAAAAATTAATTGATATTAATGAGAAAGTTGAGTCAAGCAAGCATTGAGTTAAAAAAAACCTCGTGTAGAGGAACTAAACGACCTGAGGAATGACTGGAAAAAGAAATGTAAGGAATAACAAATGGCATTTAGTGAAATTCTGAAAAAAAAGAAAAAAAATATATAGGAAAAGACCAAAAGACACGGTATCAAGGAAAAAGATGATCTGGTGAGATGTTGTTGACAAGAAAAAAGGCCTAGTTATTTATATACACATCATACTATACAGCTGTGTGTGTGTGTGTGTGATGCTTGGTGCAGGCCAGCCACCCTTGGCTCTTCATGTCTGACAGCATTACCAACGACTAGTGAAGGAGCACTTGTTCCCATAATCTTGTTCGCTTCATGTTTTTTTATACAAAAACAACCTCAATACTATTAACCCCTAGCTTCCGGGTGGCGGGGATTCCCGCTCGGGCGGTAGCTTCCGGGTGGCGGGGATTCCCGCTCTCGCTTATATCTGCGGTATTTTTGCGTTTAGCGCCAAACATTTGCTACCCTGCGGTACATACACGCCCAAAGGGATGACACACTGCATCTCAGTTACCTCTGAGCTCTCAAGGAGGAAAGACGTGCCTCTAAAAGTTTTCCTGCGTTCGGATCGGTGCGTTCCTCTCACTCGCCGCCCACCACCCTGTACCATCTACCTCCACTCCATTACTGCCCACCACACCCATCCACCCTGTACCATCTACCTCCACTCCTAGGACTTCATCTCGAGTGGTGATGCCTACAAGCGCACAGTGAGTGAGTGTGTGGTGGTGACTAGGCTAGCGCAAGTCAAGACCGGCAAACGCACACGAACACATCATCGCTCTCCGCCCGGGAGATCACTCTACTCATCAAGTCCTCACTCCACAACCAGACCACCTACAGAGCTCTATGAGGTATCCACTTAAAGAAGAAGGATTTGCGGTGAGTACTGAACAAAATAAAAGTTCATAACTTAGGTAGTTTAGGCACAGTGACAGAGCGAAATAGAGCGAAATCGGGGGAGCGGCCAGAAAACTCCCCGGGATAATGGAGTGTTTTTCACCGAACCGCCCGGAAGAGAGGGGTTAAATTATATCTTCCTCTTACCATACATGAGACTCAAACTTTAATATCTGTGAGAGGAACTCTATGTTGACTATATCAAATAAAAATAAAGTAGTTCCATTGTTTCCGTCTATAAGTATGGTATGAATAATCAAATTCATATTAGGAGGATAAAAATTACTAAAAGAAAGGTTATTAAAATACAAAAAATAAATAAATAAATTTCAAAGAAATATGAATGAAAGAAACTTTACGGTGACTGTTTAAACAGTGCCCTTCCAGAAGGTGTACAGCAGATTACCGCTAAGCCACCCATAAGGCGTACAGCAGTTTTCGGGTTAATATTATACTGTACCTTATTGCAGGTACGACCATATTTTACTCTGATGTGTACTGCATATGCACATTGTACCAGATTGTAGCCTAAGAGTATGTGTGCGAAACAATGTACTGTAGGCTATTTACTGTACACTATAGAACTGTATTGTACTCAATTTTCAATGTCCAGACTTTTCACTCTCCTGACATGGCCCAGTCTGTATTAGGCCGAAGAAATGAAGGCTGACTGTGTATATATATATACCTAAATTTGTGTTTCCATATGTATGTAGTTTACTCCATGCATGTACTTTGATGCCATTTACTATATTTGCAATTCAAAATATTAGTGTCTGAGTAATGAAAAGAATATTACTTATACGGAGATTGCCATTATAGAAAGAAAATATTTTTGTTTTATCATTTATTTCATTTAAAGCAAGAGAAAGAGAGAGAGTTATAGATTCACACACACACACACAGACACACACACACACACACACAGAAACATGGACAGACTGAACATGGTTGTGTGTATTCACATGTGACATTGACAACACTGCCACATTGTCGTTGCCATAGCAATGAGTCGTCTGTGTGTATCCCCCCTGCCACCTCCCCCTTCCTCCCTCCCCACACCCCGCTCTCCACAATGGCCTCAGATACTGCCAGAAATCCATTTTTGTGGTGAAAAATGCTTAAAGATATTGTAGCTGGCGCAGGAAACTCACGCATCACCTGCGTCCTCTGCCGCGAGAGTTACCCACCGGTCAAAGTTGTCACTCTCTGGACAAATACAGCTGCATCGGACAATCATCTGGACCCTGGACATTGACTGAAGAATTGAAAGTCCGATGAATTGAGGTCCGAAGAAATTAGGGCTGACTGTATATATATATATATATATATATATATATATATATATATATATATATATATATATATATATAAACATTATATACATGTGTGATTGTGTAACTTGTTGTTTGGGTTGCATAAAGAAACTCATGTGAGACATCTGTTGGCCACTCAACAAAATATTTCATATAAGTGAAAAGAAACGTACCTTGATGATATATTTTGTGGGGATTTTGGACCATGTGTAAATTCGAAAATGCATAAAACAAGAGGTACCTGTATACGAGGTCCATTAAGGCTAGAGTGCAGATATCCAGCACGCACCCGTCGGATTATCGTCCTTACGCAACATGCCGTCAGCTCCCACAGAAATGAATTGCTGAATGGTAAATTATTTTTCCTTGTATGGACCAAGGTCGGATACTTTTTGAATGGACCTCGTATGGTTCAATTTTTGTCAGTTTTGTTTTGTGCCCCCTCTTCAGGAACGCATCCCTCACGTAAATCAAGAGCTACCTGTATATACTTCCATATATACATACATACATACATATATATTATGTTTTTCAGTTTATTTTGTTTTTGTTTTACGCAGTCTCTTCAAGCATGCAACACTCACTTAAACTTGAATGGAATTACCTGTATATATTTTCTTTTTCAATTGCTTATGCTTGAAAAAGAGAGACAGAGTGGTGCATTGGACATAAGTAGATAAAGAGGATATAAGGCATAGGTTAATTTACACATCATGACTGGTCACTGATATTCACCTACAGTAGGTCCTTAACATTCACAAGGTTAGGGGATCAAAAACCTCATGAAAGTTGAAAATTTGCAAATGTTTGGTGTACATATTACATGTACACTTATGTGACAATAATGTTTACTTAACAATAGAGTTTCCTTTACTCAATATTAGGGTTTTCTCTACCTAATGATAATAATGTTTCATTCATGAAATAGACCTAATAACTCATAAAACCCTCAAACAGTATGAAATATTGCACATGTTATAGTTTAAAAGCACAATAAATATTCATAGAAAAAAACAAAATACTCACCACTCGCATAAATTTTGGCACACTATTACTTGTGATGATGATAAGGGATGAGGGAGAGAAGGTAGTGACATGGTAATAGGCTGCTTTTTTTATTTTTTGTGTGAAATTTGGTGGTGGACTGGTGGATTGGGAGGCTGATGATGGTGGGGAGATGAGAGAGGGAGGGTAGTGATGCTGTGATAGGCTGCCTTGTTACTTTTTTGCATGAAATTTGGTAAACATGTTTTTGCTGCTGGAAACTCACGAATGTGCAAACCTCGTGAAAGTGGAACTCACGAATGTTGAGGGCCCACTGTACTAGCTAAAAGCAAGAGTAGAGAGATTGCTTCAAGAAATAGGGGGCCATGTGTACTTATCCCAATCACACTATCTCAATAACACTTCAATATCTCACTCATACCACTATTCTGCTCTTATTACATGTCCCCTCATGTTTCTTTGCATTCCTCCAGGCTGTGTATGAGGAGATCCAGAACCATAAACCTGATGTAGTGAGGCAGACAGTGCGGGAAAACTACCGCTATGATGAGAATGTGCTGCCCTCCAAGCCTCTGCCAGAACGCAAGATTATTGTACCCACGTCTGGTGCAGCAGAGGTCATCTATGCTAATGGTGCTTACTTGTATTTACTTAGTTGTATTATATTGGGTTCAAGTGAGGCTTTAAATATTAGTTGCTGTAATAGCATTTTCATTCAACCCATTCCAAATATGCACTGTTCTATGTGGAAAACTGTACTTCCTAATGTCTTTTAAGTACTGACTCTTCCTGATCTTTGAGTGTCCTCTCGTCTGTCTGTTTTCTTCAGGTTGCCAACTGGCATTTTTCACTGCCAGAGGTGATAAAATTTACCTGAATAGAAAAGATTAATAAACACATGTTTAGAGGTTTTGTTTAGCCATAATTTAGATGACTCATGAGATATTGAAGGGTGAATTTATGAATTATTCAATCATTATTTATACAAATTATGGAACATCACTAAACATCTTGGAGAGATCAATTAAGAATCTGGCATAATAGGTAAATATTCATTACATACATAGTGTACTCGATTGAGGGAATCCATAAGGTTTTTAAGGTTTTCAATAAGGGTTTACTTCTACAGGATTTATGTTGTTCAAACATAATCTTTACAAATTTATCTTGCCTGGAATCCAACTCATTCATTCACATTTTATCAATTTTGAGAGTATTCAATCCAGCTAATGTCAGTACAGGCCCAATTGCAGTTTTCCATACATAGGAAGCTGTGTCAGCATTTGTTTTCAAGTTTCTCAATCCTGATCCTTGTGAGACATAACATGCTTTTCTACAAGCACTAATGCATTCACCAACATGAGTGTGAGGTTTTTTGTGGGAAAGATTCACTCCCAAGAACTTCAGCTCCTCACATTCTCTCAAAATGTTTCTATATAGGTGCCATGCATGATGCTTTGTAAAATAACATTCTTCAAATATGATATATTCAGTCTTGTTTTAATTAAAGGACAAGCCATGATTAGTTACGTACTCTTTGGAAACCTTGATCATGCTGGAGACCTGTGACAGACTCTAGAAAATATCATCTGCATAACTAAAAACATTAAAAGACTCAGAACCAACAACAGCTCCACCATTAGATGCTGATGAGGTATCCATGAGATCTTTGTAAAATAAATTAGATTAAAAGGCAGATGTTAGCCCATTTTAGTGAGTACCTCTAGAGACTTAGATATCAGTAGATGAATATGTTCCCCACTTAATTTGCATCATAATTTATGTGTAGCACATAAACAAAGTAGCCCATCAATCATTAGGATTTGCTCCCATTGCCTTGTAAAAAATTACATCTTGAAGCATAGCATCAAAAAAACCCTGAGCATTTAAAGAACATACAAATACTGGTAAGCCGTGGGATATACTATATGAGGTAATATTTTGTGCTAGCACAGCAGCCTTATTTGTATTCGTTCCTGTGATAAATCCAAACTGTTGGTCACTCATTTCACAACACCTACAGGTATCAATCAATCAATCAATCATGGGGGGCATACGCCGGGGGGCGCGTTGCCTCGCCTACCCTACGGCGCCACTCCCAGCGGTCACGCCTCGCGAGTCTCCATGCAGGCTTCCTTCCTATACCGAGTAACTCCCAGCAGGAGGCATCGACTTGCCGCAGCCAAGAGTTCTGTGGGCGTCCCCTAGGCCTCCTCCAGGTTGGGTTGTCCCTTACGGAAACAACCCGACAAGCAGGGTCGCCTTCTGGGTATCGCGCCACATGCCCATATAGACGCAGTTGGCGCTGACGGACTATGCTAGTAATAGGCCTCGAATCGGTCTTGTGGAACAATCGCTGATTTGACACAAAGTCATACCAGCGGTATCCCATGATCCTGCGAAGGCATATAGTACCAAAGACATCAATTCGCCTCTTCAGGTCGGTGTTCAGCGTCCATGTCTCACAACCATAGAGTAAGACAGGGACTTGAAGATCCAAATCTTTGTCCGTCTGCACAGGTATCGACAACGCCAAATACTGGTGTTGAGCGAATCCATAATGCCGTGGGCCAGGCCAATCTGCCGTGTGACTTCTTGGCTCGACCCACCATCGTTATGTACTACACTACCAAGGTATGTGAAACTTTTCAAGATCTCAATGTCCTCGCCACACGCATGGACAGACTGTATTGTTTCATCCAGCATGTCTCCAAACACCTGGACCTTGGTCTTGGCCCAAGAAACCTTAAGTCCTAAGGGCTTCATCTCCTCGTGCAATGCCTCTAGAGCCATTACCAGAACCTCCAGTGACTCAGCGAAGATTGCTGCATCATCAGCAAAAACAGTCCCGGAGTACAGGCCAGTTAATAGACCAATAATCCTTGCAGGAATCCCACGGAGACGCAGAAGATCCCAGAGTGTCTCTCGATGCACTGAGTCAAACGCCTTCTTGAGATCGACATAGGCTGCAAGCATTCCCTGTCGAAACTCACGTCGGCGCTCCACCAGTACGCGAAGCGCTAGGATACGGTCAGTTGTTGACTTACCGGGCGTGAACCCTGACTGTTCAGGTCTCTGATACTTCAGCAGGTGAGTGCGGATCCGTGTCAGCAGCAAATGGGCAAGCACCTTGCCTGGTCCGCTGAGCAGCGTTATTCCACGGTAGTTGCTGCAGTCTTGACGGTCCCCTTTCCCCTTCCAGATAGGGACGACCAACCCCTTCTTCCAGTCAGGGGGAATGGTACCTGAATGCCATACAGCAGTCAAGACAGCATGCAACCCACGGATCATGGCTTCACCCCAAGCTTTGAGCAGCTCCGCACTGATGTTGCAGATGCCAGCTGCCTTTCCACCCCTCAACTTTGCCACAGCTTCCTTGACATCGCCAATGGAGGGTGCAGTTTCGTCAATGGGTGGATCAGCATCCAGCGTATGCAACCCTGCAGTCCGGAGCTGTCCGCTTGGAGGATCCACCGTGAACAGCTGCTCAAAGTACTCAGCCCAACGAGCCATTAGCCCATGCATTGATTCGAGGCAACCATCTTCTGTTCAGATAGCACTCCACTGAGAAGTAGACTTGGGGCGGAGTTTCTTCAGAGCTCGATAGGCAGGTCTGAGGTCATTAGCATTTAAATAACACTCGACATCCTCAGCGAGACCCCTGACGTACCTCTCCTTGTCTCTTCTCAGAAGAGTTCTAGTCCTACGTGACAGAGCCCTGTACTGGTCATGGTTCCCAGCAAGTCTGGCAGCGCGACTCTCCTCAATACTTTCCAGCGTCTCTACCGAGGTGAAGCCACTCCGTGCCCTCGGGCGCTCCCCAATGCATTCCTTGGCAGCCTCAAGAGTCACGTTTGAAGGTATCCCATTGCTCCTCAGGGTCCTCACGGGTGTCGAGCACTCCAAACCAATTGGAGACTGTCACTGCATACTCTTGTGCACATGTCAAGTCCTTCAGCTTCTCAAGATGAAACACAGTGTGGTTGCGTCTTGGAGGCTTTCTGGACTTGATATGAAGCTTGAGTGAAGCAACAACAAGCCTGTGATCGGTCGCAAAGAACTCGGCACTCCGAAAAACCCTGCAGTTCTGGAGGATCCTCCAACGAGTACTGACAAGGATATGATCGATCTCCTTCGCTACCCCTCCGGCATTGCTATACCAAGTCCAGCGGTGCAGCGCTGGTCTCTGATACCAGGAACCCGCAATTCTCAGCCTTCTGGATCTTGCAAAATTCAGAAGGAAAGAGCTGTTGTCATTCCTGGTATCAGAACCATGGGGACCAAAACATATTTCATAGCCAGCCCTTTCAGTGCCAGTGACAGCATTAAAGTCGCCCAGGACAATGAGTGCATCACGACGGGGACACTGGTCCAGTACAGAGTCAAGTTTGGCATAGAACATCTCCTTCTCTTCAGTTTCACATACCTTGGTAGGAGCATATACAGCAACAACAGACATGAAGCCTAAACGGTGCTTCAGCCTTAATCGCATTATACGCTCATCAACCGGAGTAACCTCTACAACAGACGGCTGCTGCAGTCTGCTGGAGACGCCTATGGCTACCCCCTTGACACGGTGACCATTGCTTGTGCCGGACCAGTAGTAAGTAAAACCCTTACTACTGGTCTCGCCACTGCCAGGCCTCCTTGTCTCAGAGAGCCCCACCATATCCACCCTCAGCCTACTGAGCTCATCTGATAAATGAGGCAGTCGGTCATCCTCTGAGAGACTCAGAGGTATCTAGAATATACAATTCAAGTATCTTTGAAAATATAGTAGACAGTAACAGCTCTGTAATTCCTGCGGACCAATGGGTCTATGGTATTTAAGTATAGGTATAAGGATGCCCCTTGAAATTCTTCGTCTTGCAGACAATGGCCTGTTGGTGCCGTCTGTGACCAGTGACCTCCGTGCAGCCCTGCTCTCTACAGCCAACCAGCATGGCCTGACAAACTCTCGGCAGCTGGAGATGATAGGCCGGGCTGCAACTGAGGTCATCATGTCCATCAGTGGCTGCAGTCACAGGTGAGTGAAATTGTAATGATAATGATGATAATAATGAGACTTCTTTCTCTTCATCTTAAAGTCATGAATAGTGCATATTTATTTTTTCTTTTAGGTTTTGCATGTACTTTCTTAATCTATGAGAAGTGAGATTATGCTTCTGGGATTCTTCCTTCTTAATACTTCAAGTTCATAAATACCCTTTGAATATCTTTGCAGGCTTAGAAATAAATCACAAGAATTTTTACCAATGCATTGTGCAAATGATACTGGTGTAATAGCAACAGCTTTGAGCTGAGGCAGTTTGGTGCCAGTAATGACATTTGGTGGTTCACTTCAGATTAGACCCTGGAAACAGCCAACAGCCTCCAGTAGTAGTGGTGCTTTGTGGCAGCCACCTGCAAGGAGCAGCCGGAGTCAATACAGCACGTCAGCTGGAATGTCAGGGAGTGCAAACCTTAGTGCTAACCCCTCCAGCCTCCTCCTCCACCCCCACCCCACTGCTGTTGACTCATGAGTTGCAGCTCTATGGCCTGACGGGTGGCCGGACTGTGACTGACACTCGCTCCCTACCTTCCACTCTTGATCTTATTGTGGACGCCAGACTGGACCATGCTGGACGGGCAGGAGAGGGTGGAGGTGGCCTGGCCTGGCTGGCCTCTACAGTGGCCTGGGCTTCAGTTTCTCGTGCCCCTGTGCTGGCCCTTGATCCTCCCAGTGATCTGGCTGCCCTGCCCTCCAGCCCTCCACCCCTGCCAGCCCGTGTCCTGCTGTGTGTAGCCCTGCCACTGGCTTACACTCCAGCCCGGGGCAAGGTGTATCTGCTCAGCCTCCCCCTTCCTCTACACACATTTGCTGCTGTGGGCATCAAGTACGTGTCTCCCTTTGGCGCCAAGCTGGTCATTCCACTGCATCCATGCGAATGAACCTGACTTGGAAACTGCTCCCATCCACCAGTGACTCCTTCACACCGACTCTGATACAATACTACCTACAACATCTCCATGCCCTCACAGCTTCTTCCAACTGTGTGTGTATATATGTGTGATCATGCCCAGTTCCAAACACTTACATGTACAGACAGAAAATACTCAGCCTGTGGTTTATGTGTGTTTGTAGTCTCTAGTGTGTACATGTGTGCATGAGTGTTAAGGATTATGATACTTGATCAATGAGAAATGACAATGAAAAGAGATTTTTGCGCAGGAAAGGATACTAAATTTCCGAAAATTCGGCAAGCAAAGCTATTTATTTTTATACCTATATAGAATCTTATATTAATTCATTTTTACACATTGTTACTTTTGCAATCTATTTTTCTATCTAGCCTAATCTATTTCTCATGTACAACCTCCTGACTTACTATGGAAAATTGTAATGTTTTCATTTTCTATAGTAATGACTTGTATGATAATCAGGAATGTTACTAAATCACAAAGATATTGATGAGTGATTGCATATATAGAAAATACACCCACCCACCCACACACACACACACACACAAACACACAATGTTTTTGTAGATATGACATTGCATTTTTATATAACATTAATGATGGGAAGTATTTCTTAGTGACTTATATTAAAAGATGAGAGAGAGATTACTAATAAGATAATGACAATGAAAGACCATCAAATAGGTATTATACATTTTCAGTTTTTCTTTTAGAAGTACATTAATAAATCATATCATCTTTTAACACACTTTTCTTCACCACAACCTTAACAACAGAGCTTGCCGGATATTAGCTTTTAAATATTTGTAAATTGTGTTTTTCAATGATTGAATAGAAATGCTCTTAACAATTTCAGAAGGCAGCTTATTCCAGATGTTAATAATTTGGTTTATTTGAAGTATTTGGGTATAATTTTACAACAATAATTTCTTTTTATGTTTGAATGATCGATGATAAAATACTTATTAACGTCAAGGTTACTTTATCCTTTAAGAATTTTGAAAACTGAAATTATACTGCACTTTGTTGAGCTGAATAGGTTAAAATGTTAGGTTAGGTTAGGTTAGGTTGGGTTAGGTTAGGTTAGGTTAGGTTAGGTTAGGTTAGGTTAGCAGAGCCTTGAGGAACACCGCTCTTTATGTTATGCCTCTCTGATTCTTTTTTCATTGATAACAACATGTTTTCTGTCAGGGAGCCAGTCTCCCAGCCATTTCAGGGTACCTATTTTTGGCTATGTCATGCATGAGCTTTTACTTTATTGATTAATCTCCTATGTGGGACAGTGTCAAAAGCTTTCTGGATATCAAGGTAAATAATATCAACCGCTTTTGTCTCGTCATATGAGTTAAATAATTCATGAAAGAAGTCTAGTACATTTGTTGTTTGTTCTTTCATGAGCAAACTGGGGAAGTCTCATCCTTCCGCGGTATTGGCAAACGCTTTCCGTATGAATAGGCCTTTTCATTTACATCTTTCCGTATGCCTTGCATCCAAATGCTCTCCTAAGGGCATCCGCCTGTTTTGGGTCTAAATCACCTCATATCCATACAAAGTTGCTGTTTGGCTGTAAAAGAGGAGCAAACTTTTTCAGTTTTAAATCAATAAAATCTTCTATTCTGAGGCAAATGAAGATATGATGAGTAGTGTTATGTAAGGAAAATAAATGTAGTAACTGTTTTCTTATACTGAAATTCAGAGGAATTCTCTGAGAGCCTTGGATGAAATGCATGACATTGGGACTATTTTCTCAGGTGCAACTAGACTCACGCTTCCTCACTCTACTTTTTTCAAAGCTTGTGACTCCAACTTCAACTTTTAGTTGTGTGAACCTTTTGTAGTTTACAGGTTAACGAAGTAAAAGTACTAGTAAAATATAAAGATGACAGAATATTTGAAGTGCTACTTGGTAATGACATAGGACTGTAACGACATTGTGGAGGATTTGGTTATATTTTTTATGGTGGTGCTCTGAAGACTTTGGGCGAACGAACACAGCCTCATAGTCAGTACAGACTTCAGTCGTGTCCTGACTCTCTTCGGCTCCACTTCTCCCAGTTCAAAGGAAAACGCAGTAGAAATGTCTCTACAAATGTAAGTACTGAATAACAAGCAATCACTAGCGGTAAAATGCCTTCTCTGGCATGTTGTGCATTAGTGGCTAATGGGTATATTGCCTGTATTACTTAAACTGTAGGAAAATGTGATATGACAAGCGACACCCAGGAACTTCAGGGCAATATTTGCTTTTCTAACCTCTAATATTTGGTCCCAAATACCACCATAGGCACTCACATATTACTAAACTCCTTCTTACACTTTGTAGATTCATGTGTGACATCTAGAGGGCACAGCTGATAGCCAGGAGCCATTGCCAGCTGTTGAGCAGGACCCTGGTGGTCCTCCATCACCTAACCCCCCAACTACACACACTGTTGTTGTTCCTCATCCTGCTCTTGTCACACTTCCACCCACTGGACCACCACCACCATTCACTGTTATGACACAAGACCTCAGAACATGAACAAGAGAATTAGGCCAGAGAGTGAGAGGAGGGAAATTTTAGACACTTTGAAAAATGAATGAATGAAGAAATCAGTGCAAAGAAATGTAGAGAATATATAAAGTCATGTCATAACATAGATGCATTGAGAGAGGTAATGAAAACTATGGAGGAGAGAGAAAAGAAGAGATTTGAAATGGAGGAAGAACTTGTTTGATTTTAGAAGATCATTGAAGAATAATAGAAAGAGAGTGGGTGATAGGACAGACCCTTGAGAAACACCATTGTTAATAGATTTAGGGGAAGAACAATGACCATCTACCACAGCAGCAATAGTACGATCAGAAAGGAAACTTGAGATGAAGTTGCAGAGAGAAGGACAGAAGTCGTAGGAGGGTAGTTTGGAAATTAAAGCTTTGTGCCAGACTCTATCAAAAGCTTTTGATATGTCTAGAGCGATAGCAAAAGATTCACCAAAGTCTCTAAAAGAGGATAATGACCAAGACTCAGTAAGGAAAGCCAGGAGCCATACTTATAAAGAAATGATTTCGCCTGAGACGATCAGCCGTTCATCTTAAGCTATCAAAATGGCGGATGTGCGTCCTAAATCCTGTGAAAACGCCGCAAGTCAAGCAATCCACGCCTGAGACGCGCGCAAAAGTTATGGCAGGGTGGGAGGTGGAATATGAACTTACAGTGAGGCCTGAGACGCGCTCACGACAGTAAACAAATATGGCCGTGGCAGCAGCTGAATGGCGTCCCAGAGTTTTCCCTGAAAGGAGAGACGCCTTGAACAACTTCAGTGATGCTGAACTTGTCGAAAGATACCGCCTGGACAGTGCGAGATGCCATTTCAAAGGAAGAAAATTAATAAGGTAATCCCACCTGAGATGAAAGTCATTGCCATCCTGAGATATCTTGCCGCTGGAAAAATGCAACAGTGCAGCAGTGATGACTTTGGGCCCCTCACAGCAAACCATCGGTGCCATTATAAAACAAACAGTTTATGCCCTCACACTCACAAGCTTGGATGTAATGTGAAGCGGTGACTACCACCAAATAAAGGATTCTTGGCACGCAATGGCATGCATGGTATCATTGGTGTCATTGATGCTACTCATGTGCAGCTGCTTCCCTACAAGCTCAGTGGGCCGGGATCATAAACAAGCTACAACAGGTAAGTTTATATCACAGTTGAAATTATATGACTTCAATTTTAAAGACCTGCATTATTATTTCTCTTCTGTATTTATTAATTAGGACACAATGGTGCTTTCCATCCAATTTCTCCAATGCCCCTTTAGCTTGGGGTATTTCAGGAACATAAATGGTTTAAGTGAAGTCTGAGTTTTGTGGTGATCGGTCAACTGGTTAATATATATATTATAGTTCTCAGACCCAGGTTTGGAAGGAAACTCAGATTATAAAAGTAAATATATTATGGGTGATATTTACAATGATTTCACGACACATGGTCTGAACATAATGTCACTGTCTTTCTCAGAGAAGTGTTTAGTCTGTCTCATGGGAGATAACTTAGAGAACACTTCAGTCTCGAGAACACACACCTTCACGGCACAACCCACAAAAGTCCTCACACCCAGAACACCACACAAAACCGGGGGAAGACCGGCCAGCAGCGGCCCAGTTGGGTCTCCCCCAACCGCCTCACACCGCAGCTTGATTTATCGCCAACCTGTTTCACATAACATAGGAATAGAGTGGAACACTGGTTGCCAGACCGTAGATTAAAATCACCCTCCAACCCAAGGGTTGGGGGGAAGAGGAAAAAAAGAAAACGGGAAACCGTACCTCTACCCCCCAACCCACCCCTCCCATACCACCAACACCATTCCTTCACTACGGTCTGCTTGGAGTGGACGTGCCAGCACCGTGTTCTTCATGGCTTCATCACCTGCTCCCCTTCCCGTGGGACCTGATCAACCTCGCCCTAGGAGGATCTGCTCTGCCTTACAGTGTGATAAGCGTTTATGTGCGGAGTCGGGAGATCCACATACCTTATGTGTGGGTTGCAGAGGGGGCATTTGTTCACTAGACAAAAGGTGCCAGGAATGCCAGGACTGGGAGGACGATCTCATTCTTAAGGTCAGTAAACACCAGCTTTCTCTTCGATCCAGGCGCTTGGCTTATCATAAAGGGAAGGTGGGAGGTAAGTCCGTTCCTGTACTTTCCCCATCTTCATCAGTGTCCCCAATTTTGGATTCAAATATGGCGGCGTTCACTGCAGACGACAGTGCGCGCTCTTCCACTTCCTCCCCCCCTTCCCCTGGCCCCTCTGCTTCCCAAGTGTATGTTACAAAGGAGCCTTCGCAGTTTTCTCAAGTTCTGAGCGCTATGGACAAGATGGCTTCTTTCCTGGGTATGACAGATGATTCTCCGTCTTGTTTGAGAGACATGGTTAAGAGTATTGTGCGGGATTCCTTAACAGACGAGTTAAACAACTTGATCTCCCCCCCTCTCCCCCCTGATGTTCCTGTGTTGGTGGTGGGTGATGGTGGCGAGTCTAGTGGTGTCCACCTCACCACCAATGTAGAGGGTGGGGTAGAAGCTCCACCATACATTAACCTAGACATGGTAGATTCGCTTCGTCCACAGGAGGTTTGTTTACAAAATTCTCCACCACCTGACACCTCCAAGAGGATACCCAAGGACCTGAAGGGAAAGGTGAAGCGTTCCCGTACTGTTGTTGTGGGGGATGGCGGAGAGGTTGCTGTTACCACCGCCCATCTCCACCTTACACGTCCGACGGTTGTAGAGTCAGACTGCTGCCATAACTATAAGGCCCGTTCTGTCTCTCAACCTAATGTCACCCTCGCATCCTGTGCTGAAGTTCGCCACAAGGTTGAATCAGCTCCTATACAGGTCGTGGGTGACGCTGTTGGTTCCTGCACGCTATCTCGAAGCGTTGAACCTCAGCCCATGCTGTCTACCTCTGGCAGTCGGACCTCACAGCGGACGTTCACCAAGACTAACGAAGACGAACAACAACAAACTTCTTCCTACTTCGTTCGTCCACGTAACGTACCTTCGTCACGTCGTCCTTCCACTCAGGGTGGTACTCATCCTTCTTCTAGTAAGGAAGAGTTGTTTCCTCTCCATGTTAGGGAAGGAACTTCCCATGCTTCGTCCTTCCACAGTCCTACACATGGACCTTCCTTGGAAACTGGTATGTGTCAACCCTCGACTTCAAGCCACACAGGAGACACACACAGCAAGAAAGGAGACACACGAAACAAACACGATGTTCGTTTGTTTTCGCTTGCAAACGACATAGACTTTCACAACGGAAATGATGGTCGTTTGTTTTCGTCTCCACATCCCTCTTTTGATGGACATCATCCTACTGAGGAAGATATTACCACCCATGATGATGAACAGTCTGACTTCCTCAAACTTGCCCACTTTGTATATAGTCAGTTTGAAAATTCCAAAGGTTCTACACCCATCTTCCAGGATAAGACTTTGGGCCCTGGTCAGGAGGATTTTGTGGCTAAGAAGAAGAGGTCTCCCCTCTTTCCCTTCCGTTGGGCTAATCCTATGACCCAAACTACTGAGCGGATTGACCGCATGGCTTCTGAACGGTTCTCCTCAGGTCGCTCTTCACTTCTACCCTTTTCCCTTCCTGGGAAATCGTTCTACAGGCCTGACGAAGACACACTAAACTACAAGGCATCTACAGTTAACTCATCTTTGGCTAGTCTCTTGACTAAGAGTCCTTCAGATATTCGTCCTTCGCTCTCCAGCAGGGACCTTATGCAAATTGAAGAGTCCTTGCGATATCTACGTTCAGTCCAGAACTTTCAGTTTTGGATGTTTGGAGCAATATCCAGACTGTTTAAGTTGGGTGACTCTACTACAGATAAGGACTTGCTCATGAACCAGGCAGTTTACAGTATGCAGCTGGCAATGCAGCGAGCAGCCCAGGTCTCCACTACAGCCCTTTCTAACATCCTGACCATTAGGAGACAGTCCATTCTCAATACCTTGCCTGGTTCATTCTCCTCCACTGACAAGCAAGACTTGCTTCAGTCTCCTCTGGAATCTTCCACACTTTTTGTTGAGGAGAAGATTGATCGAGCCCGTAGACAGTCCGACCTCTTCTCCACCAGGAAACTACACGAGGCTACGGTTACTGCTTTGAAGAGGAAGCCTTCGTCCAGCTCTCCTGCGCCTTCTTCTCGTTCTCACCCCAAGTCATCTTTCTCCGGCTTTAAACGTCATCAACCTCAAAGCAACGTCCAGCCCTTCAAAAAGGGTAGTACTTCCAGATTTCCGCCTAAGGAACGGCGCCCCTCTGCTCCTTCCAAGGCGGTTTTTCGGAAGTAGGATCCCCTCGCCTCGACCTCTCCTGTAGCGGGCTCCCTCGCCCACAAGTGGAAAACATGGCAACAGGAGGGCGCAGACTTGTGGGTAGTCGACGTCCTTCGTCACGGCTACCGCATTCCCTTCTCCAGTCATCCTCCACTTTCAGCTTCTCCGAAGCTCTTCGGAAGTTATGCCTCCAACTCCGACCGAGGGAGAGCGCTACAGGAAGAACTCTACACTCTTCTTCAGAAAGGGTGCGTGGAGCCTTCAACAACCGATCCAGGCTTCTACAGCAGGATGTTTGTCGTTCCAAAAGCTACAGGGGGTTTCCGTCCAGTCATCGACTTGTCAACATTAAACCGTTTCATCTCGACAACACCTTTCCGGATGGAGACAAACTCTTCAGTCATGTTAGCCATCCGTCAAGGGGATTGGATGATGTCTCTGGATCTAAAGGACGCTTACTTCCAGATTCCCATACATCCAGACAGCAGGAGGTTCCTTCGGTTCATGTGGGGTCATCATCCATTCCAGTTCAAGGTTCTATGTTTCGGCTTGTCGACGGCCCCCCAAGTTTTTACAAGAGTCATGGCTCTTCCTGCTGCTGTTCTTCACAAGAGAGGCATTCGTCTACTGAGATACCTGGACGACTGGCTACTCTTAGCCTCCTCCAAAGAGGAGGCCCTGAGGTCGAGGCAATCTATACTGGACCTTTGTACTTCCCTCAACATTGTTATCAACTGGGAGAAATCCGACCTTACTCCAAAGCAAAATGTGAATTTCCTGGGTATGGAGATCCACTCAAGAGATCTCATGGCGTTTCCTTCCCAGAAGAGAGTAGACAATCTTCAAGACATCATAAAGGACTTCTTAAGCCAGTCTTCTCCTCCAGCACAGAGCTGGCTGATCCTCCTGGGCCACCTTTCATCTCTAATACATCTTGTTCCAGGGGGTCGAAGGAGGATGAGAAGTCTACAGCTTCATCTTTCGCTTCACTGGGACAGACGCCGGTATGGCTCCCATTTTCCAGTTCCTATCTCAGAGGAAGTTCGTCGAGACGTTCAGTGGTGGTCGACTCCTTCCAACCTCCTTCGGGGTCAGACCTTACGTACAAACAGCCCAGATCTGACCCTATACACGGATGCTTCCTTGAAGGGATGGGGAGCATCTCTCCTCGACATAGGACACAGTGGCACTTGGTCGAGGGCAGATCTTCAAGAACACATCTCCCTTTTAGAACTACGAGCTGTCAAGCTGGGTCTCCAAACATTCGAGTCTCATCTACAAGGGAAGACGGTGGCTGTAATGTCGGACAACACCACTGCAATCTCTTACTTACAGAAGGCGGGAGGCACAAGATCAGCCACCCTGAATCAAGAAGCACAGGATACCCTTCAGTGGGCAGAGGACAACTCTGTTACCATCTTGACACGGTTTGTTCGAGGACAGAACAATGTGCTAGCAGACGGCCTCAGCAGGAGGAACCAGGTGCTGTCCACGGAATGGACATTACACCATCAAGTTTGCTCCAACCTGTGGAAACTATGGGGGTGTCCTCTGCTCGATTTGTTTGCCACCAGGCAAAACAACAGACTGCCCAACTTTGTGTCTCCCTTCCCAGATCCGACAGCAGTTGCGACGGATGCATTTCTTTTTCCATGGGATCACAAGGAAATGTATGCCTTCCCCCCTTTCGCCATCATAAGGAGAGTCATCAACAAACTCTGCTCCTCAAAAGGAACCAAGTTGACCTTGATCGCTCCCTTCTGGCCCCAGAAAGAGTGGTTCCCAGATCTGGTGGCCATGTCCATAATGTCGCCACACAGACTGCCTCTCAGGAGAGACCTTCTACGTCAACCACACTTCCACCGGTTTCACCTCAATCTCCACGCGCTACAACTAGTAGGGTGGAGACTGTCGAGCGACTCCTCCGATTTCGAGGTTATACCCGAGGAGTCTCGCAGGCAGTGGCGGAATCTAGACGACCTTCCACTACTCTGAACTACCAATCCAAGTGGAAGAGATATCGTCAATGGTGTTTGGATTCCGGCCATTCAGTTTCGCGTCCTTCTAGTCAGAAGTTCGCTGCCTTCCTCCTCTTTCTTCACCAGACTTGCCATCTTTCTGCTTCTGCCATCAAAGGATATAAGGCAATGCTCAATAGTGTCTTCTCCCTTAAAGGCTTTGACCTTTCACAAGACCTGGTTCTTCGCAACCTGATTAGTTCAATCGAGACACAGGCCCCGAGACGGGTTGTAAGACCTCCGTCGTGGAATTTGGATGTGGTTCTACGGGCACTCACTCGTCCACCCTTCGAGCCACTGACGTCTGCTTCCTTTCGGGATCTCACTAAGAAGTCACTCTTCCTTGTCTCGCTGGCCACAGCTAAAAGAGTTAGCGAAGTACAAGCCTTGTCGAGGAGAATAGCCTTTCAGGGCAAAGATCTTCTCCTCTCTTATCTTCCGGAATTCCTTGCGAAGACTGAGAAGGTCACTAACCCACTTCCTCGAGAATTCCGTTTGCGGAGTCTTGCTTCTTTGGTGGGTCCCTCTGATGAAGAACGTCTCCTCTGCCCAGTTCGAGCCCTTCACTATGTTTTGAAGAAGACGGAAGGTCTGTCGCACAAACCCAGGCACCTTTTCGTCTCTCCTTCCAATACTTCCAAGCCTCTTTCTAAGAATGCCATGTCTTTCCTTCTTAAAGAGACTATTCTCCAGGCTCATCAGTCTTTTCCTGAAGAGCTTCAGCAGTCTCTGAAGGTCAGGGCTCACGACATTCGCGGAATTGCAACCTCGCTCAACTTTTCTCGGAACCTTTCGTTTGCTTCCATTCTGGAGGCAGCTTCTTGGAAGACTCCATCAGTGTTCGCCAACCATTACCTGAAGGACTTAGAGAGAATAGAAGGGGACACCTTCTCTCTGGGACCTGTCGTGGCGGCTGGCGATATTCTTCCCTAACCTTATCTCCAAGCCCGCCAATCCTACCTGCACGATCGCTTCGGCTTCCACGACCTCTGAGGAACCTGCCTAGGTTGTGTTTCTGCCACTCTCCTGAGACCTGTGGTACAGTTGGCTACATTGTGCTTTGGCCTTGCTCCCAATTATCTCCACTATGAGGTGTCCGCTCCGGCTCCTAAGACCGGTCCTGCACCTCTGCCACCGAGGATTCTTCATTGGGTCAGTATAGCGGAGTTTTTCTCACGTTTTGTTACCCTTGATTCTCAGGTGATGCCACGTCTTTGTCTCAGAGCACCCTCCTCCACTAAATGTGGGATTCTGTTCTATTCCTATGTTATGTGAAACAGGTTGGCGATAAACTATTTTTTCATTCTAAAAAATGTTTTCGCTACTTACCTGTTTCACATAACACATACCCGCCCTTCCTCCCCACTACTCTGTGTCCTCGTGAAGGAATGGTGTTGGTGGTATGGGAGGGGTGGGTTGGGGGGTAGAGGTACGGTTTCCCGTTTTCTTTTTTCCTCTTCCCCCCAACCCTTGGGTTGGAGGGTGATTTTAATCTACGGTCTGGCAACCAGTGTTCCACTCTATTCCTATGTTATGTGAAACAGGTAAGTAGCGAAAACATTTTTTAGAATGAAAAAATAGTTTCTTCTCTCTTCTGGTGCGGCCTGCCGCGCCTCACGCCGCAGGAAACTGCTGACTCCGAGGCGTGGTCATGTGATGCAGGGATGGGTGTGTGTGTCTGATGCCTTAGTGTTCAAGTACATAATTTTATCTCATATAGTGATGTCTTATAAACTACATCCTACTTGGAGAGTTTATATTATTATTATATTTTAGTAAATGGAACATCCTATGGATACAATAACAATTGAAATGCCAAGTTATATATATAAACACATGCAACTCCTTGTAGAGGACAAAGCTGTGTCAGCATTTCTGAAGTATTGCACCATCTTATAGAGATGTTGCATCAGATTATTTTTGCTATATAAATACAATGAATTTCTACCTATCATGTCCCTAACACCTTCACAAGCATTAACTTATCTAAAGCTAATGGCTGTTCCCTTCAAACCTAGTTAGCATTTAATTAATTAATAACTATAGTGTGATAAAGTTTGAAACATGTTACATACTCAAATTATAATGCATTTCCTTTATTATAGAGACCACAAGTAGAAATGTTATAGAAAATACTAATGTTTTACTTTTCTTTTTTTCAGCAATGCACCTCATCATGGAAAGGAAAATGCAGCAAACCTTCACTGAAGTAAGTGAACAAACTCAATTACCATATTCCAATAACATTACCTGAAACAAAAATGTCATTACTGAATACCATATACCTTTAAGACTTTGTTTCTTGAAATGAAGTATGGGGGGGGGCGGGGGGGGGAGATTAAAATATAGTTGTAACATGTATGAATACATACATTTTTTATTTTATTTTATTTTACATGTTGGTAAAAAATTCATCCTTTTCTTTTTGTATGATCAGCAGATCCATTTCTGCCCTCTCCTTCTCCATCTGTACCTTGGCTGCCTCTGCTTCTGCCTTGGCCTCGGTAGCATGTTGCTCTGCCTTGGCCTTGCTGGCATCTACTTTTATGCTGGAGAACCTTTAATTCCAGCACCTGTTTCCTTTGCAGGTGCTTCTCATTTGTGATGATGAAGCAGGGAAGGGTTTTGGAGCCCTCATCCATCTCCGCAGTGGTCTCCTTCAGCATCAGTGGATGAAGGCTGCCATGATTGTATCTGGCTCTCTCATCTTCAGTGCTGGGGAGGGGGCCGATTATGTAATGAAAATTAATGTAAAAAATATCATGAAGGAATATTAATATACAAAGATTATTTCTTAAGGTGTTATACCTATCATGAATGTAATAACTCACCCAAACATGTAACAGGACTAAATGGATAGTTTCCTTCCTTTGAAAAAGGATAAATACTTATAAAAACACTGACTCATCATCACCATCTTCATGTCTATGATGTATAATGAATTTTGTGTTCATCATGATGCATAATTATGTGTGTACAATAATCATTTTTATAATATAAATTATTTTAAGTTAATTTTGTTATATGGATAATGCCTTGTGAGTACTGCAATATCACTTACCTATATATACCTTACCTATATATCACTTACCTATATAAATAACCAAATCAAAGGATATAAAGCCAACCAAAATTATATAATTATACAATCCTAACATTAAATAAGGTAACTAAACTAATCCAAACCTATCTAGCCAACAATCATAAGCCAATACAACCTACACTTACCAAATGAATCTAACATGATATGGTGTTACTAAAATTAACCTAAATGATCTAACCAAAGAATATTCCAAACTTTTAACTTGACTAAAGTAACAATTTAAGCTTCCTTACATTCATTACATTAACTAAATTTATTCAACGTATATTTATTATTAGCAAACTTTAACAAAAGTCAAAATTTAACAAGTCTTATCCCAAGTAAATTCACTTACCTATGTAAATAACCTAATCAAAGGATATAAAGCCAACCAAAGTTATATAATTATACAATCCTAACATTAAATAAGGTAACTAAACCAATCCAAACTTATCTAGCCAACAATTATAAGCCCACACAACCTAACCAGTGTGAACTAACCTAACCAAGTTCAAAATATAAATCAACCTTACCATCCCTTATATAAGAAACCAAACCTAACAAAACAAAAATAACATCATCTTTTCTTATCAAACCTAACAAAAGCAAATCAACAATTTAACTTAACCTTAGTGAACTAGAATACAAAGTGAACCAAAGTAATATACAATTACACAATCCCCAAACTAACTAAGATTTTATACTGACCTAACCAAAACTATGACAAAATAACAAATCAAACATTTGTCTTTGTAATGAAGACATGATAGAGTCACTCATCTAGTACGTGGTTTAATTAGGTTAGATTGTGTTTAGGTGCTTCATAACTTTATAACTAACCAAACCTAGCCTAATCAAAGTACATAACCATAACCTAACCTAACCAAGATTAACTTAACAAATCAAACTAGTCTCACCAACTAACCAACAAACCAAAACACATAGGTGGGTGACTCTGCCTTATCATCATTACTAGGACAAATTTGTAAAATTTTCTTACCTGACAGCACAATTTCCACAGAGTTGATTTTCTTGTTCAAATACATGGAGGAGACATACTCCCTCCAGCCCCAGAATTCTCTGTGTGTTTCTGCTGGGGAGAATCTTTTCAAGTAGTCGTCATTCTTCAATGCTTTGATTTGGGTCGGGCATTTTGTCGACAATACAATAAACGTGTATTTATATTACGTTTTCTCGTAAAATGCAAATATTCTTTACCAAAAACATATAAATTGCATTTCTCATCAGAAATTATACATTTTTCAGGTGATTTATTGAGTAAAAACAATGTTTTTTATACATGGACATTCCCTATGTTTAGCGATATCTTGACATGTTTGATGGGCGTCTGAGACGAGCACTAAGATGAACACATAACTCTGCGCCCTAACTAGGGTGCGGTTTTCCGAGTCTCAGACGTGGATTTAGGGCAAAGCTGTAACTCTCTATAAGTATGGCTCCAGAAGATCACCAGTAGAGCGGCCTTGATGGAAGCCATACTGGTGATCAGATAGAAGATTGTGAAGTGATAGATGATTAAGAATCTTCTTGTTGAGAATAGATTAAAAAACTTTAGATAAGCAGGAGATTAAAGCAATAGGGCAGTAGTTTGAAAAATTAGAATGGTCATCCTTTTTAGGAACAGGCTGAATGTAGGCAAGCTTCCAGCAAGAAGGAAAGCTAGATGTAGATAGACAGAATTGAAAGAGTTTGACTAGGCAAGGTGCAAGCACAGGCACAGTTTCGGGAACAATAGGAGGGACCCCATCAGGTCCATAAGCCTTCCAAGGGTTTAGGCCAGCGAGGGCATGGAAAACATCATTACGAAGGATTTTAATAGGCAGCATGAAGTAGTCAGAGGGAGGAACAAGCCCAGAATCATCCGAGGTAGAGTTTTAGCAAAGGTTTGAGCGAAGAGTTCAGCTTTAGAGATAGATGAGATGGCACTGGTGCCATCAGGTTGAACTAAAGGAGGGAAAGATGAAGAAGTAAATTTGTTGGAGGTGTTTTTGGCTAGATGCCAGAAGTCACGAGGTGAGTTATATCTGGAAAGATTTTGACAGTTTCTATGAATGTCTTGGGACAAATCAATTTTTTATAGTGAGTTTGCTTCCTTCCTAGGCATTCAGGGAGATAAATCAACATGCTTACTTTCCTGAATTGTTGTCAGTATTGGTGGCTAAGGAGATAGAGGGTACATTACCTAATGTTACTTCTCATACAGCTGCCTCCTTGCTCTCGGTTCAAGGCGCAGTGTAGTCCACCACCAACCCTCCTCCCAGTCTCAGCACAAGGCAGAGTGTGCAGTCACTCCTAGCTGATGTGCCGGTGGGGGGAGCAGGAGATGGCCAAGGGTGAATCAGTCTTAGCACAGGCTTAATCTCATGCGTCTTCCACGGGGAAACAGTTTAGACCACTCAAGGATCATGCATAGTGGATCAAGCAATCACATCCTGGGGTGGGGGGAAATCTGGCTTCTACATGTCCAGGTTCTCCTTCAGGATGTGATCAGGGCAGAGTCAGGTGTATGCCTACAGAGCAACACCCTGGCTCACAGACCCTGGGTGAGGGTCAGGCTGTGAGAGCCAGATGGATTGAGGACTCAGCCAAGCCCACACAGCCAGAGGAGGGTGCATTACATGACAAATTTCATGTCCCATCTTGGTCTACAAGGCACACAGGAGCACAAGATAATGCAGCCACCTCCTACAAAGCCTTTTATCACCACATTCAGATCAAGTTTGTCACACCATGACCACAGCTTGTGACAACAGGATCTGAAATTGGACCACTGCAGGATCATGGTTCATCACTCTACCATTCTAGAATACCAGGGTCTTTCCAAATTCCCTCCACTGGATCCTCTGAGGATCACTGGGAAGATGGTCCTGAGGATGAGCTGGTGCAAAAGATAATGCAGACGTGACAATATCGTCCCTAATCTTTCACATCATGATGGATTACATTGTATGTTGTTTTCCAGTAGCCCATGGGTATGCTGAAGGGTCACACTGGCCAGTTCCACCTGGGGAAGTCAAGCCTGTGGAGGTCAAACACATCCACTTTACTAGAGCACAGCCAATGGAATTTTCTCTAGAAGTTGCCTCCAAAGCTCTCCACTTGGCTACTGAGGGGGCCAGACCATCTCTTGCTTGCTATCTGTCCAACAGGTACAGAAGGATCTATGGAGTTAGTGGTCATGAATCAGCAGGGAGAGCTGCCAAACTTAACACAGACTTGGCACTTGCTCTTACCACTAAGGGTAAGGAGCCTCAAGTGGTGGTACACTATCCAGATATGGCTTGCCTTGAAGGAGTCTTAGCATGTCAATGTGAGGCACAGAATTTCCTGTTTTGGTCTATTGGTGCCTTTTATAGATTGTTTTCTTCCTTACATCGTAATCAAGAGGAAAAGCTGCTAGCTGATCATCTCTTCTGAAGCATTCAGTTTGTCATGGTAGATTCTGCTTTTGCTTTAGCCAATGTGAAGGCCATGAGATGGGAGGCAATTCTTTCTCACCTTTCACCTGTTTTTGAGTCAGCCACCAAAGTGGATCTGAGGAAGTCAGCAGTTGACTGTGCCTTGCTCTTTCATGAGGAGAGAGTTAAGGAACCCCTCCGGGTAGCAGATAAGGCTGCTTCTATTTCCTTCCAACAAGCAGCAGCTCGAGCCTTGGTTAACCCTCGCTCGGATGGTGGTCGAGATATCAACCACTGTTACCGCGCACGTGAAAATGATTCAAATGTGATGTTTTTTTATACTGTTGGATTCAGCTCAACGAGCTCGAACCGGTGATGCCAGGTTCAAACATGTAGGGGCGAGGGGTGATTCGCAACGTTTGCCAGAAGCTTCTGTGGGCTACGCGGTAACAGAGTGGCATGGATCTTGACCAGGGAAGGCTGTGCGTGAGCGCGAACACTGGCAAGGATCTGGGCCAGTCTCTCTTGCTGAACAACCCGGTAACAGCGTGGCATGGATCTCGACCAGGGAAGGTTGTGCGTGAGCGCGAACACTGGTAAGGATCCGGGCCAGTCTCTCTTGTGGCATGGATCTCCATCAGGGCAAGGTGTGTTTTGTTATTGAAGGTGTAACATGATGTATTTTTTATGTTTGTAACGATTATGTATTATGTACTAGTTTCTTGTTTTTCTTTTCAGGTATTGCACTTACGTGTTTACTTGATAACTTAGTGATACTTTTGCATTGACAATGAGTGAACGAAGACTGCTGAAAAGAATGTCTTATGCAGAAATTCATGCCTACTTAGCGGGTATGGAGAATGACCATGATGATGAGGAGGAAACTTCGATGGTGGCTGCCCTGGAGGAACTAGAGGAAGAAGAATTCCATGAGGATCGAAATGAACAAGAGGTATTTGCTAGTATGGCCATGAACATTTCTAGCATCAACATCTCGCCGGGTGTTACGGAAAATCTGGCGAGCAGCTCCAAAGAAGGTCGGTCGATCATCGACATGGACCATCAGGCGGCACCAGTTACGGATCAGGAGGAGTCTCACGGGGTTGGCGTGTGTGCCGAGTCACCCTCTGAAACTGAGCTGCCAGTAGCACGACCTTCCACAGGAGAACTGATTGCAGTAGCAGGACCTCCCACTGGAGAACTGGTTTCCACGGCTCGCACCAGGAGGACTGTGAGGTACTGCGCGTCATCCAGCAACGATGAGGATGAAGACGAAGAGGTGGATTTGGCCACTCCAGTGCCAGTCCGTCCATGGAGGCCTTTGCCATCGGAAGTTGCTTCCGAAGAAGCTGAGGCCATCTGTTTCACAGCTTCGGGCAGCAAAAAGCTGAAACCACTGAAGGACAGGTCTGTCATTCCGTGGGATTCCAACGACCAGGGAGCTCTCCAAAGTTTGGAATTCCGACCGAAGAACCCAGGGCTGCAGGTGAACATTCCTAAAGACTTCGATGAGCTTGCAGCACTGATGTTGTTTATGAGGCCTGACATCTGGGAGATCATTGCAGCTGGGACCAATCGCAAGTACAGGAATAAGTTGCGGGGCAAGAACGAAGTCTCAGGAACTACTCATCCCAAGAAGTTCATAGAGAAGGATGTGACGCCAGCTGAAGCTCGAGCCTACATCGGCATCATGATATTGTTGGGCCTCAAGCCTCCTTCTAATATCTACATGCCATGGAAGCCTGATGCTACCTTCAGAGTCGAGGTCATCGCCAGTATGATGTCCTTGAGGAGGTTCCGGCACATCCATCTGAACTTCCATCTGTTTGATAATGACACCCTACCCCCCAAAAACACAATAGAGTACAAACTGGCTCGAGTGGCACCTCTGCTATATCCCTTGTAGGAGAAATGCCCCACAGTCTACAAGGCAGAGGGTCGGTACCTTTCCATCGATGAAGGCACGATGGCCTGGAAAGGCAATACTGCTTTGCGTCAATACAACCCTAAAAAGCCAAACAAGTACCACATCAAGACCTACAAAATTTTGTATTTCTTTCTATTTTTTGCTATTTTTCTAAATACATTCACAAACAGATCAAGTGACATTTATTTATTCCTTATCGTATCAGTATTGTGCGTTATTTGAAATGCTGATTATATACAACAACGTTTTTTGTAATAAAGAATGTCAATTCGAACCACATAACACTAGTAATAACAATGCAGCAACCAACAGAAGTTACATACAACTCACTGCAAATTCTAAAAAATCGGCGGACCATAATTTTCATGTTCTATTCGTCATAACTTTTTTTCTATTTATCGCAGAGAAATGATTTTGGTGTCGTTGGATTCAAGAGGTTCTTTTCTATAAGATGACACTATAGAAAAAGGTTTAAGTTTGATAGTAAAGAAATGGCCAGAAATCTCTGAAAGACGGTAGAGTAAAAAAATCTACGGATTTGCTCTGTAATTATGGGAAAAGTATTAGGTCTATAGAATAAATGAAATGCTCAATGTATAAAAGGAACATTTTTCTACTAAATTATGTCCATGCAAAGATTATAGCACAAATACTAAATAGGCAGGAAGCTTCTAAGTTCACCTATAATTTACCTCAAATTCTAAGACATCATTGTTAATAGCGAGGGTTAAACCACGACCATCTTCAGGATCTCCATTAGTGGAACGTGGTTCTCGCCCCGTCCCTGCGGGTGATACCACTTCTCACCAGACCTCAGTCATGGCACGTCACCCAGCCTCATCTCATTCAAGAACACCATAATTTCAGAGGTCTACTTCTAGTATTAGCTTTAATACTCGTCCTAAGAAGAAGGGACAGTTTTTTTGCAAGTAGATCAATGCCCTTCACAGATCCAATAGGAGGTTGCCTGGCCAGGAATTGGAACGAATGGATGGCAATTAGGGCAGAGGCTTGGGTTCTCACAGTCCTCAATGAGGGTTACTAGATTCCCTTCACATGTCTTCCACCAGTCACTTCCAAACCTGTGGGGTTTTGGTCTTACCCACCGGGATCCGAAAAGAGCAGGGCATTAGAGTTAGAGGTTCAACATCTTTTAGCAAAAGGAGCCATAGAAGACACCTCACCAACTCTGGGGTTTAACTGTCATCTGTTTGTAGTATCCAAGAACACAGGAGGCTTTTGACTGATCCTGGACCTATCGTCACTGAATCTTTATGTCACCACTACTCCTTTCAGAATGGAAACAGTAAGAACTGTCATGTCTGCAGTTCGCAGTCACAACTGGATGATGGCCATAGATCTCAAAGATGCTTACCTCCTGATCTCGATCCATCCAGACAGCCGCAGGTTTCTTTGCTTTATTTAGAAAAGTCGTCACTTCCAGTTCAGGGTACTAGGCTTCGGCATATCCACAGGTCCACAAGTTTTTACAAGGATGATGGGTCCAGTTTCGGCAGCTTCACATAAACAGAGTCCGCCTTCTTTGGTACTTAGACGACTGGCTACTGTTAACACATTCAATACAGGAACCCCTCAAAGTGACCAGCTACCTTCTTCATCTGTGTGTATGTGTGCGTGGACTCCTCCGGAGCGTTCCCTACACATCAACCTGTTGGAGCTCAAGGCAGTTTGTCTCATACAGGGAATGGCTTCCGGACCTCATTCAGGCATCATTGGACTCTCTTAGGCACCTTCCATATTGCAGAGACCTTCACCAGTCCCACATTTGCAGATTCCATCAAGCTCTCCCCAAGCAAATCCTCCATCACAGAGGGTATTTCCACTGAGTTACGGAGTTCCTGGCGAAATCTAAATGCCATTCCACTATTATGAACTATCAATACAAGTGGAACAGGTATAGGGTATGGTGCAAGAGAGAAGGGCACACAGTCTCTAATCCATTCAATCAAAAGTTTGCAGACTTCTTAGTCTTTCTAAGGCATTTGTCACTCAATGCCATTAAAGGATACAAGGCTATGTTGAATGGAGTGTTTGCTCTTAAAGGGTTTGATCTTTCCTCAGACCCAGTCCTTCAAGAGGTCACCAAGACCTGCTCAAGACAAGTTCACTGTCCACCGTGCAGGCTCCTTCATGGAATGTAGACGCGGTCCTTAAGGCTCTAACTTTTGTCCTCCATTTGAACCTTTAAAGCAAGCTTCCTTTTTGGATTTGACTAGGAAAACCCTTTTTCTGTTGGCTCTGGCTACCACTAAAAGGGTTGGGGAACTTCATGCACTTTCTAAAGTCATAGCCACCCAGGGGAAGGATCTCAATCTGTCCTACCTTCCTGAGTTTATAGCAAAGACAGAGACCACTACTAACCCCATTCTAAGAGAATTCCATCTTCGCAGTCTCTCCTCAGTGGTGGGAGTGTCTTTGGCTACACTTCTGAAGATTCTCCCAAGCAGAGCAGAAATGCAAAGAGAATTTGGGAACTGGAGGGAGTATGTCTCTTTCTTCATGTACTTGAACCAAAAAAAAACAACTCTGTGAAAATTCTGCAGTGCTAGGTAAGAAAGTTTTACACAACCTTTGTTCTAGTAATAATGACAAGACAGAGTTACCCACCTATGTGGTTTGGTTTGTCAGTTAGTTGGTGAGCTAGTTTGATTAGTTAAGTTAATCTTGGTTAGGTTAGGTTATGGTAAGGTTTGGTTAGTTATAAAGCACCTAAACACAATCTAACCTAATCAAACCACATACTAGGTGTGACTCTATCATGTCTTCATTATTAAGACAAATGTTTGATTCTTTATTCTGTCATGGTTTGGGTTAGGTCAGTATAAGATTAGCTTAGTAAATTTTGGGATTGTGTAATTGTATATTACTTTGGTTCACTTTGTATTCTAGTTCACTTATGTTAGGTTAAGTTAAATTGTTAGTTTGCTTTGGTTAGGTTTGGTAAGAAAAGATAGTTTGTGTCTTTAGGGTTTGGTTTAGTTAATGTTATTTTTCTTTGTTTTGGTTTCTTAAATAAGGGATGGTAAGGTTGGTTTATATTTTGAACTTGGTTAGGTTAATTCACACTAGTTAGGTTGTGTTGGCTTATGATTGTTGGCTAGATAAGTTTGGATTGGTTTAGTTACCTCATTTAATGTTAGGATTGTATAATTATATAACTGGTTGGTTTTATATCCATTGGATTGTTTTTATTTGGTTATTTACATAGATTAATTTACTTAGGGTAAGACTTGTTAAATTGTTACTTTTGCTAAAGTTAACTAGTAATAAATATAAGTTGAGTTAAGTTAGTTAATGTAAGGAAGGTTAACTTGTTACTTTAGTTAAGTTAGGAGTTTGGGATATTATTTAGTTAGTTCATTTAGATTAAGTTTAATAATATCATGTTATATTAGATTAATTTGGTAAGGGTAGATTAGTTAATTATATACAGTAGTTTAATTGGTGAGTGATGATGATACAACTGTCATATTGAGATCCTGTCACATATTTTCTTGATTTTAGGTGACAGTCCACCACTTCCCCCGCTGACTGAGCCGGGAAGGCTTGTGGAAGAAATCGTTGACAGAGACAACGTTGTCTTCTAGGGGTACCATGGCGGAGAGCCCATTCTGGCTGTGGAAAGGTACCATGTCCTGCATCGTAGTCATATCTTGTTCGTTGGGCTAAATACCTTCTCTGTTTAAATATTCATATCCGTGATTCATCTACTTACAACTATAATAGTACTTATTTTTGTATGGTTATTATCTGTCACCTATAAGTAAGTGACACCATGCCTTAATTTCTATCTACCTTGTTTCAAATCTATTATCTATCTACCATGTTATAAGGATGTATATTGCAGTACTCACAAGGTATTATACATACAACAAAATTAAAATGTAATACATCATGAAAATGATTATTGTACACACATTTGCATTATGATGAACAACAAATTCATTATACATCATAGACATGACAATGTTGATAATGAGTCTGTGTTTTCATAAGTATTTATCCTTTTTCAAAGGAAGGAAACTATCCATTTATACCTATTAAATGTCCTGTTACATGTTTTGGGGAGTTATTAAATTAATGATAGATATAATACCTTAAGAAATAATCTTTGTATATTTATATTCCTCCACTTGACATTTTTTACATTAATTTTCATTACAGAATCAGTCCCCTCCCCAGCGCTGAAGATGAGAGAGCCAGCAACAATCATGGCAGACCTTATCCGACGATGCTGGAGGAGACCGCTGCGGAGGAGACGGATGAGGGCTCCAACACTCTTCCATGCTTCACAGATGAGAAGCACCTGCAAAAGAAACAGGTGCTTGAATTAAAGGTTCTCCAGTATAAAAGTAGATGCTAAGAAGGCCAAGGCAAAGGCTGAGTAACATGCTGCCAAGGCTAAGGCAGAAGCAGAGGCAGCCAAGGTACAGGTGGAGGAGAGGGTAGAAATGGATCTGCTGATCATACAAAAAGAAAAGGCTGAATTTTTAGCCAACATATAAGATAAAGGAAAATTTAAAAATGTATGTATTCATACATGTTACAACTCTATTTTAATCTCCCTCATACTTCATTTCAAGAAACAAAGTCTCTCTCTGTCTCTCTCTCTCTCTCTCTCTCTCTCTCTCTCTCTCTCTCTCTCTCTCTCTCTCTCTCTCTTTTTTTTGGGTGAGTTTTTGATATGTGGTATTTGGTAATGATGTTTCTGTCTCAGGTAATGTTGTTGGTATATGATAATGAGTTTCTTCACTTACTTCAGTGAAGGTTTGCTGTATTTTCTTCCCCATGATGAGGTAAAATAAAAGTAAAGTGGGGGGCTTACGCTGTATCAGCGCGTGGCTGCAGGCGCTCATCTCCCGTCTCCTTGGCCTTTGAGCCTGTGGTGGAATAGTCCCTTACCCCGGGACATGGGGCCAGCATGAAATCCGGGTTTCCACAGTTTACCTTCCCTAGGTTGCCCTAGGTACCCATTTATCGACCAGTGAAGGATGAAAACCTGGGTGGGGTCCGCGCCGTCCTCATCCAGGATCGAACTCGGGCCCACGGATTCGTAGCCAGACGCGCTAGCCACTGCAGCGAAGAAAAAAGAAAAGTAAAACATTAATATTTTCTATAGCAGTTCTACTTGTGGTCTCTATAATAAAGGAAATGCATTGTAATTTGAGTATATAACATGCTTCAAACTTTATCACACTATAGTTATTAATTATTTATATGCTAATTGGGTTTGAAGGGAACAGCCCCTAGATTTAGATAGTTAAGTTAATGCCTGTGGGGGCATTGGAGAAATAGGATGGGAAACACGATTGTGTCACAATTAATAAATACAGAAAAGAAATAAGAATGTAGGTCTTTAATATTGAAATGACATAGTTTTAAGAGTAATATACACTTACCTGTTGTAGCTTGTTTATGGTCCAGGGCCACTGAGCTTGTAGGGAAGCAGCTGCACATTAGTACTATCAATGACACCGATGATACCATGCATGCCATAGTGTGCCAAGAATCCTTTGTTTGGTGGAAGTCACTGCTTCACATTACATCCAAGCTTGTGAGGGCATAAACTGTTTTTTTTATAACAGCACTGATTGCTGTGAGGGGCCCCAAGTCGTCACTACTGCAATGTTGCATTTTTCCAGTGGTGAGATATCTCAAGGTTGCAATGACTTTCATCTCTGCACCTTATTTCTTCCCTTGAAATGGCATCTGTCCGGGCGGTATCTTTTGACAAGTTCGGCATCACTGAAGTTGTTCACGGAAAACTCTGGGATGACGTTCAACTCCTGCCACGGCCATGTTTGTTTACTGTCGTGAGCATGTTTCAGGCATCACTGCAAGTCTGTATTACACCTCCCACCCTGCCATAACTTTGGTGCACATCTGAGATGCCGATTGCTCCACTTAGGACACGCTCGTCAAGATTTAGGATGAGCATCTGCCATTTTGATAGCTTAGGACACACAGCTGATCATCTCAGGCAAAACCTTTTCTTTATAAGTATGGCTCCAGAAGCCTACACATGTAGCCAGGACTTTGTCTCCTTGTCACTCTCAGGTCATCAACTCCTAAAAATAGTTGAGACCAATCAGAGTTTATAATGTGGATCTTTCACCCTTTGTTGTATTCCATCCATATGCCATGACCCACCTCCTATAATGTAAAAGTCTGCTAATATAAGAAGCAGGTGGTATGTGAAACAAATACCATTTTTAGACATAAAATGTATTTTTCACTTACCTGCTTCTTATATACTGTTGTGGCGGTGGCTAGTGTGAAGATAGCGTTGGCAATGCTGCAAAAATTGGCAATGTTGACATTGGTGCAGAAGTGTAGCAGTGGTCACAGTTTGTGGCCAGGTGGATATCTTGTTCCTGATTGGCCAGTGAGAAGGAATATGTCTGCGATGGAAAAGAGAGTGACGAGCTGAACGGTGGTGAGTAGCTGGCTGGCAGGGACAGAGAGAAGACCTGCCTGAGAGTGCTGCCTTGCCTCTCCTTGTTCCTGGGAGATATACCCTCTGACCACCATGTGAAACTGCCTCTGTGTGCAGAGACTGGTGGCCACTGTTGACATTGTAAGAGCCTGCTAGGGGGACACAAAAGTAAGGGCATGAGGTGGCCCAAGCTGCCACCTTGTTGTGTGCACCCTTGTTGTGTGTCACCCTGTATTCACCCTGTATTCACCCTTTTGTGTGCCAGTAAAGTAAGGAAGTTGTGCTATGCCTTTGACTGTCTTTCTGCCTCTCTTAGTAAGTCTGGTGTCTGTGGGTCTGTTACCTCACTTTCCCTCGCTAGCCATGAATCTTCGCCTAGAAGCATCCCTGTGTCTGTGCCGCCCGTCCTATGCTGCCAGTTTTGGTAAGTGTGTACCTGTAGTAGTGGCTATGGAAGCTGTGTGTGGACAGGGGCCAGCGTAACAATACAATATCCTCCCATCCTCCCCGCTATTTACCGCTGCTTCAAAAAGAATGATGGTGTTGGCTGAGGGAGGCAGTGTTGCCAGGGGTGGAATACGACAAAAAAAAATAGCTGGGTAGTTAGGGAGCATTGTAAATGTTAATATAAGAAGTAGGTAAGTGAAAAAATACATTCTATGTATAAAAATGGTAGTTTTTGCTCCTTTAAGAAGCCTGGGTGATATTTTGTCTGGCACAGGTGTTTTGCTTATGTTCATGCCATTCATAATGGAGAGTATTTCATTTTCTGTAACTTTGAAGTCTGGCATTGTGACAACCTGTGTCTGGGGCGTGGTGGTAGGCAGGTTACGGTGAACATCCTCAGTTATGAAGACTGTTGAAAAGTAATTGTTTATGGTGTTTGTCATGTCAACTTCGTTGTCTATCTGTCTGCCATTTTCTGTTAACGGACCAGTTGTTGATGTTAAGACCCTCTTTGTTTTTACATAACTGTAAAGTTCTTTCAGGTTTGTTTTGCAAGAGTTTGCTATCTGAGCTGCAACAGTTTTTTTGTTGCACCTTATCAGATTTTTTTTATTGTTTACACAATATGTTGTGCTCTAATTTATCATTATCATGTGTTTATTTGTATTTAAGGTACGCTTTTTTTCCTTACTAGAGGCAGCATCTGATTTCGTTGCTCCACCACTTTGGTTTGATGTTTTTAACTTTTCTTGTTTCACAGCGGTAACCTCACTGTTTCATTTATCTTTGTAGCTAGTCATGGGGAAAGGCAGCCAATTGTAAGGCTGCATTACTCCAGAGCTAAGGAAATCACATGACTTTGTTCACAAACTTTGATACAGCATCACATCTCCACAGCTACTACTCATCACAGTCAGCACTCCTCACAGTGCTTTCATCATGGCTAGTGAACCCCATAATATGACAAGAAGACAATGATTTCTTGATACCAAGATCTTAACCTTGGTGGAGGTGGTGTAGTGTTAGGGTGATAATTTCAGGCAGAGTATCACTATCACTCAGTACCATGGAGTCAAGTTGACCTTCATGACAATATTGTATATAAATACAAGTCATACCAGTGGTATCCCATGATCCTGTGAAAGCACCTAGTACCAAAGACATCAATTTGCCTTTTCAGGTTGGTGTTCAGTGTTCATGTCTCACAACCATAGGGTAAGAGAGGGATTACCAGTGACTTGAAGATTTGAATCCTTGTCCATCTGCACCGACAATGCCAAATAGTCATGTTGGATGAGTCCATAATGCCATGGGCCAGGCCATTTCACCATACAACTTCCTGGCTCGACCCACCATCATAATGCAGTACATTACCAAGTGAAGTTTTTCAAGATTTCAATGTCCTCACCACAGGCATGGACAGATTGTACTGCTTCATTCAGTTAGCCTCAAAACACCTAAACCTTGGTCTTGGGCCAGGAAACCTTAAGTCTCAAGGGCTTCACCTCTTCATGCAATGCCTCTAGCGCCATTACCAGAATTTTGGCAAAGTTTACTACAGCAAAGGTAAAAAAACAAGATCTGTAATCTCAGTATTGCCAACAGATGCTTTACAATGACTTTGTTCCACAACTCTCCTTAGTTCCCAGTCTATACATGTGTTGAAAAGGGATGGAGTAAGCACGCATCCATGCTTCACTCCTGTATTCATGGGAAAGAAGCTGGACATGCACACTCCACACTATGCAACACCCACAGTCCAGGAGTACAGGCCAGTTAATAGACCAATAATTTCCTTACAGGAATCCCATTGAGAAGATCCCAGAGTGTCCCTCAATGCAATGAATCAAACACCTTCTTGAGATCAACATAGGCTATAAGCATTCCCTATCAAAACTTACATCACTTCTTCACCAGTACGCGAAGCGCTATGATCCATTCAGTTGTTGATTACCGGGTGTGAACCCTGACAGTTCAGTTCTCTGGTGCTTCATCAGATGATTGCCAATCTGCATCAGCAGGAACTGGGCAAGCACCTTGCCTGGTATGCTGAGCAGTGTTATACCACAATAATTGTTGCAGTCCCTTTCCCCTTCCAGATAGGGACAACAAATGACTTTATGAAATTAACAAAATTATTGAATTCCAATTCAACAAACACAGGATCAGGTTCATGTATCCCCAAATCTCAGTACATTCTCCTTACCCTCTAAGGAGGTGGAGCAGTGTTGAAGGAAGAAAGAGAGCCTGTGATGTGGCAATGGTGAAGGAATTCCCAGGAAGTTCAAGGTCACACAAAAGTGCCAGTTTAGATTGCAACTATGACATTCTTGCTATGAGTCCATGAAGTCTGGTTTGAATCCAGTTATATCGGGTTGCTTATTCATTCTCTCTAATGCAAGAGTTACTCACTAATGTCAATCATTCATTCATTTCTCTAGTAAGATCTGGAACTCCCTACCTATTTCTGTATTTCTTTCTTCCTTTGATTTGAACTCTTTCAAGAGGGAGGTTCTAAGATGTTTATCCTCTAGAATTTGTTTCTTGTATTTTTCATTCACTTAAGGAACTGGCACTTAAACTTTCTCTCAAAATCTTTGTTGCCTTTGGCCAGAAGTTTAAAGAACAAATCCAGGTTGATCAATATGTAAATGGATTCGTGGGGAAACTTGAGGAAGGTTAACAGTGGACATGCACATGTTCCAGTGTCTGACAAAGGCTGATGAGGCCAAGTGTCAAGGCAGTGGCAGTGCCAAGTGGGAGATCTTGAGGGAGCTTGAGCCTCCTGTCCAGTAATGAACCAAGCCCCCTTCAGCTTCCCCCTATAATACTACCAGCATACATTAAAAAATACCTTAGTATCTATACATAGCAATTTTCCATGAATACTTTACTTTGATGACATTTTTTAAGCATCCATACATTTTACCCCAACTCCCCCTCAGCTCCCCCTTGAAAATTTCCAGGCACTGCCACTGTGCCAAGTAGCTATAGCAGGGATGGACAAACTTTTCAGTACAAGGGCCATATTAAAAATATTACAATCTTAAAGTCTACATAGTATATGAATCCAAAATAATTAATATTCAAAGGACAAAATAAAAGGCTTTAAAAATGAATATGCAACACTTGTGGGAAGAAAACAAAATGCTCATATTATTTGATATTGTTTGTTAACTTTCTTTTACAAATTTAGAGTACTGATATTTGTCAGACCATATGAATCCTTTTAGAGGGTTGCATGTGGCCCACTGGCTGCAGTTTGCCCACACCAGAGCTGCAGTGTATGCCCTTCACTTTTATTTATTTAATGTTTGTTATTTGAAATGGCTACTTGACTTACGAAGGCATCCTTCATCTCCCTCACAGGCAATCTTTTTCTTTAAACAGAGGGAGAGAGAGAGAGAGAGAGAGAGAGAGAGAGAGAGAGAGAGAGAGAGAGAGAGAGAGACTAACAGCTATTGGTTATATATTGTTTAGGTCTTTGTGTGCAGTATTAATCGTGTTGTCCCAGATCACAGTATAGTTGTAAACCTTCATTTGCACAGAAACTGTGTAGGCTACATGCACTTGGTTCTCTCTTTACAATAGAACATTTGCAAACACAGCGATAGATATGACCTTTTCATTGCCTTCATTCTTCTATCAGCATCTCATACACAATATCAATTGTGTATTTGACTGAAATTGACAGAATCCCATACTTACAACTGTCATTAATACTACATGCTCGTTTTTCAAACACAACCCAATCAATTCATACTGCACACCATTAGAAAAAGAAGTTGATATTCAACAGTAATGGTGTTCTGTAGTGTAGATGAACATTTTATGTAGACCCTCACCACCCTGAGTATTGCAAAAGAATAAAGAAAACAAGTTTACTTCAACCACAATTTTCCATATATTCACATACATATATATACAATTATTTCAATAACAGCATACATTTATCACCCTCTTAAATACTAAATGCTTGAGTGCAGGCACTTCCTGCATTAAATCAATTTCAAGTTACTCAATAAAGGTTTGGTAAGGAAAGCATACCTATTCCATTTAACATACTTATGGATACTGTATGAAAGAATGTTACATTGATAAAATGTGATATAGTAATAGTACAATGAAATCCTAAAGTTTGAGATCATGCCATGTCAAATGTTTTAGTATAATTTTTCTTTTCTTTAAGTAATGTATATCATTATTATTATTACATCACAGTTGTGACGTACCCTCATTAATAATTGCCTGTGAAGAATATATATTTTACAAATTACAGTAGCTTATTCTGGTGTTCTCAGTTACCTATTTATTAATTTGTGTTAATGAATAATTTTAATAGACTCATACAGGGCAACTAGATTTTCAAACTTGAGAATAAAAATCTATGTATAGGGTAACCAATTCAGATTTCCTGAAAGAAAACTGGTCAAGAAGTTTAAATAGAATCTGGCACACGGTATAATACCTTATACTCTGTTTGGGGATTGATTTATATCATACATATGGCTAGATCTGGATTTCTATTTTTTCTTTTTTCCTAATAAGCATTCAAACTACATGCCATACTGACTTACAATGGAACTAATACCTATGCTCTGATTAAGTACCTCTGAACTGTACTAAATAAAAGTTGTAAAATATCCTGCAGAAAGCAAAAGTATGGAATGTTGTAGTGAGGGAAATTGTTGCAACAAAAAATCAGCAGATAATTACTTGGTCTCAATTTTACTTGAAAGCCTGATCTTCAGCAACAACCTGATCTACAGTTATACAAACATGTAATACTAATACACTTCATGAACAGCACTGCTTTCATAAATATTAATCTTTGCAGTTATTACCAAATACTTTTAATAATATCCAACAACGATTTTCAACATGAAAAAAGAGGGTACTAAATGTGCTATCATATAAATCTGGTTACTATATATACATCAATCTCAAAACTGTCACATTAATTTCCTTTATACATCTTGTACAGGACATCCACACCACAAAAGCTTAAATAAAATGAAATAAATAAAAACTAGTTTCCTTCAAATTTAAGATACAAATCAAATGATTTCCCAAATACACAAACCATCTATTTTAATGTTTGTGCTCAAAATAATCACACACATATTCTTCTGACACAATTAATTGTCTTTCTTCATGCGCATGGTGGTCATGCGGTAGATGATGGAATCACGACCAGGATCCATATTCCACATGGACATGGAGATAGCCAGGATGGCCAGGACCAGGACAATACTCAGCCATAGAATGATGTTGAAAATGGCAGGGTAGTCAGAAGAGTAGCTTTTGTTGACATTGTTTTCATCAGCCTGGAAAGAATAAAAAAAAAGAGCAGACATTATACACATCAATAAGGTGAGTTTGCATTAAGGTCAGACTGTAACACATTGGGTATTCAAATCTCTAATGTGGGGATAGGTCACACCAAGCTGCACGGAGACGGAGGAGGGTTGCCACCACCTGCACTGAAACCAATTCATCTACTGACCAGAGTTTAATGCCTTACCAACTGTACAATTCTCTTTTGTTACATGCTGTAGTGATATCATCCCTGTTTACACTATTAGAAAAATATAATTTTATCAATAATTTGTGTTAGCAGAAGTTTGAACTTTTCTCTGGTGTGGAAATATTTATGAATATTATATCCTCTTCAACAATATTTACAAGCTGCTTTGAGGTTGCTGATTCTCACATGAAAAATATAAGACGTTTGCATGCTACTTATAATGACTCAGGTATATAATTATTATGTCAATTCTTGGGAAAATCATAGTAGTTCTGTAATCATTTGCTTCTTTTGCCCAGGAGGGAATGATACCAACAACGAGCCTACCTCAACACAGGCAATCAATGTCTATTGGCACATAGTGAGAGTCACATTAGACACTACCCTCACTTCCTTTCTTTCTTCATAGCGATGTTGCATCTCTTGCTATCTTCTATTGTTATTTTCAACTTGGGAGGCTAAGACCAATTTTCATACTTAAGAATCTCTTTTAATACAGGCCCTGATCTCTCTTAAGATTTCTGATTAGGGTAGAGAAAACTTGGTAGTGTTCAACGACTCAATAACTCAATATCTCTTTCTCTCTACTTTACACAACCTTTCAGACAACTATCCCCTCTTCTTCAATGATCCTCAACTGTCCTCTTCTACACTGAATATCCTTGGTTTGTTCTTTACTTACAATTTAAATTAGAAACTTCAAATCTCATCTTTTGCTAAAACAGCTCTTATGAAGTTGTGCATTCTGAGGTGTCTCCACCACTTTTTCTCACCCCCAACTGCTAATTCTGTACATGGGCCTTATCTGTTCTATTACAGAGTACTCATCACATGTATGGGATAGTTTCACTCATAGTTTTATTAGATATGATGGAATTGAAAAGTTTTCATCTTATCAGCTCTTCTCTGACTGACAGTCATCAGCCTCTTTCTTACTGCTGCATTATTGCATCTCTTGCTATCTTCAACCACTATTTTCATGGTAACTGCTCTTTTCATCCCTAACTACATGCCTCTCCTTCTCCTGCAGGCTTTTTGTACAAGACTTTCTTTTTCCTCTTACCCTATTCTATTCATCTTGCTAATACAAGGGTCAAACAGTACCCTCAATCATTCATACCCTTCTCTAGTAAACTCTGGAACCCCCTATCTACTTCTATATTTCCATCTTCCTATGACTAATTCATTAAGGAGGGAGGTTCCAAGGCATTTATCCCTTTGTTTTGGTTAATGCTCAGATCTGCATGGGGACTGCTAACTAATTGGGCCTTTTTCTCTTTTAACTCTTTCTGCTGCCTTTGAGTAGTTTTCCCAATCTTGCATAAAAAATATAATTCTTCCACAGCTGTCTGCCCAAAAGGGTGATGTCATGCATGACTGTTGGTGTGGCATCACAAGCATTCAGTATTCAGTGTGAGCTCACAGCAATCAAACGTGGCCGCTTGCTCTAGCGGTCACTAGATGGTGTTGGTGTCTGTTTGTTTTTCAGTTTGATATCAGCTTTGCTGATAAGGAGCCTCAGGAAAGACTCTCCAGTTGTGGTGGTGATATTCTACTGGGGTTTCTCTTACTGCACTTGACCTATTTTGGGGCGTGGAGGACGTCGCTTTGCTGGTTCAGGCAAAGTTAATCTGCGAGACTTGCAGAGTGTAATTGTGCAGTGTGCTTGATGTTTAGTGGGGATCTAACCCACGACTGCCGTGTCTCGCTCCTCCACAAAATCCCTGTTCAGGGTGGTACGTGTTGTGTTTGCTCTTTATTACATATCCTGCCCCATTATATAATGTCTTGCATGACACAGCCGTCATACACCCGTAAGGTTGTCACGCTGGAAATCACCTTTTCCCCAGAAGACGATTTATTCACTCATCATTATTCATGATGGAGGGTGGTGAGGAGGTACGTTGGAGGAGGCATCACTCCTCTTCCCCTTGTCCTTGTCCTGATGAGGCTACATTCCCAGCCATTTCAGCCTTTCCCAATCTCCTGAGCCAGAGGATAGTTCTGGGGTCAAGAAAATAAATTTTTACCAGTTTTGGTGAAGGCTTTGACAAAGGAAAAGGTGAGCAAGAACTCATTGGCATTAAGTGACAGTGACGTCAGTAGTGACGAAGATGTGGATAATGTCAGTCAACCTGTGGTTTCTCAGGCTTTGTCACATGACCAAAATGTGAATCTTCAATGCAAAATAATGTTGTTCCTTCACAAGTTTCCCAAGTTAATGATGGGGCTTCTACTAGCTCTGCAAGGCAATTTGTTGGATTCCTTGTTACCCAACTCAACATGTAGTTGTTGGTCATAGCCAAGGGGCAGCCTTTGATGTGAATGATGCTAATGATCCTCCTGTTACAGAGGTTTTAGCTAAGGATATCAGGACTTACTTGCATAAGGTCCCTGATGATAACAAAACCAGAACCTTGGCAGAGCAATGGTCTATTCCATTCAATATAAAGGAATTGAGGGTTCCAGTTTCTGATGCTATTGCCCTGTCTACTCTTGACCATCAGAACCAGAGGATGGAGAATAAATCAGCTCAGACAAATTCTTTACTAGGCAAGCCTATGATTCCTCTAATCAGATTTATGGACAAACATGCTAATTCCCACCTTCCTACCATTATAGATGCCTTTAAGGACATCAATGACAGCCTCTGTATGTTGTTACCAATTTTCAATTATTTGAATCTGATGAGGAGAGATCTCATTATTGACAAATTTAAAGCTAAGTCCCACCAGAAGAACCTATAGGACGGTGCTACCTTAAACAGCATGAACATTATCAGCATAGGAGTGGATAGGGCATGAAGTTTGGTTTAGAAGATCATTGCTGAATAATAGGAAGAGAGTTGGTGATAGGACAGACCCTTGAGGAACACCATTATTAATAGATTTAGGAGGAGAACGGTGACCGTCTACCACAGCTGCAATAGAACGATCAGAAAGGAAACTTGAGATGAAGTTGCAGAGAGAAGGATAGAAGCCAAAGGAGGGTAGTTTGGAAATTAGAGCTTTGTGCCAGACTCTATCAAAAGCTTTTGATATGTCTAAAGCGACAGCAAAGGTTTCACCAAAATCTCTAAAAGAGGATGACCAAGACTCAGTAAGGAAAGCCAGAAGATCACCAGTAGAGCAGCCTTGATGGAAGCCATACTGGCAATCAGATAGAAGATTGTGAAGTGATAGATGTTTCAGAATCTTCTTGATGAGAATATATTCAAAAACTTTAGATAAGCAGGAGATTAAAGCAATAGGACGGTAGTTTGAAGGATTAGAATGGTCATCCTTTTTAGGAACAAACTGAATGTAGGCAAACTTCCAGCAAGAAGGAACGGTAGATGTAGATAGACAGAGTTGAAAGAGTTTGACTAGGCAAGGCGCAAGCACAGAGGCACAGTTTCGGAGAACACTAGGAAGGACCCCATTAAGTCCATAAGCCTTCTGAGGGTTTAGGCCACGGGGGTATGGAAAACATCATTACGAAGGATTTTAATAGGCAGCATGAAGTAGTCAGAGGGGGGAGGAGAAGGAGGAACAAGCCCAGAATTGTCCAAGGTAGAGTTATTAGCAAAGGTTTGAGCAGAGTTCAGCTTTAGAGATAGATGAGATGGCATTGGTGCCATCAGGTTGAACTAAAGGAGGGAAAGATGAAGATGTAAAGTTGTTGGAGATATTTTTAGCTAGATGCCCGAAGTCTCGAGGTGAGTTATATCTGGAAAGATTTTGACACTTTCTGTGAATGAAGGAGTTTTTGGCAAGCTGAAGAACAGACTTGGCATGATTGTGGGCAGGTGATGGAAGACTCAAGTACCTTTTGTGGGCCACCTCTCTATCATGGATAGCACGAGAGCCATCTGTGTTAAACCACGATTTGGAAGGTTTAGGTTGAGGGAAAGAATGAGGAATGTATGCCTCCATGCCAGACAGTATCACCTCTGTTATGCGCTCAGCACACAGAGAGTCTCTGTCATGGAAGCAGTAATCATTCCAGGGAAAATCAGCATAATACCTCCTCAGGTCTCCCCAACTAGCAGAGGCAAAACGTCAAAGGCACCTCCACTTTGGAGGATCCTGAGGAGGGATTGGAGAGATAGGACAAGATACAGATATGAGATTGTGATCGGAGGACCCCAACAGAGAAGAAAGTGTGACAGCTTAAGCAGAAGGATTAGAGGTTAGGAAAAGATCAAGAATGTTGGACGTATCTCCAAGACGGTCAGGAATACGAGTAGGGTGTTGCACCAGTTGCCCTAGGTCATGTAGGATAGCAAAGTTATAGGCAAGTTCACCAGGATGGTCAGTGAAGGGAGAGGAAAGCCAAACCTGGTGGTGAACGTTGAAGTCTCCAAGAATGGAGATCTCCGCAATAGGAAAGAGAATCAGAATGTGCTCCACTTTGGAAGTTAGATAGTCAAAGAATTTTCTATAATCAGAGGAGTTAGGTGAGACATATACAGCACAGAAAAATTTAGTTAGAGAGTGACTCTGAAGTCGAAGCCAGATGGTGGAAAACTCGGAGGATTCAAGAGAGTGGGCACGAGAGCAAGTTATGTCGTTGCTGACATAGACGCAACATCCAGCTTTGGAACGAAAATGAGGATAGAGAAAGTAAGAGGGAACAGAAAAGGGGTTACTGTCAGTTGCCTCAGACACCTGTGTTTCAGTGAGGAAAAGAAGATGAGGTTTAGTAGAGGAGAGGTGGTGTTCTACAAATTGAAAATTAGATCCAAGACTGCAAATGTTGCAGAAGTTGATAGTGAAAAATGTGAGGGGGGTGTCAAGACACTTAGGGTCGATACCATAAGAGCAGTCCGACCTGGGGAGATTTAGGCCCCCTCCCCAGAAGGGGACTCCGAGACTGGTGTAGGAGTCGCCATGTTATTTGTTGAAATTTTGAATGAAGGATGTGTGTGTAATTAGGTGCATGTAGCTTTGTGTGGAGGAAGAGGTTGTCTTTAGAGGGCAGGCTGTGACTAAAGCCACAATTACAAGGTGGGTCAGAGATGTAATGAGAGAGTCTGGAATCAGTGATGATTTGTTTACTGCATACTCAGTACAGTCTCCCTCCACTTCTAAAGCTTGTAGAGCAGGTATGGCTTGGGAAAGCCTCAAGAAGGCTACTGGATGGAGACGTGAGTCCACTTTCATCAAGCATTACAAAAAGACCATTTTGTCTATGGGTGCCTTTGGAAAGATCATTTTGCATTCTTATACCAATAAGTAATGGCCTATTTCTGTTGTATATAGATTTTGTAATCATATAAATGTTTTTGTATATTTGTACATTTCTGTATTTTCCAAGTGTTTTTTGGTCAGTTGGTGATGAGGCTGCAAATAATCATGCATGACGTCATGCTGCTGGGAAGACAACTGTGGAAGAATTATAAGATAATCATAACTTACCTGGTAAGTGTGTGATGATCAGAGTTTTTCTTAAGCTGTGCTGCCCAGCAATGTGTGGTTATGCCCATCCTATTTTTAATTACTGTGCCTTGGTGATTGGAAAAGATTACTTTATCTTCTTTATATATATATATATATATATATATATATATATATATATATATATAATATATATATATATATATATATATATATATATATATATATATATATATATATATATATATGTTTTATTAAAGTCTACAGCAGTAACTGCATTATTGAGTTTATAAGAGGTTTTCTCTATCCTCCAGATAAGAGAACGTAAGTTCTGGTTTACTGAGTTTAGGAGATTTCCAAAGTCCATTAGAATTCTCTTTTAGTAGCAGCTGGGGGGTGTTATTTGCCTTTTTCTCAAGATATCTTTCAGTCTCTCTTGGACCATCTTCAGGAGAGGAGTGAAGAACGTGGGTCGGTGGCGCTGTTTATTTGCGCCAGGAGCGGACGTGGGACGGACTCAGCGTCGGTGGGTATGTGGACCAATCACAGCGCGCGCTGGTCTTCCTCGGAGTTAGTAGCATTCCTGCGTTGTGACGGTAAACAGGATGCGGGGAGCAGCTAGATGTTAAGTGTAGGTTTTATGGAGTTAATGTAGACCGATTCAGCCATTCTGAGTCGGGTTACGTCTTTTTCTTTATGAAGTGTGGTGATGTTTTCTTCAATGTATTTTCGGGAGACGGATGTATTGTGTTTGGCGAGGTAGTGGCGTTTGATAGCTCCGTCTTGTAGGTGAGCTGTGATGCGTTTTGAGAGGGTGGTGATGGTAGACCCGATGTACAAGGAAGGTCGGTGACTGCAGTCGCCATACTTGCATGTAAACTTGTACACGAGGCTCACATCTTGTAGCAGGGAAGTAGGGGGGAGGCAGTTGTTCTTTATGATTAGGCTTGTTGTGCGTCTAGTCTTGTAATAAATGAGTTTGAGTTCTGCAGTGGGCTCAACGGGTTTGACATTATTTTTTACAATTTTCTTGAGTGATTTTTTGTCGGTTTTGTAGGATGAAGACATATGGTTCTTGTAGTAAAGATGGATATCTTGGGAGGTGTCTCGCTTTTCTTCTTGAATGACGTAGTGGTTCATGCGGTGTCTGATAACATCATCTATCACCTCTTTTGAGTAACCATTGTTGGTGAGGACTTGGGAGATTCTTTTGAGTTCTTTATCTGTTGTGGTCCATGAAGAGCAGTGAGTGAAGGCACGCTTGACAAAGGAGTTTATGACACTATGGCGGTATTTGTCAGGGCATTCACTGGCGGCGTTGAGGCAGAATCCAAGGTTTGTGGCTTTAACGAAGACCTCGGTTGAGAAACTGTTTTCGTGGCAGTGTACCAGTACGTCGAGAAAAGGAAGTTGCTGGTCTTCTTCTATCCCATGTGTGAAGTTGAGGGCGGAATTGTTTTTAAAAATGTCTATGAGTTGCGTGACGTGTTCTTCACTGGAAGCGTTGATGAAGATATCATCGATGTAACGTGCGTAAAGTGGTGGTTTCAGGTCGGGATGTTGAGTGAAGATTTTCTCTTCTAGCGACCCCATGTAGAAGTTGGCAAAGAGCACACCTAAAGGTGAACCCATGGCGACTCCGTCAACTTGCACGTACATTTCTCCATCGGGGCCGTAAAACGGGACTTCTTTGGTGCAGGCTTGTAGTAACAAGCGTAGTGAGTTCTCTTGAATAGGGAAGGGGGCTTCATTGGAGTGATACAGTTTATTGCAGATGAGATCAATGGTTTCGTTGACTGGAACATTAGTGAAGAGGGATTCGACGTCCATAGAAGCGATGAGACTTGAAGGCCTTGATCCTCTGAGGATGTCAAGAAATTCTTGCGATGACTTGATGCTATGAGATGTAGGGGTGAACGGAGTGAGGATGTTGTTAAGACACTTGGCAAGGTTGTAAGTAACGGCGGGGATTTGACTGGTAATGGGTCGGAGAGGGTTGCCGCGTTTGTGGGTCTTCACGTTTCTATAGGCGTATCCCAGCTTGTGATCGCCTTCGATGAGTGGGAGCTTGATGGAGTTCGGAGTCTTGTTGTTTTGACGGATGATACGATTAAGCCTGGTCTTGATGTCGTTCGTGGGGTTCTTAGTGATGGACTTGAACTTGGTTTGGTCGTGTAGAATGGTCTTCATCTTGCCCATATATTCCTCTTTATCGAGGATGACATATATGGAAGATTTGTCAGCTTTTCTTATTACAATTTCTTCGTTTTCTTTCAGTTCTTTGGCTGCTGCTTTAAGTTCTGGAGTGAGGAGTGGACTGTGATGACGGCCTCTGGTTGTATTAGCTTCTCTGATGAATTCTGCTTGGAGGTCGGGGGAAGTGGTGACTTTTTTGTTCTTTTCTAGTTGTTGAATGTTGTCCAGGAGAATTTCTAGTTCGATGCGCTTGGCGTGAGGTATATATATATATATATATATATATATATATATATATATATATATATATATATATATATATATTACTGATGAGTATACATGCATTTCTGGCATCACATCAAGTACCATGTACGTATTCCCTATTTGGAATGAATTTTCCGTCCACATATCTGTTTCGTTGATCAATTATTATTAGCTCCTCTGTAATGGTTCAATTAACTGTTGTTCTTTGAGTGGTTGTTTTTCTGGTGATGAGGTACACCACATCACCTCCTCATCCCCAACGCTGGATGAAATCTGAATGCTTGTGACACCACACCAATAGGCACACATGACCATGCATTGCTGGGCAGCACAGCTTAGGAAGAACTTCAATCATTGCACACTTACCAGGTAAGTTATGATGATCTTATAATTATTCATTACATTACTAAAAGAATATAGAATTTTCCTGAGTATTTGAATAAAAACTGTAATATTTTTACTTGTAATAACAATGATTCAGATAAGTACCACATTTGAAAGTACTGAAATACAAAATAACTAACACTAACTAATACTCCATATGAACCAATTTTGATGGGCAGTTGTTGAGCAGAGTTTTGTTGTACCTGTGTTTAGTGGCAAATACCAAAAGGGCAGAATAATGTGCCATCATCAGGTGGGTGAGACATACTTTGCTTACTTTCACCATGGCAACTGTAGTACCTGCTGTATGTGTTTTCAATGTTTCTATAATTACCATATATATAGGATGTTGACCAAATGACAAAAAGATCCTGACATTCATCCTAACATCCTTGCCTTATATCTTTCTTGGCAACTTATCAAAATAGGATAGACCATCCTGCAAAGCCTAACTTTTAGTCTTGAAGTTCATTAATTAGACATTCATGTTTGTTTCAGTGAAAGATGGATTACATGGGTAACTGTTGAGTAGTAGTAAGACAAATGAGTGTAAAGATGGTAAAGAAAACTTGGGCTGGGTCAGGGACACTTTTTACTCTCAAAGTTAAAGTAAAGAGTGTCCCTGACCCAGCCCAGGTTTTCCTTACCATCTTTACACATGGGTAACTGTTTTCTGGGAACAACGCAACCATTACAGTAGTAAAGCGACTCACTATGATAAAATGAAGGTACAGTTTTGTAGCATATCTCATGGAACTAACTTTTTAGAAAAATGATGAGGTTTACTTCTCCTGCTGAAGTAAAATTAGATCATTGCAACTCATTAAGAATTTATTTTCCTGACTCAGCAGAGCTTACCTCAGCAGCCTGTAGTATAGAGCGGGCACGTCTAGAAAGCTGCTTGGACTCCTCCACTGTGGCACTCATCACCACAACACGATCACTGTATACTTCACGCATCAGTTCTATCACTTTGGACAGCTGAGCACGTAGCACACTGCTTGCCTCCTCAACCTGCAAAAAGTACATCAGATTAGGTACGTTTCTGGGTTTGGGAACAAGTCTTTCCTCCATGATACTATTTAGTATCTGTAACAAATGCATAAAACAAGTGAGAGCACTTAACATAAATTTTTTTCAGTCATTCACCAAGTAAATGTGTGTGTGTATTCACTGTTGTTGTCACCTGCTGGTCGCCTAGCTAGCCTTTTCCCTAGGGAACAAGCTAAGAGCTTATAGACTGATCTTCGAGTAGGGCTGAAACCACATCACACACTACACACTGGAACAGCGAGGGCCCAACCCCTTGAGTTACATCCCATACCTACTTGCTGCTAAGTGAATATGGGTTAGATACACATTGAGACGCTTGCCCATTTGCCTTGTTGCGCCCAGGGCTCAAGCCGTACCCTCTTGATTGTGTGCTGAGCGTGCTAACTACTACACTGGAGTGTGTGTGTGTGTGTTAAGCTTACCTGAGGAGAGTTGGCTCCATACTTCCTCACTAGCTGCTCCATACCACTAACTTCTAGGAAGATGACATCCTGGCCACCATGTGGGATGGTTGTGATCTCCTCAGCCTGAGAGAATGGGAAAGAGGATATATTAATCAATTTAGTGTAATGTTAAGAACCAATGACACTGCCATATCATACCTATTAAGTTTATCATTATCACTTTCAAAGGCTCCATGTTACATCAGAACCTGATTTACAAGCCAATGCGCTTACTATTATCCAGTGCTTGTAATTTATACAAAAATCACACTAAAATATTTTTCTTTGCAAATTTTACCATTTGCCTCTTGTACCACCTATCCTAGTGTAGTAAGCCATGCTCCTAAACACAAAACACACACACTAATGCCTGCTGTATCATACTCTCCTCTTTGGCCCAAAAGATAAACAAACGTTCTTAAAAATAACCTCCCTGAAGAGGAATGAAATGTTGCAAACAACTTTACTTTTGGACAGCACCTATCAGGCCATTTTTTCCCATATACTTCCATTATATAAGGCGAGATACTTTTCTACAACAAAAATTTCAGTCCATGTATTATTGTAAAACATATATTTCCAACTGGTTTGATTAACAAATGAGTTATGTTCCTAGAAAACAGTTCATAAATAAAAAAATTCTTAAATAGAGCCATTTTCTGTCATATACTTTTCATTATATAAGTTGAGATATGTTCATACAACCCAAAAATTATGTTCATGTCTTATTCTAAAGTACATTTTTCTGACTGTTTTGGTTATAATTTTTGTCACCATAGCAATGGGAGCAGACAATGCGCCAGTGTTACCAGTGATCATCAGTTTAAAAACTATGTAATTTTCGATTGTTAAACTTGTGACACTTTTTCTTGAGATAACTGTTTGTAGGCAGCAACTGCATTTTGAATGGCATGTTCAAATTTTAATTTTCTTTCATGATTAGGGTCATTGTGAACAATTTTCTGGATACCATTTTCAAAGTCACAAAAAGCATCAGCCAGATGCAGCTGTGTTGTGGTGTGTCGTCCTCTGCTCCCTCCCACAGATGCCACCTTCTACATTTCCTTCTTGTTATATTACACTCTAGGTTGCTCCATCATCTTCCTGATTTTAATGCTCATCAATTTATGCCTATAAAGACATTTTTCATGGTAAAATGAGACATGCGTTATTGCACCCAGCCTCTTGAATGTCTGTCTGGGTGTCGACTGATATATCTGCTTTGTGAAGTGATGTACAGCTTCTACCCTAGCTCTGTGCTGGAGAGGGATGCTAGATGTTGACAAATCAAAAAAGAGAAATGGTTTATATTCAAAACTTATGTAAATGCAAGCATTGAAAGATACAGCATGTAATAGTATGTGAATCACGATATGACACAAGAGTGCTGGAAAGTGTCAGCTACAGGGTGAGATACAGCTGTGTTATGGTGTGTTATCCTCTGCTCCCTCCCCCTTTACTGTTCACTGTTGCTTTATTGCCTATACAGCAAATTTTATATCTAAGATAATAGCTTTTCTAGCTGTTTGGAGCTTGTCAGAACATTTAGTTGAATTTGTACCATACTTGAGTAGCATTTTATACTCTTGTAATCAGTAATGAGCTTCAAAAGTTATTATCACCGTGACAGTGGCTGCGTGGTACAAGTTCAGTCAAGTGTTCTAAGAAGACCCAAAAGAGCAATTTTGTTTGTAACTTCGAATTTTCATTTGTAAATTAGCAATAAGGACCTAATAATTTTATTTGTAACTTTGAAAATTCGTAGAGCATTTGTAAATTGAGGGATGTATGTATGTATGTATGTATGTATGTATATATATATATATATATATATATATATATATATATATATATATATACAGTCGGCGCCGTTGGTATTGGCGCGGCACGTTTTTTTCCCAGTAGCAATCAAAAAAGTAATAAACAAAAATATTTATGAGCCTCTAGTACTTTGTGGGGAGTCCTTTCCTCTTTAGGCAGCTCTCCATGCGTCGAGGAACAAATTCAGCAAGTCTTTGGAGCATGGAAGGTTCCAAGTTGTCCCAGATGTCCTTAATCTCCTTCACGAGCTGTGGCACAGTTGAGGTGTTACGCCCTCGTAGCCGTCGCTTTATGAGTCCCCAAAGATTTTCAATTGGGTTAAAGTCTGGACTATTACCAGGCCAGTCCTTTATGTAGTCCACTCCCACAAACTCAAACCATTCCTTGATTAATTTGGCCGTGTGTGCAGGGGCTCCATCCTGCATGAACACTTCACTCTTGCACACATCAAAGCAGTCCTCCAGATGGTCACACAACAGCTCCAAATAGCGTTCCTTATTAACTGTAATGTTTTTAGGCAACACCACAAGTTTACCCTTGCCATGATACCCGAAGGCACCCCATATCATAACACTATCAGGGTACTTTACTGTCCCCTGCGTGTACTTAGGGTGGTACGGATCTGCGCCTGGTCGCAGCCTCACCTTACCTCCTCGGTTCCCAGTGACATTAAATGTAGCTTCGTCACTCCACAATACACTCTTCCACTTCTCATTGTCCCACTTCAGGTACTTCTTACAAAACTGCACACGTTTTTGCCTCTGTTTCTCCGTGAGAATGGGTTTACGTCGTGGCGCCCGATGCTCATAGCAGAGGTCGTCCTTGAGGCGGCGTTGGACTGTTCTGACAGACACCTGTTGTAGGAGTTTTGGGTTCTTTTCTTTCAGTTCTTTAGCTGTGATTCTAGGTTCAGCTTCCACCTGTCGCTGAAGCACCTTAAGAGTCCTCTTAGACACCTTCCTCTGTTTCCCAGCCCTCTTGACCTGGAGTGGTGGATCATCACCTCCTGCATCTCGACATTTTTTTGTCCATCTCTGGACACTGCGTAATGCTATGCCGATCTGGATTGAAATATCCTTGTTGGACTTTCCTGCCACACAGAGTGATGATATAGCTGCAATTTGCTCCTTTCTCAGCTCTGGACCTCGTGGCATTATCCCAAAATGCAAGAAATACCACAGGTAGTAGAAGCACGAAAACCACGAGGGTCGCGTGACAAAAAAAACATTAATGTACTCTCAATGAATCACCGCGGGCAACTGAGGCCTCCTTTCTCTGTGTGGGACTTATGCTCTGCCCACTCCACCACGTGCTAGCGCACCAATACCATTGCCGTTTTCCTTAGGTGGATACAGGGGGTCCTTGATAATTCGTCACAGATATTGGCGCACGATTTTGGCGCCAAAACCAATGGCGCCGACTGTATATATACCGATATAGGATAATAATTGGTTCCCGAAAATCCTATTGCAAAGTGACTTAAGAATGAATACAAAAAATCTAATGTGTTCCAAGTGTATGTCTTCTAAAACCCATGAAAATCATAAAATATCACACTTTAAATACAATTATTGTACAAAGTAACGAGATTCATGTCACGTATATAAAATAAACACAAGAATAAGGCAATAGAATTTAACAACATAACAAAAACACAAAAAAGCACAAAATGTTAACACAAAAGAAATGCTCCTAAAGCAAAAAAGAAAAGCAAAAAAGAACTGAAAAAAATTAAAACTGAACTGAATGCATCAGATGCTGGGCATTGCTGATTACTCACAAGTCTAGCTGCTTGTAACACAAGGTTCCACTGTATAAAACAAATTAATAGTGAAAAAAAAATGGATATTTTTTTCAAGGACCATATACAAAAGATGAGCAATTCAAAACTTAAGATTGTGTTGTATTTTTCTGAAAGTGACAGACTGAAAAATAAAATCCATGAAACTAAAAAAGAAAACATGTTTTGTTTGAGTCCCCCTAAAACATAAATTCCATGAAAATCACAGAATCTTGTACCTCTTGATTTACACGTGGGGGATGCATTCTTGAAGAGGGTGCAGAAGACAAAAGCGATGTTAATCAAACTATATATATATATATATATATATATATATATATATATATATATATATATATATATATATATATATATAAAGGAATGTAAAGATCAGAGTGGAAGAGGGCCAACATAGTGCTCATATACAAAGGAGGAAAGAAGACTGACCCGCTAAATTATAGACCTGTGTCACTAACAAGTGTTGTAAGCAAAATATGTGAGATATTAATTAAAGAGAAATGGGTGAGGTATCTGGAAGACAATAAAGTTATATCTAAAAGCCAATTTGGATTTAGACAAGGAAAATCATGTGTCACAAACCTAAGTTTCTATACACGAGTAATTGAAGGAATCGAAAACAGAGATGGGTGGGTGGATGCTGTCTACCTAGATATCAAAAAAGCATTCAATACCGTTCCAAACAAGACACTATTATGGAAACTGAAGCACATAGGTGGACATAGACTAGATTGATAAATGGAGTAAGAGGTGGAAACTGCATTTTGATGCAAAGAAATGTCATATGATGGAGCTAGGCAAGAGCAAAAGACGAAAATGGAGCTACAAGATGGGACAGGAGGAAATACCTAAGACAAAATAAGAAAAAGACCTAGGGGTGGTGATACAGGATATACTGAGCCTAGAACGGCACATAAATCAACTATTTGGATCAATATATAGAATGTTAACCAATATTAGGGTGGTTTTCCACTACATGGATAAGGACGTGATTAAAAAAATTCTAACCAGTATGATACGTCCAAGGTTGGAATTTGCAGCAGTGGTGTGGTCACCAAATGCGAAAAAGGATATAAGGAAATTAGAAAGGATCTAAAGAGTAGCCACAAAAATGGTACCAGTATTAAGGGAGCAAACATATGAAGATAGATTAAAAGAAATGGGAATGCCAACTCTACAAGATAGAAGAGAGAGAGAGATCTAATAACTCTATATAAGATAGTAAATGGTATCGAAAAGCTGGACAAGCAAAAGCTGGTGATGATGGAGGAAGAAACTAGACAGATGAGAGGACACTCAAGGAAGATCAAAAGGAGTCGGTGTCTAAAGGACACAAAAGAAGTACAGTTTTCCACATAGAATTGTGGACACCTGAAATGGTTTAAAAGAGGAGGTTGTTACAGCAACCAATATACATAAATTCAAGGAAATGTTGGATATATGGAGACATGGAAACAGGACACTATGAGCCCCGCTTGAACCCTATATAATACAACTAGGTGAATACACACACAGAGTGTGTGTGTGTGTGTGTGTGTGTGTGTGTGTGTGTGTGTGTGTGTGTGTGTCTGTATAAATATATATATATATATTGTGTGTGTGAGTATTTAAATATATATGTACAAAATTTATTGGCTCCAAGACTGGGTGATGTTTACGGATGTTTACTGTGTCAGTGACTCGGTGTCTTGTTTACATCGGTGCACCACCTGTGCGATAGTTGCTGATTAGGCTAACAGAAACTTTGGTGAACTAACCAATCATAGCCTTCACAGCTAATTTCATAATAAAATCAATACTATGTGACAAGGTGGTAATGAGAATTACCAACCAACCAACCAACCAATCATATTATGGTTCTAAAGTGTCCAGTGAGGCTCCAGCAATAAACCTCATCATGAATAGGAAGTTATGAATATTCCTGTCATTTGGAGCTCAGTTTTATCTAGATAAGTGCACATTAAGGTAAATGAATTTTGCCAAGATAATAACATAACTTAGTGAGGGCACCGATATATATATATATAGTCGCACCTCTACATACGAGTGCTTCAAGGTACGAAAATTCCAAGATACGAGCTGGGAAAGGAGCCTAATCGTTGCCCAGGATACAAGAAAATATTCACCATATGAGCTGCGAGCATTTAGTTATGCCAAACCACCACTAGTTTGCAGTGAATGAAAAAAATAAATAATAATAAATGAATACAAAAAAAAACATGAAACAGAAAAGCTAAAAAAAAAGTATTAAGTTGTCTTCAAGTCTTTATTAATTTCAGTATGTTTATTATGTAAGTTTGATTCTTGTCAGCTGATTTCACTCCTCCCCTCCTCCACCACCATCTTACGCCTCCGCAGTGCGAGTTAACCTACATACATTTTTTATCACTTCATATTTACATTATTAGTTTATTTATTAACATTATCTGTACAGTGGTACCTGATGATTCAAACTTAATTAGTTCTTTTTGGCTGTTCGAATTGGGAAAATTCGAATTAGGAAGCAATTTTTACCATTGAAATTAATATAAAAACATTTAATCTGTTCCAATTTATTTCAAATAAAAATTACTACACTCAACCCACAGCTATTACAAGAAATTGGTCCCTTAACATCACCGCAATAGGTAAAAATGCAATAGCCATTGTTAAGAAGTAATGGGAAAAAATAAATTTGGTCCTGGCCCACCAGAGTGGCAACATGATTTAACATATTGGCACCTTGTTTTCCCCTCATCTCATCATAATTCAGAGATATGGGTCCCCGCCTCCCTCTCATGTACTAAATACAGGAACAGATTACGTAGTACTCCCTCCCTCCTACTCACTCCGTCCCTATCCACTCCCATTTGATACACAAACAGACTGAGTAGGCTGACCCGCCCCCCACTCCCTCCCTCCTCCAGCCACTCATCCTCCCCCCACCTCCTCTCTGTCTCTCTCTCTCCTTTATCAAGTAGAATATATTTTCGCAGCATCATTTCCAACAGGAATTATTTCAAGAAAAGTATAAATTATTGTACACAACTGCAAATTATTGTATTATCGTAGTTTGTGCAAATGACAATGATATTTAACAATTCATCCTTCAATGGTTGTTTAAAGTGTTAAATATAACTGAGGCAACTAGGGGCCATAGTGACTTGAAAGCCATTCATAAGTCACAATAGAGAGAGGTGTTCACAGCTGAGAAGTGCAAGCGGGACTGGCCGACTAGCGGAAAGGCGGCGTTGGCCACCACGTGTGTTTATGTTCGAATTGAAAGGCCGCATTCGGATTGTAGGTCAAAATTTGTTCACCAAATGTGTTCGGATTGGGAAGTGTTTGAGTGAAAGGGTATTCGAATCAAGAGGTACCACTGTATTTATAATGTTTATATTAATAACAAATACCATTTATCACTGTTTTCCTTATTAATGTTAACTTTCCTTCAGTGTACATCGGTATTACTAAACTTTAATTTGCATGTTTTTCTCATGTTGGAATGAATAATTCAGTTTTACATGTACTTCTTGCCCTATCCACTCCTATGCTGATGATACCACCTTGCACTTTTCCATGTCTTTCCATAGGAAAGGGAAGTACACAGCTCACGCAGGGAAGCCTCAGAACGCCTAACTTCTGATCTCTCTAAAATTTCTGATTGGGGCAAAGCAAAGTTATTGTTGTTCAATGCCTCAAAAACTCAATTCCTCCACCTCTCAACTCGACACAACCTTCCAAATAACTATCTCCTCTTCTTCAATGACACTCAACTGTCCCCTTCTCCTACACTAAACATTCTTGGTCTATCCTTTACTTGTAATCTAAACTGGAAACTTCAAATCTCCTCTCTAGCTAAAACAACTTCTATGAAGTTAGGTGTTCTGAGCCGTCTCTGCCAGTATTACTCATCTCCCCAACTGCTAACTCTATACAGGGGCCTCATCTGTCCATGTATGGAGTATGCTTCACATGTTTGGGGAGGCTCCACTCATACAGCTCTATTGAACAGGGTGGAATCAAAAGCTTTTCGTCTGATCAACTCCTCTCCTCTGACTGACTGTCTTCAGCCTCTTTCTTGCTCTCTTTTACCTTTATTTTCATGCTAACTGCTCTTCTGACCTCGCTAACTGCGTGCCTCCCCTGCTCCCGCGACCTTGTTGCACAAGACTTGCCTCTTCCTCTCACCCCTATTCTGTCCACCTCTCTAATGCAAGAGTAAACCAGTATTCTCAGTCTTTCATCCCTTTCTCTGGTAAACTCTGGAACTCTCTCCCTGCTTCTGTATTTCCATCTGCCTATGACTTGAACTGTTTCAAGAGAGAGGTGTCAAGACACTTATCCCATTCTTTAGGCTACTGAATCTGCTTTCCAGCACTACAGTGGGCCTTTTTGTTTTATTTTTGTTGCCCTTGGCCAACTCCCTTCTACATAAAAAAAAAAAAAAATTAAATAAGAAACCCTGTTCCACCAAACAAACTATTTCACGATACGAGCTCAATTGTGGAACGAATTAGACTCGTATGTAGAGGTATGACTGTATATATTTTTTGGGGGATTTTGGACCCCGCATAAATTTGAAAACATGTACAGTATACCCCCGCTATTCACGGGGGTTATGCTCCTTCCCCTCCCACGAATAATTAATGCAGTTTGAAAATTACTATGTATGATAATATATATATGCTAAAATATGCTTCCCAAACACATTCTAAAGACGATCTTATTCATTAATACAGTAATAATGTAATAATATGTCGTAAGGATAAATTAAAAACAGTAATAATGTAGTACAATATGTACATAGTAGGTAAGTCTTGTGCATTAAGATGCTTGTGACGTCACATTGTCTGCAACCAATCAGCAGGAAGGAGAAATGAAAGCTCGTAACTGACATTGTTATTTTTAAATAACTTACCAGTTATACTGTATCATTCCTCTTTCCTGTTTTTAAAAATTTTATATTGACTGACATTGTTATTTTAAAATTATTTACTAGTTATACTGTATCATCTCTCTTTTCTTTTTTTTTATTTTATATTGACTGACAATGTTATTTCAAAATCCTTTACCAGTTACATAGTATCATCTCTCTTTTCAATTTTTAAAATTTTATATTATATTCTGCTAAAAGAAATGTCCTAAGAAATTCACAAAATTGCTGAAATTTCTAAAAAAAATAAAACTTAGAGAAAAATCTGAGAGTATACGGGGCCATGAAAGGTGAACCGCGAATGGGCGAGGGTCCACTGTAAAACGAACAGGTGTAAAACAGAGAGGTACCTGTACCAACAAACTTCATACCAAAATTTCAAAGCCATTGAACATTTCACATGCCACAAGATGCTTCCCTTAACCCCTAGCTTCCAGGTGGCGGGGATTCCCGCTCGGGCGATAGCTTCCGGGTGGCGGGGATTCCCGCTCTCGCTTATATCTGCGGTATTTTTGCGTTTAGCGCCAAACATTTGCTACCCTGCGGTACATACACGCCCAAAGGGATGACACACTGCATCTCAGTTACCTCTGAGCTCTCAAGGAGGAAAGACGTGCCTCTAAAAGTTTTCCTGCGTTCGGATCGGTGCGTTCCTCTCACTCGCCGCCCACCACCCTGTACCATCTACCTCCACTCCATTACTGCCCACCACACCCATCCACCCTGTACCATCTACCTCCACTCCTAGGACTTCATCTCGAGTGGTGATGCCTACAAGCGCACAGTGAGTGAGTGTGTGGTGGTGACTAGGCTAGCGCAAGTCAAGACCGGCAAACGCACACGAACACATCGTCGCTCTCCGCCCGGGAGATCACTCTACTCATCAAGTCCTCACTCCACAACCAGACCACCTACAGAGCTCTATGAGGTATCCACTTAAAGAAGAAGGATTTGCAGTGAGTACTGAACAAAATAAAAGTTCATAACTTAGGTAGTTTAGGCACAGGAACAGAGCGAAATAGAGCGAAATCGGGGGAGCGGCCAGAAAACCGCCCGGGATAACGGAGTGTTTTTCACTGACTCGCCCGGAAGAGAGGGGTTAATAGTGACACAACCAAAGAAATGTGATGGAATAAAGCTAAATCCATCACTAAATATTTGTTAGTTAATATAGTAATGGAAAATCCTACTTCTACTCACTGTACGTGCTGTAGTCACCAAGGCAGCCATCTCCCGAAGGAAAGAGGCATCAGGCTCCTGGGAATAATCCAGTACCTCTGTCTTGGGTATGGTGTGGACCCAACTGTCATTTGGCCTGTGGTAACATAAAAGTATTGATACACACTAATACAAATTCATAATAACACTCAATGTATCTAACATAATTATGTTGTAGCCAATTAGAAAGCAAAGCTATCAGATCATATTCCATTAAAAAGAAAAAAAGGAAAAAAAGGAAGCTCATATCATTATGTAAACCAAAGGTCATTGCTGCTTCATATTCACACTACATTAACACTACTCTATGGTGTTCATTTCTTATCCTTGTTATCTGTCCATTTTCTTTCTCTCAAAACAAGATGCTATAATTAAACAAAGCTTATGTGTGGCTACTGCTACATGATGCACATGGCTGCCGGGGGGGGGAGGGAGGCTACCTCACTGGTATGTGAGAAATATAAGAGAGTAGATCAAACTGTAAAAGGAAACTATAAGCAAGATTATGCCAATAAGATGGTGTTACAAAGAGGTAAGCCTCCTGACCATCAACCAGGACCAGGACCAGAAACACTTCTCAGTGACATGTCATAACTTATATAATGATGTCACAGCTGTATCAATTGCAGCTCATGTCAGTTTGGGCTCCACCTTCCCCAGTAGATGTTCATGTTTACACACAGTCCTCTGCACTCTAATAGAAAATCAAAGGTAGTTCATCCTCCGTAATTTGAGGGATTATGCGAAAACATTAGACATGTAGTTAAACTGCAGTATATTGAAGAAATTAGGGCATCTGAAGGCATGGATCCTTATGCAATATAGAAGCACAAGGCAGCATCCCTAAGTTTGGAAATGCTGGCTTCAACATAGCATCAAATTTTTCTAAGCAGCTGAGAGGTTACATAGGGTTAGTTTCTTTTGAAATAAAAATAATTTTACAACTCTAACTTATTATTTCAAGAGTGGTCTCCAATAACTAAGAAAAGACTGAACTCTTAAAATCTAATCAAATAAAAGAGCCATATTTCAGTTAAACAAAGTTTATCCCTTGCCATGATGAGCTTAGTACCAAAAATAGGATTCCATGTCAAAATCAGCAATAAAATACAGTACTTGAGATAATATTGGATTGACTAGGATGAGTCAATCCAATATTATGGCAAAAAAAAGAAGCAACCCTAAAGGAATTTAATTTTCACAGCATGTTATTGAGCTGTTCAATGTAGCAGCATAGTGAGCAGGGCTTATAAACCCACTGTTACCAATGCTGATCAGTTGCCCCTCAGACCCCAGTGTGGAAGGTTGCACTCTGCAAAGCGTGGCCCTCCTACCCCACCAACCCTTGACCTGCGGCCAAAATGACACCTTGCTATAACAAGACTTTAATGTGCTAGATCAAGCCAATGTCCTGAGTGGATACCATGTTAGATGGAAACTGCGCTGCAAAAAAAATGTATTACAGACAGCCCCACTGTATCTGATTTGGTCAACATAGTACTGACCTGCAAATGTTTTACAAAAATTATCTCTTTCAATGATATTTTTTATTCAATATTTTGTTGACTTGTCAACTTCTGAAATTACAGTTCATAGAATGCTGACATATGTAAGCATTCCTTTCTGTCTTGCAAGGGCAAAGTACTCACGAGGTGTCAACAGTGAGGTGCTTAAAGAGGGTGTGTCGCTGGGCCCGGGAGCCGTAAACCTTCTTGATGTGGTTAAACACTTCATCAATAGAAACGTCTTCCTTGAGGCCGTAGGTGGCACCTTCTTGGCGCACACTGGCACCTCCACTGTGCACCTCCACTAGTACAGCTGCAGTGGGGGTGGAGAACGGTGAGGTGATGGTGAGCCCCGGCCACAGTGAAGTCTGCCATACAAAATTGTAGATGGTGAGTCCTAGGAACAATAACTAAGAGGTACACTAAATAGACAGTATAGTGTGATATGATGAAATATCATTCTAAAGGAAGTTAATTAAAAAACACAATAAAAAAATGTGTTAGCACAAGAGAATGGTATGGTACTAAACACACTCCATAAGACCACATTCAATGTATGCTTTTCTTGAGGCCAAGAAAATACTGATCTGTGAACATCAAGGAAAATTAGCCATCTCCCATGCCAAGAGATCACACAGTTGTTTTGCTCATATTTAAAACACAGTAAAAATTTTTTTGGCAATACAGTGGTACCTCTTGATTCGAACACCCTTTGACTCGAACACTTCCTAATCCAAACACATTTGGTGAACAAATTTTGACCTACAATCCAAACGCAGCTTCTCAATTCGAAAAAAAAAAAAAAAAAAAAAAAAAAAAAAAAAAAAAAAAAAAACACACACACACACACATGGCGGCTGATGCGCATTCCCACCAGTCGGCCGGTCTCACTTGTACTTCTCCGCCTTGAACACCTCTCTCTCGTGAACGGCTTTCAAGTCACTCTGGCCCCTAGTTGCCTTGGTTACTCCGGCCCCCAACCCTGATTACCTCCTACCTACCACCCCATTCAATGCAGCTTCTTCTCTGCTCACTGGAGCAGATATATTGAACACTTGAAACAACCAATGAAGAATGAATTGCTAAATATCATTGTCATTTGCACAAAGTATGATAATACAATAATTTGCAGTTTTGTACAGTACTTTATACTTTTCTTGAAATAATTCCTGTTGGAAATGATGTTGTGAGAATATATTCTACTTGATAAGAAAGAGAGAGAGGTGGGGGGGGGAGGGAGAGAGGATGGTGAGTGGCTGGAGGAGGGAGAGAGTGGGGGGAGGGGAGGCGGCCTACTTGGTCCGTTTGTGTAGTGTATCGAAGGGGAGAAGATAAGGACGGAGGGAGGGTGAAGGGAGGAATACTACGCGATCTGTTCCTGTATTCAGTGCATGGGAGGGGGGAGGGGACCCGGGGTGAGGCTTGTCTAGTCTTGATCGGGACTCGGGAGTTTCACACCTAAGTAAATGAGTTTTTTGTTATGCCTTTTTTTATTAATTGTATCTATTTTTTATGCATTTCATGTCTGTGTTTACTTTGTACTCTCAAAATGTGAAGGATATCTCTGAATTATGATGAGATGAGGGGAATACAAGGTGCCAATATGTTAAATCATGTTGCCACTCTGGTGGGTCAGGACCAATTTTGTTTTTTCCCATAACTTCTTAACAATGGCTATTGCGTTCTTGGGTATTGTGGCGATGTTAAGGGACCAATTTCTTGCAGTAGCTGGGGTTCAGTGTAGTTTTTTCTTTTTTTTTATACTTAAAATCAACTGGAACGGATTAAATGTTTTTACATTAATTTCAATGGTAAAAATTGCTTCCTAATTTGAATTTTTGCAATTCGAACAATGATAAAGAACGAAATAAGTCCGAATCAAGAGGTACCACTGTAGTTTTTTTTTCACCTGACAGTTTAACCCATCAGGTCAAATGTGTATGTATATATTTATTCCTTCCTATGCATTTGAAATTCCCTAGAGGTACACTATTTATGCTCCTTGAAGTTTCTAACATATATCAGCACAATTTCCTGCCATTCTGACACATGTATAAGCCACCACTACCATCCCCTCCTTCTCAATTCGTGCCCCCTTGGCACCCTCTCGGGTCCTTCACTTGTCCGTTTCTGAGTCACAATGGAAGGGAGACATCTCTGCCCTCTATCTTTTGCCAAAACTGATAAGTAATTGACTTTTGAGGAAGATATTGTTGATCAAACCAATGGTATCAGCATTTATGATAGTAATGCTGATCCTGATTATGTATTTGATCAGCAAATGGAAGAGGGAGATGAGGAACACAAGGCAGAATACTTTGATGTTGCCACCAACTCCACATCTCCCTTTCCCACAAGTGATGGCCACTGGGCCAACACTTGCCTCTACCTCATCTTCCTCTTCCAACAGATTTGACTGGTTATATATGCACCAAGCAAAAGGGAGGAGAGATGGGAGTCAATGGCCTCTTCATGAGGAAAGAAACAATCATCTGTTGTCCATAGTGAAGATGTTGATAATCATGAGTCTGATGACCTTGACTTTAGTACATCCACACAGCAGTCAGTGAGTGATGAGATACACGGCATACAGGGCCTTTGTTGCCAAATCTCCACAAAACATCACTTTGCCAGTTTATGGGGAGGGTAACTACTGCACATGACTCAGTTAGGCCTGCTGGCAGATGGGATTGAATAGATGGGGCAAATTTTGACCAAGTTTACAATTTTTGATGAGTCAAGCCTCTCCAAAATTGTACATCTGGCAGTGTTACTAAGCAAGCCATACCTTAAGTCCCAGGAAAATATTTAAAGATAGTGATTTCAAACTTTAACTCTTTTTTTTTTTTGTAACCATTTTGAGTTAGAAGGGATAGAAAAAAGACAATTTAATATTTGATCATCTGGATGAGTATAAAGGAGGTAATTAATGTTAACTTCTAATGGGTTAACAGAACAATAAACCACTTACAAAGTTCAAGTAAACCATGTTCTATCAATTAAATTGTTGAAGTGCACTACATTATTTCCATACACAAGTAATGTTATTAACTATAAAATTCAAACTTTGTAACCGACGAGGCAATCAGATATACATACACACAATGTGTACCCAGGCAGAAAGATGTTATTTGTTACCAAGGTTATCAAATGATGAATTAAAATTGTGGTAGCAGATTGATTTACCCCAGCGACGATATGCCCCAAGTCGTTTCACCCCAGAAATTGGAGAGAATCAACTTCATCAATAGTTGATTTGCCCCACAACCAAACCACTACGCCTCATCTCATATGTAGATATATGTATTACATGAAAGATAACAATATTGTTACCTTTCATGTAATATACAGTACGTTACTTATGGTTGTGTTAGAAATTTCAACTTCAAGTTCAGTGAGTCCTCCTTATACAGTAATTCTTTATCAGGTAAATTCACAGTTATGGTATTTGGTAATTACTACCCTCGATTCTATTTACGGTAAGAAAAATTCACAGATACGGTATCCGCTCGTGTTTTGTTGCCAAAATACCTGTACATGGTCTGTTTTTGCGAAATAAGGCTAAGGCAGCAAGTAGTCATACCTCTACATACGAGTGCTTAAGAATACAAATTTTCCAAGGCACGAGCTGGGAAACGAGCCTAATCGTTGCCCAGGATACGAGGAAATATTCACCACAAGAGCCTCAAGCATTCAGTTATGCCAAGCTACCACTAGTTTGCAGTGAATGAAAAAAAAAAAATAAATAAATACATAAATGAAATTAAACAAATACAAAAAAAAATATAAAAGAGAAAAGATAAAAAAGAAAACCTAGTGTTAAGTTATTTTTAAGTCTCTATTAATTTCAGTATGTTTATTATGCAAGTTTAATTCTCGTCAGCTGATTTCACTCCTCCCCGCCTCCACCACCTTCTTACTCCTCCGCAGTGCGAGTTAACCTACATACATTTTTTATCACTTGATATTTATATTATTTGTTCATTTATTTACATTATCTGTACTTATAATGTTTATCTTAATAACAAATACCATTTATCACTGTTTTCCTTGTTAATGTTAACTTTCTTTCAGTGTACATTGGTTTTACTAAACTTTAATTTGCATGTTTTCTTGTGTTGGAATGCATTATTCAGTTTTACATGTACTTAAATAGGTAATTGTGTTCCATCATACGAGCTATTTCACGATATGAGCTTAGTTGTGGAACGAATTAAACTTGTATGTAGAGGTATGACTGTACTATAATGTGAGAGCTGCTATAAGTGGCAGCACCATACCTGCAACTTGGGTGTAACTCAGCAGGACTATCGGAGGATGAAGTGGGGGAGCTGCCTGATGTACAATGGAATTGCAATAATTGCCATCGACAAAGCATAGGTACTGTATCAATATGTTAATTGATTATTCAGTGTTGATTACTTGGAGTACACACACACACACACACACACACACACATATATACACACACACACACACAGACACACACACACACACACACACACACACACACACTAATCTCTCCTCCACACTATCTTTTTTTTCTCTCTCAAATACTAGATTCGGAGGTAATTTCATTGTTTGTCGTCCCATTGTTTCTAGATGTGAGTGATGATGGTACACCACTACAATTGCCAAGCACACATGATGACATGCAACCTTCCCTGCTACCACTATCACTGCCTGCAGAAGAAGTGAGGAAAGGAACACTGGAATCGCCAAGCACACATGATGACATGCAACCTTCCCTGCAATCATCAAATGCACACAATGATAGTCTGCATCATTCACTGTGTGATCCTATCCCTATGGATACAGGTGATGTAGATAATGTTACAACGTGGACTTTTGTTCAGAACTAATCCTGCAAAAAACATCCAAAGCTAACAAATTCTATTGGGTATTCATACAACATAAAGTGGGAAAAAAAAAAAAAAAAAAAAAAAAAAAAAAAAAAGGATTGGTTGAGTGGCAGTGCTGTAAGCGGTCTCAAAATGCAAAGTGTTGTGCAGCAGTGTAGCAATTCGGAGATGGCTTCACCCCAGGCACTGCTGAACATTCATCCTGCTGAACCCAACACAATTACAGTACATCAAATCCCAGCTGTTGTGATGGAGATGGCACACAACAATATCTTCAGACCAGCAGGGGAGATTGTTAATGGCGATGTGGAAACATTTGGACACATCAAAGCCTCACCCAAGTCTTCCGAAACCTGTACACCTTTCACCTACTGCCAATTGACACTGACAAAGGAAACGACCCACTGATCCAACACCTGTATTTTACACTTGACATTGATTTTATTGGCCAGGACTTTCTACAAACTGAAATTCATGTGTGTCACCTCATCTTTGCCACAATTGCTCAATTAGATGTTCTTTTCAAATGTCACCACTGGTTTATAGATTCTAGTAGTGTGAAAGCCATTTTACCAACTTTATTTCCATTCGTGTGTTTATGAAATCTGAAGATTCTATTAAACAGATCCCCTTTCCTACTCCTGTCTTCCTGTAACAAGAGAAACCATAGGCATGTGCTGCCAAGTAATATGGATTTAGCAGATACTGTTGCTGCTATTGATAAAACACCAAAGTTAGTGTCTGATAGGAAAATGAAATGCATCCAAAGAACATCATATAGGACAGTCCAGGCCCGTTTGCAAAATTGTTGGGAAAGGTGTACTTATGGAGATCTGTCACCAATGACACTCCTTGCTGAACGTTCTTATTTTGTATTGTATCAAGAAACATTTTCATCCTGTTTTGTCTCCTTTAATGTTTAAAAAAACTATATTTGATAACTTGAATATGCAATAAATACTTTTATACTTAAAATATCATTATTACATCTTATGTGTTTAATAATTTCATCTTCCAAACTGAGTTACTTTAAAAAAAATTGTAGTGCAAGAACTGAATGTATCAAATATGAAATAGAAAGATTTTCATTACAAGTATACTCGTACAATACAGATTTTTTTGGGCAGTGCAACAACTCAATATTGAGCAGCTGGGGCATATTAACTATCGATGAAGTAGATTTGCCCCAACTTCTGGGGCAAATGGACTTGGGGGGAACAAAAAAGTGAGTTGGGCAAAATTACTCAAATATTGACCAGTTGGGGAGAATCAACTACCGATGAAGTTGATTTGCCCCAACTTCTGGGGTGAAATGACTTGTGTATCGTCACTGGGGTGGATCGACCGTAAACCAAAATTGTTAAATTCAATGACTAGACACTTGAAATGCAAATTTTTTATTCTGGTTGGCAGAGGGAGGACTGAGCTGTTCAGAAGGATGCCTTCCATCCATCTAATGTCCATAGTACCATCAGTCAAACCCCAGTTAATTACATCTGTGCCAGTCATATATGACGACTGACAATAATCCAGATAAGTGGAGGATAGAATGACCACCCAGGGCCTAGCTGGCAGGGGACTGAAAGTGGCAAGCTTACTCACAGATATGGCTTTGGCTTTCATCTGAACAGGTGTGTCTACCTTCTCTCTTTGTTGAGGTCCATGTGTGTGGTTGCATTAGTAAGAATAGGAAAATGTAGTGGTATTGTGTGAAAAAAGAAGGGTGAGGCAAGGGAATGTCACCCTTTGGAACAACGTTCCTTCCTCCCTCCCTAAGCTGGATACTTAAGCCCACAGTGAGGGTGTCAAGTAGGGAATTGTATTAGGTACTTATTTTTCTAAAGCTACTTTTGTGGTGAATGATGTATCCTCCTCTGAAGGACTGGACTGTACTTTGAACATGTGTGATTGAGGGAGATCAAATTCATGTGGTGTGTTTTCTTTAGTTAAATTCATTGAACTGTATTATGAAATTGTAACCAGTGCTTTGGTAAGCTACAGGTACGAATTATTTTGTTACCACATATATTTTTAGCAAAAAATACTTACAACAAGATTACACTTAAAAGTTTTCATTATCATAAAAACCCTTTCTACTATTTGAATATTTTCTTTCCCTCCTTACCTCTCTTCCCTACAGGAGCACATAAATAATATTGTCATTCAGTGTTGGGCAAAGAAACCCCTGCTGCTTCCACCAAGGCTATAGTGTGGACTCACCTGCACAGGAGTGTAGCCAAGGGATGCTGCCAACACATCATCAAGGTCACTGGTCCTGAGCGTCTCAGCATGCCCAAACCGCAAGGTGCTGGGGGAATGGCTCACAGTCAGCTCCCCGCCATACACTGCAACACATACAGGGGTGCGATCAATACATGCTATTATTACTCTCTCTCTCTAGTAGAAATAAAACATGTCTTTGTTTCACCAAGTTTTATATTGTGATGATGAACAAGACTGTACAAAGCTTTCTACTTTTTTTTCACATATTTTGTCCAGTTTCCTATTGCACAAGTTAGCCAGTACATATTCAGTCTTTCATTCCTTTTACTAGTAAACTGGAATTCCCTGCCAGCTACTGCATTTTCTCCTACCTAAGATTCTTTGAAGAGGAAAGTTTAATCAAACTCATCTTTATAATAATGGATATGTATTCTCTTAAACTGTCCTGGACACCGCGTAGTGTAGTGGTAGCACGCTCGGCTCACAACCGAGAGGGCCTGGGTTCGATTCCCGGGCGTGGCGAGGCAAATGGGCAAGCCTCTTAATGTGTATCTAGCCCCTGTTCACCTAGCAGCAAGTAGGTACGGGATGTAACTCGAGGGGTTGTGGCCTCGCTGTCCCGGTGTGTAGTGTGTGACACACACACACACACACACACACACACACACACACAAACACCCAGCCACTGGGGGCACAAGCCAGTGCAACTCAGTGTCGGTCCCAAGCCCAGATAAATGGGGAGGGTTGCGTTATGGAAGGGCATCCGGCGTAAAAAATATCTGCCACCTCAATATGCGGAGCTTGTCAAAGACGAGTGATCCGCTGTGGCGACCCCAAAATGGGAATAGCCGTAAGATGAAGAAGAAGATTTTCTTGAACTGTCCTCTTTAAGGACTGGCACCTTCAGTGGGTCTTTTATTTCTTTGAGTGATTGATTGATTTTATTGTTGCCCTTGACCAGATGTCTCACATAAAGCAAAACTATTAGGGTTTTCAAGGAAATTTTCAGAGCATGCATCCTGATAACAGATATTGACATATTAATGATTTTATAAACCCAGCTACTGTCCTATCTGGTAGGTTTTGCAACAGCTCTTTTAATTTTTCTTCTTTCTGGCATGGGAGCATACATTCCATACATACTTTCTGTAATCCCAATGCTTTACAGCATGCCAGCCATATCATGTGTCCATGGTGCGCTGGCTGCTCAGCTATGTATGACCAGAAGGCTGGTGCATGGCAGCCAGCATGAAAGTATGACTAGAAAAAGCAGCCACCCATTTAGGTTGCAAGGTTATAATATATTGTTATATTAAAATCCATAGGTGTGTTATCATGATAATGATACTGGGTTATTGGTTATCCAATAAGCTTTTCCCATGCTATTGAGAAACAGGAGCATGTTGAAAATTAAATAAAGGTATCTTACTCAAACATTACTTTTCATTGGTGAAAAATCAGGACAAACAGTGAGTTTGAGGATTTGTCCAAGTTTTCTAAATAATATAAACCATTCCCTTGATTTACAGATGAGTTACATTCCTAGAAAACCATTCATAAATAGAACATTCATAAATAGAGCCATTTTTTCCCATATACTTCCATTACGTTAGGTGAAAATATTATTATATTAGGTGAAATATATTCCTACAACCAAAAATTCTGTCCCTGTGTTATTGTGAAATATATATTTCCGACTGGTTCAGTTACCATTGTTGTCATCATAGCCATGGCAGCAGATGATGTGTCAGTGTTACCAGTGATCATCAGCTTGAAAAAAGATGCCATTCTTGATTATTAAGCTTGTGACACTTTTCCCAGATATAACTGTTAGTAGGCACATGTTAGTTAGTATGACATGTTCAAATTTTAAGCTTCTTTCACAATTAGGCTCATTGTCAACAATTTTCAGGGTGCCATTTTCAAAGTCATGGAAAGTGTCAGCCATGGGTGAAACGCAGCTGTTTTGTGGTGTTGTTTGTCATCTGGTGCTCATTGTTGTTCTATTGCCAATACAGCAAACTTTGTCACTAAGATCATGGCTTTTCTAGCTTTTGGGTTTGTCAGAACATTTAATTGAACTTGTATCATGCTTACCTAGCATTCTGTGCTATCATAATCAATCAGAATCACCTTGACAGTCACTGCATGGTAAAAGTTCAATTAAGTGTTCTGACAAGCCCCCAAAAGAGCATTTTGTTTGCAGTTTCAAATTTTCCATTTGTAAATTTGTAATAAGGACCTAATCATCTTATCTGTAACTACTAAAATTTGTAAACAGAGCATTTGTGAATCAAGGGACTGGTGTACAGTAAACAATTATTTGGATTTACCAATTTTGTCTTCTTAAGGAGTGGGTCACCCTCTGACACAAGGAAATTAATAGAAAAATGTTTAAGGTCTTTCAGCTTGAAATTCTCAGGGTATAACCAAAATATCAATGTTGACTTAATATAAGCGGGAGAATGTGGTATATCATGCTGGCTGACCATAATGCAGTTTGCAATCTGAGCTTTATGGTTACTCTCCAGATGAATGCAGTGCTACACTTGACTTGATTTGGCACACTAAATTACTAAGGGCCTCATTTATTATTCATGTATATAATGGTTAATTTCTTTGTAACTACGATCACTGGTGGCCCTACTTTGTTCATTCATTCATTCACATGCTGACTGCCTTGCCAGACAGTCATGATCTGACTCTTGGATCTTTATCATGTCACAACGGTATGATCATTCCTTTACTACTATGGGAGCACATAGTGTTCCTGGGAACAGTCAAAGGGAGTGCAATAATAGCAAATATTGTATAAAATGGCTTCTGTATAGAGCTTGCTGGTGTCACAGAGGCTGACTAGTGACTGACTGTGACACTACATGTGATCCCATTATTTCACTTTCTTGTTTTTTGTAGCTTCTCTGAAAAGGAACTACTGGGATCTCTCCACATTTGTAGTAAGATTATCTTTTAAGTCTTGGTATTATGATCACTAGATAAGAGTAGATTTTTGCTCGTGAGTTTGAGTGTAATATCTTACAGAAAATTTAAGTTTTGTTTAATGTATGAATACTATGCATCACAGTGTAATAAAGTGTTCAGTGGTTTTATCTCATTGTGGGCTACATTGTGTGTTTCCATCTATGTGTCTATTTCTGCAATTGAGTTTGAATGTGGTGCTTCAATCATGTACTAGAAGTGTTGTAGCTTCATCACTTTCATAAAAATGTATTTCTTTTACATTTGTGTAATATGTTCTGTATAAATCAAATATTTTGTAGCTATCAAGCTCCTGTTTCCATTGTTGTGTTTTTTGTCTTCATAATGTCTGTTAATGCCGGTGGTGGCATGTGGCTTCATTAGTGAATGTTTATATCAAGTGTTTGAAGGTAATGTTTGACAGTTTTGTTTGTATCGTTCTCCATTTTATGAAACAAATATTGTTTAAGAAGATCATTAACTGATTGCGTCATGATGTCTTTTGTGCAGAACTGCTTGAGTTTCATGTCTCTGCTATTCAATGACAATGATTCTATTTCTTCTTTCAGAAAACATTTCATTGCATATTTTGGTACTGTTAACACAGTATTGTCCTGAAAGTCTAGTTTTCTGCAGCTTGTAATTGTTCTTGTTAATTTCTAAAACAACTATTCTCTTCTCAAAAACTCAAAGTCAGTGAAGAAATAATGGAAGCAATGCACAAACAAGAGGAAATTGCCAAAAACAAGATTATAAATGAGAAAACTCAAATAGGTACCCAGTTATGAGAACAAATAAACTATTTGAGGGAAAATGAAAACACAAACAAAAAATCACCTTCTATGACAATGACAACACTGCCTTGTTAATGGAAGGTGTAAAGGAGACTTCAATGATATTGGGGAGAAATCCTTGCCACAAAGAAGAGACATGGAACCAAGAGAACAGAGGAACTTACATCATAGATTTAATGCTACATGACACAAGTAATAAGAGTAGGATAGACTCTAAACTTTCATAAACACTTACTGGAGCACTTCACAATCATAAAATCAGCCAGCCCTCTCAGTGTCAGTTACATGAAACCCCCAGAAATAGTACAAGCCCTCAAATCCATTAAAAACAACAAAAACAACAACAAGGCTGCTGAACCAGACAATATGAAAGGAGAACTCAAGACATCAGAACTAAGACATCTGCAAACACACCACTATCTTTGTGAGCAGCATAAGAATGTTTCAACAATATTCTTACAATCCAGTGCTCTGCTAAATACTTCATACAAACTATTCATGGCATTACAAAAAATCAAAATACAGGATCACATACATACAAACAGCTTCAGAAACTAAAGTGGGGATTAAAATAGTACTGACTACAGTACAGTACAGATCTTCTGATCTCCATAGACTCCTAATATCATTAAACTTGTCTAAACAGTTTACAGTCGATCCGCCCCAAGTCCATTCACCCCGTAGGTTGGGGCTCATCTACTCACGGGGAAGTTGATGTGCCCCACAACCAAGTCGTTGCACCCCAACCCTCGGATCAATGACAGAACGAATCATTTCAAACAATTCGAACCAGCAAAATGAGGTTACTTTCGAGGATAAACATTGCTTATAGGCACACTTCCATCATGGAGACTGCCCAGCCAACATACCCGTGCATTGTCTGTTTTAGCAAAGTAAGGCCAAGGCAGCAAGCACTCCAGTGTGAAAACTGCTACCAATGGCAACACCGTACCTGCAACTCGGGTGTAAGTCAGCTGGATTTTCAGAGGATGAACTGTGGGGAGGTGGATGTCGTACAATGATATTGTAATAATTGCCAACAAAACACAGGTACTGTGTCGGTATTTTGACCAATTATTTGATACTGATCATTTGTAGTATAATCAATTACTTTATTACACACACACACACTTATCTCCCCTCCAGCCTGTTTTCCTCCATCCTGTTCCATAACCACCTCTCTCTTTCTCTCTCGTTTCTAGACATGAGTGATGATAGTGCACCACTGTTAGGGATATGATAGGTAGAAATTCATTGTATTTATACATGTAGATATTATCTGATGCAACATCTCTATAAGATGGTGCAATACTTCAGAAATGCTGACACAGCTTTGTCCTCTACAAGGAGTTGCATGTGTTCATATGTATAACTTGGCATTTCAATTGTTATTGTATCTATAGGATGTTACATTTACTAAAATATAATAATATAAACCCTCTAAGTAGGATGTAGTTTATAAGACATCACTATACGAGATGAAATAATGTACTTGAACACTGAGGCATCACACACACACACACCCATCCCTGCATCACGTGACCACGCCTCGGAGTCAGCAGTTTCTGAAGTATTGCACCATCTTATAGAGATGTTGCATCAGATAATATCTACATGTATAAATACAATGAATTTCTACCTATCATGTCCCTAACACCACTTCACTTGTTGCGTACATTGACAACCAGTGGATCACATCCACTATCTTTCCCCTGGCTAGTTGGAGTGTTTACAAGCGAAATGTAAGGACAAACAATGATGTGGAAGGGTGGCACAACTGCCTCAACAGTCATGCGGGAAAGAGCCAATTACCATGAAGCTGAAGATATTGATATGACACTGAAGTTAGTGTTTGGCAGGAAAATCAAGCGAATCCAGAGGAAATCATATAGGACACTCCAGGCCCGTTTGCATAATTGCTGGGATAGGTACGCTAATGGAGATCTGTCGCCAATGTAACTACTTGCCGAATGTTCCTATTTTGTACCATTCTAATCTTTTCATTCTGTTTTGTCTCCTTTTATGTTGTTTCATGACGTTGAATATGCAATAAAGGTTTTTATGACTAGTATGCAATAAAATAATTTTATATAGTGTTATGATGGTGCTATTCTTATTGCATCCAATGTGTGATATTCTTTACTCATGATGACTAAAAGTTTTCAAACTGAAAAATAATAGTTGGGGAGCAACAACTCAATATTGAGTAGTTGGGGTGCATAAACTACCAATGAAGTAGATTCGCCCCAACTTCTGGGGCGAATGAACTTGGGGCGCATTGTCACTGGGGCGGATGGACCGGGTACCGTCTAAACATACCCAAACTTATGGTAAAAATGTTTTTATTAATTATGTATATAAGAGTTCTAGATATGAAAGGGTTAAATATGTACTTACAAACTTATATGTGTGTTAGGGATTTTTCCAGGTTTGACTAAGCTTTTTTTTGTAAAAACCTAGCCTAACAATTGCTTGCCAATTTTTATTTATGTGTTATGTGTATAAAGAGGGTTTGGTTAAAGTTTAGAAAAAATGGACATCAATTAAAGGTGCCAGAATTATACTGGATCTTTACCCACAAAAAACAATAAATATTAAGACAAGGCATGCCACTCTATTTACCAATGTTAGCAGCTCCTAAATCCAACAAACTTTGAATTTGGTGGGAAAAAAAGGGTTTTCAGGTGGTCAAAGGTAAAATGCAGTCAAAAATCATCTCTTACCACAAAAAATATGTGTGAGCTATTGTTGGTGGTGTTATGACGGATACACTGAAAAGCTTCTGAAATGAGTTGCCAATCTGGCAAAAAACTTTCAAGAGATACTTTCTTAACCAAATATGGTTGTTTGTCTCCTTACACCTTTATGGGAAATACAAAATTTGGGTAAAGGGTAGAGAAAGCAATCAGTCTGGTATTAAGTAATATAAAATGCACCAATGGTTGTATTTTCATGCATAGAACACAAAATGACTGCTGCTGCCCCCACGGGAAACCATTACAAAAAATTCCCTAGATCTAGTATAAAATCCCTAGATTTGTGCTCTTTACATATACAGCAGTTGATGCATTCTAATTAAACCAAACCTATGCAAACACCTAACCTACTCTAGGTATTGAAAACATACTGATGCATTCTTATTGTGTTTTTTAAGTTTGCTCACCTGGTGAGAAGGGCCCACAGTAAAGCTTTTATCATAAATACTAAATGAGTAATCTCCCAATAGAAGTAAAGTGTCTTGGAATAATGTATATTTCCCACTATTTTGTTCCTTCTTCATGTCTGGACTGGCAGTTTTTCCACAAATACCAAAATCTAGTTTATTTATATTAGTTTCCCCACAAATTTACCCTAATCTAACTCTGTTCCTGCTGTGGTGTTGATTTTCAAGTGTCAATACAAGTTTATAGAAGTGAGAACCTACCTATATTACCACAAGATGCAGTAATGTCAAGGGTTATTGACAAGAATTAATAGTAGTAAACACTAACAATCTATTCCTAGGGATGGACACCAATCTTATTTAATCTAGGTTAGATTGGGAGTTAAGAGACAAAACCATTAGTATGTAGAGTGGCGTGTCTGGTCTTAATATTTAAAAAGGACATAGTCAACATTTGCCTCCAAGGCTATATATATATATATATATATATATATATATATATAATATATATATAATATATATATATATATATATATATATATATAATATATATATATTATATAGTATATATATATATATATATATCTATATATATATATATATATAAAGGTACTGAAAACGCTAACACAACTTCATTATCATCCCGGTGGAGATGGGTAGAATAACACATCGTATCAGAATCATGCAATCAAACATTGGAATCCAAAACAGAAAGTAGAGGAGCAATGAAGAATGTAGTGAACAGCCACACCAGACACTACCTACACCACAGAACTGAGGGCAGCAAGCCATGAAGGCACACCCCAGGGATCAGCAGGACTATTACTGCTACTGTGCTGTGGTGCAGTGGTGGTGGTAAGTGTTCTAGCGGCAGTCTTACCAAAGGAGAAGACGAGGAAGAGGAGGCACACACTCATCCTGCTCGCTGTCATCTTGCCTTCTGCTCAGCCTGAAATCAATAGAGCACCATAGAGAACGGCTGGTCTATTTCCCTTTTATTCTATCTTAAAAGTAATTATTAGTAGCTGTAATTCATAAGTTTAACTACTTTATTTTGCTTTTTAGTATTGACTTAGACATTGGGTTAGAATAATGTGTATAATGGCTATAAAAGTGAGTATTTATATCAGCTTCCCGTTCTCTCGCGTCATGTGACAGGAAACATCACGTGCCTATCAAAAATAAAGTCACAAGGAAAGTTGTCATGGGTCAGATTTTCTTTTTGTTGAAACATGGAGGCAGTTCAGATTGTATCAATAATTATTGTCACATCAAATTGTATGAAATTACTTCCACTTGATGAAAAGAAAGCCATTTGGGTTCAAACACTGAAATGCGTTTCTTGATATATCATCGGTTTACTAAAAATTAAAAGCTATTCATATCATCATTACTATGACTGTCAGAATCAATACGTAAAAAAATTACTCTTTTAACACAATATTTAAAAAAATGCTGAGAGAAAGGAAGGCGGAGTCGCCCATATTGACAAGTACAAGAAGCCAAACAAACAGTCTCACTTTAAGGATTATTTTTTGGCGTAAACAAAACAATTTTTGTTAAAACCGAAATTAGTTTTTAGCAAAATATAGTCTTAAACAGATGAACTTGTTTTAAAGCACTGGTTTAGTTCATTGAGATGTTGCTTTAAAGTTGCATGGTGATGATAAAATGAAGTGAGTGACAGTCCTGAAGATGAGAGAGGACATGGCTGGCAGGCACCACAACACAGCCTCTCGCCTCTCAGCTCTACTACTTCACTACAACCACCACTATTACTAGCACAGACTACACAGTGCCATGGAGATACACTACCACCACGCCTGATACCACCACCACCACCACCTAGCGCGTCTGCTGGCCTACTAAGAGCTAACTAGGGAGACGAGAGTGGTGAGTGCTACACTTCAATATTTGGCAAAAAACACGAGACGCCAGGCAGCAGCTGCGATCCACCGCCGCCTGCACTCACTGTTTGGACTGCTAAGCGAACGGCTACATCAATAATACCTTTCAATAACTATCGCCTTGACACACACACCGCGTAGTGTAGTGGTTAGCACGCTCGGCTCACAACTGAGAGAGCCCGGGTTCGAATCCCGGGCTCGGCGAGGCAAATGGGCAAGCCTCTTAATGTGTATCAAGCCCCTGTTCACCTAGCAGCAGCAAGTAGGTACGGGATGTAAGTTGTGGCTTCGCTGTCCCGGTGTGTAGTGTGTGATGTGGTTTCAGCCCTACCCAAAGATCGGTCTATGAGCTCTGAGCTCGCTCCGTAGGGTAAAGGCTGGCTGGGTGACCAGCAGGCGACCGCGACAGTGAATTACACCCACACACACCCACACAGGAAGTACAAATATGACAAAGTAGGTTTTATAGATAAAAGACAAAAACAAAACTGCGTATATTTATGATATAATGCCGTGAATCACATTTCCGCTTCTCGGGTGGAGTGTATTATCAGACAGTCATCATTGCAGTGATGGCTGGCCACTCATAGTGTTGCATATCCAGTGTTATGCATCCTGTTAAGGGAATCATTATCATGCCCACTGTGATCAAGATTCCCTTCAATAATGACTTGGAAGTAAAGAAAAGAAATACAGACTTATGTCATTTGGCACACTTGTCACGCCCGCTGGCCACGTGGCCTGTGATTAGTGGCTTAGAAATTGAAGTGAGCATCTTTTTAATTATTTAGTTGGATTTTGCCCATTGACAATGTGTCACCACAATATATAATAAGATATATTGTATTAAGGACAAGTTAATTATAAATTATGAAAGATGGAATTGTAAAAACGAAAAAAAAACAAAAAACAGTGCCTTAAATTCAGGCAAATGTTGACAATATCTTTGTCTGTTAAATACTGTCATAAGATTTGGCTTGTCTTCAACAGTAGCACCAACCTACATTGGAAGTACAGATCTATCATATTTATAACTGTTTTTAACAGAAAATGTTCATGTGATACACAGGGTAAAGTTAATGTTGTTTATACACTATCAGGCATTGTGTATGTTACTGCCACATTTCCAGTTTTTTTAATAGAAGCCTTCACCTAATTGTGTATTTATTTTACTATATTATTATAAAAGAAATAACCTCTTTAACATAATAAAAAGAAAGATTTAAAAGTGCCCAAGAAAATAAAAACAGGCCAATAAACTGCTGACCCATGGAAACCAAAATTTTCCTACCTACTTTGTCCAAAAACAGCCCAGTTGGTCAAGAAAAATGTGGACTTGACAACTGGCAGGGTGATGTTGCGTGGGATGAATACATGGTGCTGATATTGGCGGTACTGCACAACATAATACTGCAATAAAGAAAAAAGTATGCTGTATCATATCTTGTATTACTGGTGGTAGCTTAAAGGGAATGTCACAAGTCTGAGTGGTTGTTAAATGAGTAAGGCGTTAAGTGAGGAGAGGACGTATTCAGAATGAGAAGCTTTATATAATGAGAAAGGAAAGAAATCTATGTTGAGACTGGTACAGGAATAAAAGAATGCTTTTTTTTGTTATATGTAGATGATTTTGAACATAAAACATGATGGAACTTCTTCATTTTATCATATTTCCTCTCATCTTATGATTTTGAGGACTCCTAGGGAAGTGGAGTTCCTGATTGGAGAACATGAAAATGTTCATTTTCTAAGTATGTGAGTGGAGGTGATAGCTTGAAAAGACAATGCACAAGGTAAAACTGTTATATTTAAAATTATTTAGTCTACAGCTTAAAAAGACAATGCTTAAGGTAAAATAAGAAACTTGAGATTCATATAGTCTACAGTGGAATCTAGTGCAATTCATATTGAAATGCAGAATAGCACTTTATCTCTTTCATTTATATCATCCTGTTTGTCCATATCAAACTTGGGAATCAGGTGGGGAATGCTTCATTTTGGCTGGGTGAGGCCATGTATGGCAGTTGGGGAAACCAGGAACATTAGTGTTTCCTAAAAAATTGAATATTATGTGGCTTTTGGGCTTATCTTCTGGACTCTTTAAACAGACTAAGGCAGCGAGATCTAAACCTGACTCATTCATCCTTACTGGATTCCCCACACCAAACAGTGACTAAGCCAAAAGTCACCTAACCTAACCTCCTAATTAAGGAGGCTCTGGACAGTCCAGAGGCCATCAGCCATTAGCAGTGTTGTGCTCATGAAAAGACAGTAGGTGGAAGGAGAGAGAGAGAGAGAGAGAGAGAGAGAGAGAGAGAGAGAGAGAGAGAGAGACAGACAGACAGACAGACAGATTGATTCAGTGTTCACAAACATGTGAACTACTTACTAAGACATATACAAGCATATTACAGGTTTTGTTACAATCAGTCTGTGATTAGATCAGTTATGGACTTGTTTTCTGTGAGGCATGTTGAGTTGCAAAAAATAAACAGTGTTACCTTCATAAAGTTGAGCATTTACTAAAATTGTTCTGGATATCAAGTAGTGTATGTAACCTGTCCACACCCACAGAATCAGACAGATTAGTGAAGAGCAGTGATTGTGGCATTTCAGCAAACTGTCTGAAGGTATGGTTATTTGGTACTTACATTTATTAGTATCTAGATATCTTCCAGCCAGTAGTAATCATGTCTGCCTCCGTACAGAGTAAGGAAGCCAATCTCAAAAACGAAGTTTCATTGATAGAAACTATAGATATTTTAAATTCAAGACTATTAATAGACTGAAGAGTTACACAATATAATTTACATTCCATACAAATGTGTGAAATTTCAGATATGGCCTGAATTTCATACTGTATGATATAGTTTATTTGAGACATGAATTCAGCACTGTCTCAGTGTTGATAAAAACTGAGATGATATGTTGCCCTCACAGCATGTTTCAGTATTAGTTCTTGTTATTCATGTATTTGTATAGTACTTTTGATATGCATTAGATCTGTTGAGTCAGCAAGGTGTATTGAGAGAGAGAGAGAGAGTTGCAGTTTTAATTTCCATATGAGTGTATTAATTAGGACAACGTTTGAAGAAGAGCAATTTAGTATTTTTGCAATAATGATTCTGTATAAGTTGATTTTTCATTATCATCAGAGGAGGCATCACTATTGAAAATGGCAGCCCTGGAGAAGCTAGTGCGAGCCTTTGAGGCCGTGAAGCTTTCTCAGGGTAATGGTAACCCTGGAAGTGCTGCATCTCCAGTTGCTGCCTTTGGGACTGGGGCAGGGGTGGAGCAGCGGCCACAGGAGCAAAACCGCACCATGGCATCGTTTGCAACCTCCCTCTCTCAGCAGGGCCAGGGGCTGCTCAGGTGAGTGTGTTACGTCTGCCTTGTTGCTGTTGAAAGAGTTCATCAGACTATCACTTTAGCACTGTACAACACAAATTTTCATGTTGCTTAAGTTTCTTGCCATTGCACATAAATTTTGAATTTCTTAAACATCCTTTTAACTGTAAATAATGACATTATTTTCCTCACTTGTAAATATTGTTCTTTCATATTTCCTTCTGCGTGAGGATGACACATATGATTCTCTTTAACAAATAGTAAAAAAGACCAGATCTTGAGTAGCAAGGAGAAGGCAGCCACCTGCTCTGTGATTGCTGATGCATTGGTGACTGCCAAACCCACCGAGATACAGAAGCTGCTTTCTGTGGGAATTGAGACACTGCTGCTGCTGACGGCCGATGCTGACCCTGATGTGCGGACCAGTGCCAACGAGTCCCTTAACCGAGTGATCAGGGTGAGGCTTGCTAGTGGTCTGCAGGGGATTGAAGCCATATACAGTAGCAGCATCCTGTGTTTTGTTACAGAATGGAATATCATGGTGTACATGCTGGTATTTTGTTTGATCCTGTTGGTCTCTTTTTTTTCTCTTTTTTCTTGTAGAAGGGATATGGCCAAGGCAACAAAAATCAGACAAAAAAGCCCACTGAGGTGCTGGTCCCTGGGAAAGTTTTAAATCAATGGCCAAAAGAATGGGATAAGTGTCTTGAAAGAGTTCAAGTCATAGGCAGATGGAAATACAGAAGCAGGGAGAGAATTCCAGAGTTTACCAGAGAAAGGGATGAAAGACTGAGAATACTGGTTAACTCTTGCATTACAGAGATGGACAGAATAGGGGTGAGAGGAAGAGGCAAGTCTTGTGTAGCGAGGCCATGGGAGCAGGGGAGGCACGCAGTTAGCAAGATCAGAGGAGCAGTTAACATGAAAATAGTGGTAAAAGATAACAAGAGAGGCAACATAGCAGTGATGAGAAAGAGGCTGAAGACAGTCAGCAAGGAGAGGAGTTGATAAGATGAAAGGCTTTTGATTCCACCCTGTTCAGTAGAGCTGTATGAGTGGAGCCTCCCCAAACATGTGAAGCATACTCCATACATGGACGGATGAGGCCCCTGTATAGAGTTAGCAGTTGAGGAGGTGAAAAAAACTGGCAGAGACAGCTCAGAACACATAACTTCATAGAAGCTGTTTTAGCTAGAGAGGAGATGTGAAGTTTCCAGTTTAGATTACTAGTAAAGGATAGACCGAGAATGTTCAGTGTTGGAGAAGGGGACAGTTGAGTGTCATTGAAGAAGAGGGGATAGTTATTTGGAAGGTTGTGTCGAGTTGATAGATGGGGGAATTGAGTTTTTGAGGCATTGATCTACATATTCACTTGTGCAAGTGAATAGGTAGATCTGTTTGTTTATTTGCATTTTTGGTCATGTCATGTGATGTTTCTTATAACTCTTTTCTAGGAACTTTACTTCATATAACATTTATTGCATAGATGTTCAAAGGTTCCATTATTTCTAAGACCTTGTTAAATCTGTCCAAATCCACTTTTTTGACATGTGTCAATTGAATATGAATATGTTTTGTTTGCCAGAGCTTGTCAGAAACACAGTTGGGCAAGATACAAGTGGAGCTGTACAAGGAGATCAAGAAGAATGGCTCAGTAAGGAGTCTGAGGGCAGCTCTCACACGCTTTGCTGCACTCTGCCACCATATAAGGTACAAACCAACCCTTGTGCAGTCTTTACATGCAGTAATCATTGTTATGTACAACTGCAATTATGTTTTGAAATTTTACAAGATATTTTATCGCAGTTATGAACCAAACTGGTAGAATGAACTTGCCACTTGTATAAGCACTGGAATTGTGATCAGAATGATGAACTGAAGGCAACCTCATCATTCGTGTGAGCACTGAAATTCCATGAAAATATATTCTGAATAGGAAACAACAGGGTGCAAATTATATTTGTTCACAATTTTCAACTGCTAATTTTATGGACATTGATTTTACATTCATTGTCAGTCTTGTCTTCATGAAAACAGTGACTACATTTTCATTGTTTTTTTGAAAAATAGTTGGCTGTGGACAATTTTGAATCTTCAAATTTGTGGAAGAGACATGAACTTTCTTTGGAATCCATGCTGGAAGGACAAATAGGGAGTTTTCAGATTTCCTCAACATCAGCAGGAGGAGGATGGTGGAAAAGGATTCAGGATTCAACTATGAGGTGGCATAAGAGAGGAAAATGTATTATCAACGATCTGATGGTGTCAGTACTAGAATTCATCACTGAAGTTCAGTAGGTCATTGGCAATGAACCCAGCAAGTCAATATATGCCAATGCAAGGATGAAAGGTGTGGATGGAAAGCTTGTCAGGCTGGTGGTGCATGAGACTATGTTTCATACAAGATGAAAAAGGGACAATTTTTGTCAAAGGTGATGCAGGAAAAGTAACTGAAGCATGTGAAGGAGCTGATCAACAAGTCGAAACACCCATTGGAGCCAGACACGCTATAGTTTTTCTCCAATGAGAAAAACTTCTGCCAAAACTATTTCTTCCACTTCTTTCCTGAGTACCTCAAGCTGAACACTGATGGCTACATCTACATTCTGAGCAAGGTAGTGAAGCCCTGAATCAACCATGTAGCAGCAGGTAGGCTGTACATGTGGCCGCAAGACTCAGTGCCCTGCTATATCAGCCAGAAGACCCGGGCCTGGCTGTCAGAGAACTTTGTTGATCACATTTCACCTGACATCTGACCTCCCAGCTTGCTTGACTGCAACCCTCTTGACTTCTTTGTGTGGAATGTGGTTGAATGAGACACCAACAGATCCACCTGCAAGATAAAGGGCAAGTTGAAAGCCAGGATCACCACTGTCTTCAGGGGCCTATGTTGGGAAACAGGGACAAGGGCCTGTGGCAGGTTCCAAGGCTGCCAAGAGGCTGTCATTTAAGCCAAAGGTGGGTGGTTCAATGAGTAAGATTGACTGAATAAATCATGAAGACAAACTGACCCAAGTTTGGTGAATATATCAAGGAAATAAAACTACACCGGAGTCTCGCTTTATGCGTCTTCACATTATGCGAATTCGCTCTTATGCGACCATCCTAAATGTACCAGCTATTCGTTTTATGCGAGAAAAATTCCATATTATGCGATCTTGTGCGGTTGTGTATGCGAGGTGGTGGCGCCTGTGAGTGAGGTCGGCCTTGCTGTGCGGAGTGATACACTAATGCACCACTAGTGCGCGCTTCCTTCCCGCCACCCACACCCTCCCACGCACAGATTCACTCAGTCACGCTTGTGTCATTGTACCGAGCTGATCTATGCGGATTGTGTCGCCTCATTCCATTTCTATTCCGCTGTGTTTTGTGCTATATCCTGCCTTACTTTTGCTCATACTATGGCTTCGAAACGTCCTGGCCCTTCTTCAAGTGATGAAGTTGTGGTTAAGGGTAAAAGGACTGCACTAACTTTGGAAACAAAGTTAGAAATAATCAAAAGGTCGGAGGTGGGTGAAGGATTTTATCATTTGGGGTGGGGAAAAATGGGTCTTGGAACGTAACCCCCTATAATTAATGGTACGAAAGGTTCGCTTTATGCGAATTCTCATTATGCGAGGGTCTCGCAGAACCTAACCCTCCCATAAAGCGAGACCCCGGTGTACTGTGTTATTTGTTCCCAGAGAGTAATCTTGTGAACAAATACTGCCTGCACCCTGTTTTTGTTGTATTTTCTTGTGTAGTAGTGTGAATGTTTTGATGTATTATTTCAAAAGCTGTGGTAAGCTTTTAGGTTACTATCTAGTTCCTTTGAATCAATACATTCTTTTCTATGGGCTCTTTTGTTGCCTTAATTTAAATTTCCTATAGCAAATTCAAAATTAGAATGAATCTTGTTTGTTGTTGCATACCTTACTTTATTTCTGATGCTTGACACTTAGCTGGAAGGAAAAATGCATGTTTAACCCCTCTCTTCCGGGCGAGTCGGTGAAAAACACTTCGTTATCCCGGGTGGTTTTCTGGCCGCTCCCCCGATTTCGCTCTATTTCGCTCTGTCACTGTGCCTAAACTACCTAAGTTATGAAATTTTATTTTGTTCAGTACTCACCGCAATTCCTTCTTCTTTAAGTGGATACCTCATAGAGCTCTGTAGGTGGTCTGGTTGTGGAGTGAGGACTTGATGAGTAGAGTGATCTCCCGGGCGGAGAGCGACGATGTGTTCGTGTGCGTTTGCCGGTCTTGACTTGCGCTAGCCTAGTCACCACCACACACTCACTCACTGTGCGCTTGTAGGCATCACCACTCGAGATGAAGTCCTAGGAGTGGAGGTAGATGGTACAGGGTGGATGGGTGTGGTGGGCAGTAATGGAGTGGAGGTAGATGGTACAGGGTGGTGGGCGGCGAGTGAGAGGAACGCACCGATCCGAACGCAGGAAAACTTTTAGAGGCACGTCTTTCCTCCTTGAGAGCTCAGAGGTAACTGAGATGCAGTGTGTCATCCCTTTGGGCGTGTATGTACCGCAGGGTAGCAAATGTTTGGCGCTAAACGCAAAAATACCGCAGATATTAGCGAGAGCGGGAATCCCCGCCACCCGGAAGCTACCGCCCGAGCGGGAATCCCTGCCACCCGGAAGCAAGGGGTTAACAGCATACACACACACACACACACACACACACACACACACACACACACACACACACACACACACACACTCAGATTCAGATTCAGATTCAGATGTTTATTGACCACAATTATTTTTCACAGTTAATACAACATACATGAAAGCATAAAATGGTTCACATAATATATTGACTATTACAAAATGTGTCCATAGGCTAACTTAAAAATCGAGAAAACTCCATGATAAAACATTAAACATTAAGAAAATCTCCACATCAACATGGTAAAGAAACGAAATGCATAAAAACATAAATTTCCCCCCAAAACAAGAAATTAAAGTTAAGAACAATAAGAACGTTAAAAACAATAATTAAAATTACAGTAGAAACACAAAGACTTAAAATTTTACGTATATAAAAAATACAAATCACAACAACTAAAAATTGTGACTTTTATGAAAGAGGCCACAAGAATAAACATAAAAGTGCTTTTTAAAGCAAAATGTAAAACATTAAACGAACTCTGTAAGAATTTTATGAATAATGGTGCAAACTGGCAACGTCAGTCCTCTCTGCGAGTAAGTTTATCATAGTTGATATATTGTATTGTTGACGTATATGTTGAGTTCTGACGCAATCTTCCACAACATGCTGTTCAGCTTGTATCAGGCCACAGGAACACAATCACTCTTCTAGTGGCAGACGCCCTCTGCCTCGTCTGTTCCAGCGGCCCTCCTCAATAGCGAGGGAACGAGCACTGACACGAAACCTTGTCCATGAAATTCGTTCACGTTCATTAACTTTTATCTTAGACAAAAAATATTTGATGCACTGAAAAATCAGGGTTTTACAGTTCTACTCTATTAGATTCTGAGGATATTATCTTTAGCTTAATATTTTCTATTGCATTTTCTACATCGTGAACATTATTATTCATCAAATCTCTAACATACCTCGGAGTCTGGGTGTTATTGCTCAGAGTTATTTATATAGCATGAGACAGGGGATCATCACACATATCTTTCCTGTCCCTCCACATACTACTGAAAAATTTGCGCTGCTTAGATAGTATGAGTGAACGTAATGGCGGATGCCCAAGCTCCATTAAACACAGGTTTTTCTGACTCCTAACATCTGTTTTATACACCACATATACATTTTATTAACAGGTTTGATATCACCCTTTAACCAGGACTCACAGCCGTATGAAATTGTCGACATAAAGGCAGCCTGGAAGACTTTACATTTGACGTAAAGAGGATAATTATTTTTGTTGATGAATGACACAAACTTGAGTGCATGACACATCTTATTCTGTGCATGTAATTTAATTGCTGTCATTGTAGATCCATCAGCACTAAAAGGACTTCCTAAATAAATATAACAATCACACACACTTACACTTACATCATCGACGAGCATGGCTTTCTTATCGCTATTATTTCCATTATTAACAAAAATTTTTGTTTTACTCCTGTTTATTTTCATACTATGTGATGCACAGAATTGATTTAGAAGCTTAATTTTATATATCATATTTTCTCTATTGATGGCCAAGAGTACAGTATCATCCATAAGTATAAGTAAATGTAGCCAAGCCAGGAAGCCATCAGCGCCACAGTTTTGTTTGATTAATCTAATAAGGTCGTTGACAAATATCATAAATAACAAACACGATGTTGGAGGGCCTTGACGCACACCGACAGTAGCAGAGATTACAGCAGAGCCTATAACAGGATGTGTGATCTTATACAAAGTGACTAAGGCTAACAACATCGTAACGCCACATCCTAAACGCTTTAAGAGGAGCGTCCGGTAAGGAACGGCGGTACCATATCTCCGGTATACATGCATGGATCACTCTAATTTTTATGTTGTAAAGTAGTGACAACATGTACATGAATTTAAGACATTCAGCCTCTCTCTAGACCCCCAGCCCTGCCAGCCCCCAACAGCCCCTTCTGAAATTTCAAAATGCTTCACAGACTGTATTTTTAACCCCATTGTCTTTATATTTCTAGGGCTAATGTACCTTATGATTTCACAAAACCCTGTTTAAAAGGATTTTTTATTTTCGCCTTTGTTTTTGTTTAATAATTTTTTTCCGAAGAAAACAAATTTTTCATTTTTTTGACCAAATAAATATTAATATAAAATTACTCCTTACATATATAAAAAAAACATTTGCACAGCATTTTAGAAAAAAGATTCCTCTGCATTATGGTTTTTGTTTCATTGAAATCAAGCTAAAACTGGCGGCTGTGAAGCATTTAGAAAGGGAATAACTTGCATTTTGAGATACAGGCCGATCAAGGTCACGCAGCGTCTGTCTCCCTCCAAGGCTACAGACGCACTAGCTGGCCTGCTCAGTGCTCACCCAGGCGCCAACCACTACCAACACACACGTGGTTACCATGTTGCCATATCTAGATCTCCGAAACTATAAAGATTTCCCTTTTTTAGTAGTTTTTGGGAAAAAAGATACTGAATCTACAGATGTAAACAAACCCACGTGTACGGACATTTAAATGAGGTTTAAAGGGAAGCTATTGCGCATATCACCATAAAACTTTGTTAAATAATAGTCAATGTGTATGCTTACCAGATATATTTTTTTCACAAAAGGTATTATTTTTCATATTTTTTCGGACTCCTACTGGACGCTCCCCTTAAAACACGGAACGTAGCATCACGTGGCACCCTGTAGAATGCTTACGAAAAATCAATGAAAGTTATAAAAAGCTTTTTTCTTCTGCAAAGTAAATGCAGTGTTACTATATGTTCGAGGCATCCTCTCCCTGCCTGGCTACCTGCCTGTTCATGGTAGAGGCTGAACCATCTGTTAAGTCTAGCACATAACACCATATCATAGAACTTAGCAAAACTGTTAATAATACTATACCGCGATAATTAGATACTAAAGTATGTGAACCTCATTTGAAGACTGTAAACAGCGTAGCAGTGACCCACGATGAAGGATAGGTAGCAGACATAAAAATACTATTAAGTAACATAGTTATAGTTAAAATCAATGCAGACGGTAACAATTTAAAAATACTGGGTGGCACACCATCCGGCCCACATGCCTTACTACATTTGAGCCTCTTTATCTGGTCTTGCACCTCTTGTGGAAGTATTGGATCATCCAGAACTGGCACATATACATCACTCTGCAACTCAACATTTGGAACAAAAACAGATGGAGGATTATATATGCATTCAAATTGTTCTTTAAATTCATATTCTGTGGGAGAAGAAGCTACATTTTGTGTAGTTGACAACGGGCTTAATTCACCACGCCAATTAATCACACGCCACAACTGTGCCTCATCATTTTCATCCAGTAACCCTTCCCATCAATCTACTGGAGCATCAGTATTAGTAGTATGATTTCGAATCTTACTGACTCGAGCACATTCATACAACACTGTACTAACATCGTTCACTTTGGCATCAATATCACCTTCAAACATGGGCTGATCATGTTGTGACACTGAGTATATAAAACGTTCGGGATCTATATTGCTAAACCTGAGGGGATTTTTTATCAAATTACTTATCTGCTTACTATGCAACCACACTTTATCTGTAATGGTAACATCTAATTGAGTGACATAACAGCTAAGATGTTGCTTTTTCAAAACACAAGTACCTCCCCTGTGAGGGTTGTTGGCATCACGACTAATATAGGACACGTAACCAGGGAGGGAAACAGACAAAGGAGTCTTTATCTCATATAGACCGATCATGTCGTAATTAAGCAAGAGATTATGAACATAAACTTTTTCTAATTTAGTTCTTACACCGTTAACATTCCATGACATAATACTGAGACGGCTTCAAGGTCGTTTTATAAAGAATGAAGGTTTCATCTATCGATAACCACTCCATTTCTGTACAGTTTTCTCTCTCTCGCGTCAAGACAGATAGTGCACCCTTGGTTTTCAGGACGTTCCTTTTCTGTGGTTTCTGCAGTGTGAAGCCTCTTCCATTCTTCTCTAACCGCTGGATGAATATCCTTCTTAACGTATATCTTTGTGAATGCTCCTCCTCGTGTTTTCAACTTGGGTGACTTCTCCAGCACTTTGTCACGAGCATCTTTAGTGGTGACAGTAACCAGGATTGGGCGGGAGCGAGTACTACCAGGGTCATGACGTCCAAGTCTTTGGTGTGAGCGAATCTCGGTGTTGTCCTCGAGCACCCACACACACACACACACACACACACACACACACACACCGACGCTTGCGCTGACCGGACGTGCTTGTGGAGGACTATTTACAGCTTCAATCTACTGGGGCCCTTACTGCTGGAGGAGCCTAGTAATGTATGTACAGAGGGGAGAGGGGGGCTATTTGTAGTTGTCCTGTCTCCAAAAAGTGATCTACTGAAGAAAAAAAAGAGAACATTACCATGGATAGAGAGGAGTCAACCCCGACCTGGAGTACAACCGACGTCAACAGACCCGCGGGAACTTACGTTTAGGAAACGCCACTCAGGCTCAAAAGGTTAGCTGGCTTAAATGACATTGGTGAATTTTCAGGTTTTCAGAGCAAAAGCAGGGGAACAATGAGGAGATTAGTCAGTGTAGAAAGAGAAGTGAGGCTTATGAAGGAACTCCTAGATGGTGTGATGACCAAATATGAGCTGCTCGTGAATGAAAACAAGGAATTGAAAAATAGGATTCTCAAGTACGATCACATAATAGAAACAAATAAGGAGATGAAGAAGGAATTGGGAAACATAAGAAAAGAAAATGAAGACCTAAAGGAAAAATGTGTAAGCTACGAAGCAAAACTAGAAGACCTCAAAGGGAAAGTGATGGATGACTCTGAAAAAGTTGACCAAGTGTGTAGTGACTCAAAGCTGGCTGAGCTGAAAAATGTATGGAAGAAGGAAAGGGAGGCAGAAAAGGTCAGCTTTGCAGAAATAATAAAAAACAAATGCAAGACAATACTAAGGACACCGTCATTCAGATTATTAAGGAAAAGGAAAACCTGGTAAGGGATACAGTGGACAGAAACAAATATTTTGTAATTTATGGACTACAAGAAAAAAATCCCAATAAATACGAAAGAGAGAGAGAGAGGAGAGAGAATTGGTAAAAAAGGTCATAAGACAGGTGCAGGATCACACACAAAGCCTGGAGCAGGAGGTCAAGGAAACACATAGGATTGGAAAATACAATGAAGGAAATACAAGACCGCTCAAAGTGAGGATGAGGTCCCAACTGGCTTTGGAGGAAATAACAGCAAGAGCAAATAGACTGGCTCAAAACGAAGAATATAAGGATATTTGGATAAAAAGAGACATGAATTTGGAAGAAAGACAGAAGGAAAGAGAATTAAGACAAGAGGCTAAGGAAAAAAACTTAAGGAGGACAGAGACCGAGAAGAAGACTTTTTACTGGAGGGTGCTAGACATGAGGCTAAGGAGATGGTTTACCCGGGAGAAGGAAGAGGATGCAGGGGAACAACAACAACCAGCAGGAGGTAAAAGTGATGGAGAGACCAACAAATTAAAAGTTGTTTATACAAATGTGGATGGTTTGCCAAGCAGTATATTAGAGATAAAGGATTATTTAAGCAGCAAAAAACCAGATGTGTTTTGTATGACAGAAACAAAATTGAAGGAAGAGATCAACGTAAATTTCAAACTAGAGGGATTTAATCTTTGGAGAAGAGACAGAAAAGGAAAAGGAAGAGGAGGAGTATTAAAAATGATGAAAGAAGACATAGCTGTAGAGGGAGTGCAATGTGGGGACGGCATGGCAGAAGTCATCACTATAATAATTCAAACTAATAAAAGAGATAGGAGAAAAATTATAGTAGCCTATGTGCCACCAAGAACAAATACGTGGAAACTAGAAGAGTATAAATATAAAACAATGCAGAAGGAGGTGTTAGAATGCCTGGCTAATATAATGAGGAAAGACAGAAAAGTACTACTAATGGGTGATTTCAACTGTAGAGGTGTGAACTGGAAAGAAATGGAAGGGAGTGGAACTGAAGGATCATGGAGTGAAGAAATGCTAAAATTAGTCATGGAGAACATGCTGGACCAATGGATGGAGGATTTCACTAGACTTAGAGGAGAGGATGAACCATCAATGCTTGATCTGGTGTTCACAAGAAAACCAGAACTCCAACCCATCATAAAGTATCTAAGCCCAATGGGAAAAAGTGACCATGTATTGATGGAAGTGGAATTATAAGAAGGGACATTGGTAAGAAGGGGAGATAATTATAAAAGTGGAAGATTAAATTATGCTAGGGCAAACTTTGAAGGCTTAAGGGAATTTTTTGAAAGGACAGATTGGAGAGCAATCATGAACGGCACAACAGCACAGGAGAAGTACAAAATATTCCTGAAGAGTTATCGAGAAGGTGTGGAAAGATATGCACCAAAATACAAACTAAGGGATAGCAATTACACCTGGTACAATGCCAGATGTGCAGAAGCGAAGCGAGCAAAAGACAAAACTTGGAGGAAACTGAAGAAGCAGAGGAATATAACTAATAGAGAGAGATACAATGAAGCAAGGAATGAGTATGTCAGGATAAGAAGAGAGGAAGAAATAGCTTTTGAAAAGGATGTAGTAAAGAAATGTGGAGATGAACCCAAACTCTTCTTTAATACGTAAATGGAAAAATGAAATGTAAAGAAACCATAGATAAGATAAAAAGGGAGAAAAAACATACCAAACAGCAGAAGAGCTCAGTGAAATTATGAATGAGAGCTTCAAGTCAGTATTCACAGTAGAGGGGCAATTCAAAGAACCAAACACGACAGAGGCAGAGGGGGTCTCAAGGAGGTTGTGGTGCAGAAGCAAGATGTTGGCAGATTGTTGGAAGATCTGGATGTAAGAAAAGCAATGGGACCAGATGGAGTGTCTGGCTGGACACTAAAGGAATGCAAAGAGCAATTAGTACAGACAATATGGGAAGTAATCACAAGCTCAATAAAGGAAGGGAGGGTGCCAAAAGAGTGGAAGAGGGCCAACATTGTGCCTATTTACAAAGGAGGAAAGAAGACTGACCCGCTGAATTATAGACCTGTCTCACTAACAAGTGTGGTCAGCAAAATATGCGAGATACTAATTGAAGAGAAGTGGGTGAGATACCTGGAGGACAACAAAGTTATATCAAATAGGCAATTTGGGTTCAGGCAAGGGAAATCATGTGTCACAAACCTACTAAGTTTCTATACACAAGTAATTGAAGGAATTGAAGACAGAGATGGATGGGTAGATGTTGTCTACCTATATATAAAAAAAAACATTCCATACAGTTCCACACAAGAGACTATTATGGAAAATAAAGCACATAGGTGGACTACGAGGGAAACTATTAGAATGTATGCAGGATTATTTGAAAGGTAGAGAAATGAGAACTATGATCAGGGAGGAAACTTCCAGTTGGAGGAATGTAACAAGTGGAGTACTGCAGGGGTCAGTCCTAGCACCCATCATGTTCCAAATATATGTAAATGATATGCAGTGTGGCGTGGCCAGCTACATGAATATGTTTGCGGATGACGCCAAATTAATGAGAGTTATTAAAAACACTGTTTGCTGCCAGGAGCTACAGGTGGACATAGATAAGATCGATGAATGGAGTAAGAGGTGGAAACTGGTTTTCAATGTAAAGAAATGTCATGTGATGGAGATAGGCAAGAGCAAGAGAAGGCCAAAATGGAACTACAAGATAGGACAAGAGGAGATACCTAAGACAAAAGAAGAAAAAGACCTAGGGGTGGTGATACAGGATACACTGAACCCAGAGCAGCACATAAATAAACTATTTTGGATGAACATATAGAATGTTAGCCAATATTAGGGTGGCTTTCCATTACATGGACAAGGATATGATGAAAAATTCTAACCAGTATGATACGTCCAAGATTAGAATATGCAGCAGTAGTGTGGTCACCACATGCAAAAAAGGATATAAGGAAACTAGAAAGGATCCAAAGAGTAGCCACAAAAATAGTACCAGAACTAAGCAAGCTGACATATGAGGAGAGATTAAGAGAAATGGAACTGCCAAGTCTACAGGACAGAAGAGAGAGAGGTGATCTAATAACTCTGTATAAGATAGTAAATGGTATTGAAAAGTTAGACGAGCAAAACCTGGTGATGGGAGAAGAAACTAGACAGATAAGAGGACACTCAAGGAAAATAAAAAAGAGTCGGTGTCTAAAGGACACAAAAAAGTACAGTTTTCTACATAGAATTGTGGACACCTGGAATGGATTGAAAGAAAAGGTTGTTACAGCAACCAATATACATAATTTCAAGGAAATGTTGGATATATGGAGATATGGAGACAGGACACTATGAGCCCTGCTCGAACCCTGTATAATACAACTAGGTAAATACACACACACACACACACACACACACACACACACACATACACATACACAGACACACATACAGATATCGAGATGTGGGGACAGTACACTATGAACCCTGTTCGAACCCTGTACAATACAACAAGGTAAATACACACAAAAGGTATGTGAGCCTTCCTTCACCTGAGTCTCATGTGCTTTATATTTCTGCCCGGAATCATGCCAAGTCTGTTCTTCAACTTGCCAAAAACTCCTTCATCCATAGAAAGTGTTAAAATCTTTCCAGATCAAATTCCCCTTGAGACTTCTGGCATCTAGCCAAAAACTTCTTCAACACCTTTACTTCTTCATCTTTCCCTCCTTTAGCTCAGTCTGATGCACCAATGCCATCTCATCTATCTCTAAAGCTGAACTCTTCGCTAAAACCTTTGCTAATAACTCTACCTTAGATGATTCTGGGCTTGTTCCTCCTTCTCCTCCCCCCTCTGACTACTTCATACTACCTATTAAAATCCTTCGTAATGATGTTTTCCATGCCCTCGCTGGCCTAAACCCTTGGAAGGCTTATGGACCTGATGGGGTCCCTCCTATTGTTCTCTGAAACTGTGCCTCCGTGCTTGCACCTTACCTAGTCAAACTCTTTCAACTCTGTCTATCTACATCTAGCTTTCCTCCTTGCTGGAAGTTTGCCTACATTTAGCCTGTTCCGAAAGAGGATGATCATTCTAATCCTTCAAACTACTGTCCTATTGCTTTAATCTCCTGCTTATCTAAAGTTTTTGAATCTATTCTCAACAAGAGATTCTTAAACATCTATCACTTCACAATCTTCTATCTGATCGCCAATATAGCTTCCATCAAGGCCGCTCTACTGGTGTTCTGGCTTTCCTTACTGAGTCTTGGTCATCCTCTTTTAGAGATTTTGGTGAATCTTTTGCTATCGCTCTAGACATATCAAAAGCTTTTGATAGAGTCTGGCACAAAGCTCTAATTTCCAAACTACCCTCCTATGGCTTCTATCCTTCTCTCTGCAACTTCATCTTAAGTTTCCTTTCTGATTGTTCTATGGCTGCTATGGTAGACGGTCACCGTTCTTCCCCTAAATCTATCAACAGTGGTGTTCCTCAAGGGTCTGTCCTATCACCCACTTTCTTCCTATTATTCATCAATGATCTTCTAAACCAAACTTCTTGCCCTATCCACTCCTATGCTGATGATACCACCTTGCACTTTTCCACGTCTTTCCATAGACGTCCAACCCTTCAGGAAGTACACAGCTCACGCAGGGAAGCCTCAGAACGCCTAACTTCTGATCTTTCTAAAATTTCTGATTGGGGCAAAGCCAACCATGTGTTGTTCAATGCCTCAAAAACTCAATTCCTCCACCTATCAACTCGACACAACCTTCCAAATAACTATCCCCTCTTCTTCAATGACACTCAACTGTCCCCTTCTCCTACACTAAACATTCTTGGTCTATCCTTTACTTGTAATCTAAACTGGAAACTTCACATCTCCTCTCTAGCTTAAACAGCTTCTATGAAATGAGGTGTTCTAAGCTGTCTCTGCCAGTTTTTCTCACCTCCTCAACTGCTAACTCTATACAGGGGCCTCATCTGTCCATGTATGGAGTATGCTTCACATGTTTGGGGAGGCTCCACTCATACAGCTCTATTGAACAGGGTGGAATCAAAAGCCTTTCATCTTATCAACTCCTCTCCTTACTGACTGTCTTCAGCCTCTTTCTCATCGCTGTTATGTTGCCTCTCTTGTTATCTTTTACCACTATTTTCATGTTAACTGCTCCTCTGATCTTGCTAACTGCGTGCCTCCCCTGCTCCCGTGGCCTCGCTACACAAAACTTGCTTCTTCCTCTCACCCCTATTCTGTCCATCTCTGTAATGCAAGAGTTTAGGGGGCCGTCGTGCTCGATAACGAACTTTGTTGATTTTAGTTAGATCGAGATCTTTTAATATGTTACATATACCTGTGCTGAGATATTCACCACCTAGTTTCATGTCATTTGGTTGATAAACAATGAAGTAATAAAAAAAAAAAGATTTTGAAAAAAACACAAAAACGTTTATAAGCCATTTATCCATTGACCAAATTTATTGGAAAAAATACCACATATATACAATAGTAATACCCAAGTGTTTATAGTACAATTTTTGGAATAGAGGCAACATAGCAGAGATGAGAAAGAGGCTGAAGACATTCAGTAAGGAGAGGAGTTGATCAGACGAAAAGCTTTTGATTCCACCCTGTTCAATAGAGCTGTATGAGTGGAGCCTCCCCAAACATGTGAAGCATACTCCATACATGGACGGATGAGTCCCCTGTATAGAGCTAGCAGTTGGGGAGGTGAGAAAAACTGGCGGAGACGGCTCAGAACACCTAACTTCATAGAAGCTGTTTTAGCTAGAGAGGAGATGTGAAGTTTCCAGTTTAGATTACTAGTAAAGGATAGACCAAGAATGTTTAGTATAGGAGTAGGGGACAATTGAGTGTCATTGAAGAAGAGGGGATGGTTATTTGGAAAGTTGTGTTGAGTTGATAGGTGGAGGAATTGAGTTTTTGAGGCATTGAACAACACATGGTTTGCTTTGCCCCAATCAGAAATTTTAGAGAGATCAGAAGTTAGGCATTCTGAGGCTTCCCTGCGTGAGCTGTGTACATCCTGAAGGGTTGGTCGTCTATGGAAACACGTGGAAAAGTGCAAGGTGGTATCATCAGCATAGGAGTGGATAGGGCAAGAAGTTTGGTTTAGAGGATCATTGATGAATAATAGGAAGAGAGTGGGTGATAGGATAGACCCTTGAGGAACACCACTGGTGATAGATTTAGGGGAAGAACAGTGACCGTCTACCACAGCAGCAATAGAACGATCAGAAAGGAAACTTGAGATGAAGTTGCAGAGAGAAGGATAGAAGCCAAAGGAGGGTAGTTTGGAAATTAAAGCTTTGTGCCAGACTCTATCAAAAGCTTTTGATATGTCTAGGGCTACAGCAAAAGTTTCACCAAAATCTCTAAAAGAGGATGACCAAGACTCAGTAAGGAAAGCCAGAAGATCACCAGTAGAGCGGCCTTGGCAGAAGCCATACCGGCGGTCAGATAGAAGATTGTGAAGTGATAGATGTTCAAAAATCTTCCTGTTGGTGGTGGGTGGATTCTTTCCAAGTGAGGAGTGAGTGCCCTCTACCTCCCATAGCTCACTCCCCCCTCTGTCTCTCCTCATCTGTGCCTTCTCTTCCTCCTTTTTGGGCAGCCAGGGTCCTTTCCCCCAGGGATACCAGTGTCCCTGGCCATGGCTGATCAGCTGGTTGGGATGGGGCTTGCAACCCCTCCCCGTAAAAAACACCCACAGCCACCAACAAAGTTAGAGGCAGAGGTCGGGGTGGGGGCTATATGCGTGGGTGAGCCTCTGGCCACGGCCCCGATCCAAGTAAGCTGGGGGGTCCGACCATGCAGACCTCTCAGGTGCCGAGGCACCAGAGGGGCCTGCCTACCGGTATGACGGATGCAGGGGAAAGCCTGCGGGAGCCCTGTGTCCTGAAAGGGGCGGGAGGACCCACTAGCCCTACTTCTGATTTTGGGGGGGTCGGCGGGGCTGCAGATGTGGCACCTGCACGTTGGACCGCTCCTGGGGTGAACCTTCAAAGGGTTTTGCGTGTGGGCTCCTGGAATGTCCTGAGTCTCTCAGAGGATGACTGACTGCCTCATTTATCAGATGAGCTCAGTAGGCTGAGGGTGGATATGGTGGGGCTCTCTGAGACAAGGAGGCCTGGCAGTGGCAAGACCAGTAGTAAGGGTTTTACTTACTACTGGTCCGGCACGAGCAATGGTCACCGTGTCAAGGGGGTAGCTATAGGCGTCTCCAGCAGACTGCAGCAGCCGTCTGTTGTAGAGGTTACTCCGGTTGATGAGCGTATAATGCGATTAAGGCTGAAGCACAGTTTAGGCATCATGTCTGTTGTTGTTGTATATGCTCCTACTGAGGTGTGTGAAACTGAAGAGAAGGAGATGTTCTACGCCAAACTCGACTCTGTACTGGACCAGTGTCCCTGTCGTGATGCACTCATTGTCGTGGGCGACTTTAATGCTGTCACTGGCACTGAAAGGGCTGGCTATGAAATATGTGTTGGTCCCCATGGTTCTGGTACCAGGAATGACAACAGCTCTTTCCTTCTGAATTTTGCAAGATCCAGAAGGCTGAGAATTTTGGGTTCCTGGTATCAGAGACCAACGCTGCACCGCTGGACTTGGTATAGCAATGCTGGAGTGGTAGCGAAGGAGATTGATCATATCCTTGTCAGTACTCGTTGGAGGATCCTCCAGAACTGCAGGGTTTTTCGGAGTGCCGAGTTCTTTGCGACCGATCACAGGCTTGTTGCTTCACTCAAGCTTCATATCAAGTCCAGAAAGCCTCCAAGACGCAACCACACTGTGTTTCATCTTGAGAAGCTGAAGGACTTGACATGTGCACAAGAGTATGCAGTGACAGTCTCCAATCGGTTTGGAGTGCTCGACATCCGTGAGGACCCTGAGGAGCAATGGGATACCTTCAAACGTGAGACTCTTGAGGCTGCCAAGGAATGCATGTATTTCCACCTGCCTATGACTTGAACTCTTTCAAGAGAGAGATATCAAGACACTTATCCCATTCTTTTGGCTCACGAATCTGAACTTTCCCAGGGACCAGCACTTTAGTGGGCTTTTTTGTTTTATTTTTGTTGCCCTTGGCTGCCTCCCTTCTACATAAAAAAAAAAGAAATACACAAACACTGTAATCTGTTAAACTGAACCCTTGACTTCTTGTTCTGTAAGGAAAAATGTTACTGATCGATGCACTGCACATTTTCTTCTACTTCAGACTACTTGAGGCCTGTGTCAGTGATACGGTAGTACCTTGGATTGTGAGCTTAATCTGTGTCATAGGTAAGATCATTATCCAAAATCCTCACTTTCCAAAACAAAATGTACTAGTAGCACAACACAAGCTGATTGGAGAGCACATCAGTCCTATGGAACAGGTCTCAACATGATTGGTTGGCTGCTTGGCATCATGTGTAAACAAAGGGTTGCTTGCTCTGCCCTGCCCTGCAACTTTGCTCCTCATGGAACTTGCTTGTAATTCGATATATCACTCGTTATCCAATTGGAAAATGAGCAGTCATTATCCAAAATACTTTAGTACCAAGTTACTCGCAATCCAAGGTGTTTTTGTAATATATATGCTTGAATTTATTTTATTTATGAGTTAGCTGATTTTTATTGAATGGTACTTGTAGAACCCAGTGATGCTTGCAGGAACTCAATATATAATAATAAGAGAAGTTATGACATGTGAATGAAGTCTCCAAAGTCATCACAGCACACCTTATTTATGGTGCTAATATAAATATTCTAAATTAAATCTTTGGTGTCTTCACAAAAGTTCTGATGTCTGCTGCTTCACATTCTCACTTCTGTCAGTAGTGTCTCTTCACTTCTCCACTTAGTGATCCACCCCACTAAAGAAGTAGTCATCATGTTTATGAAAGCAAATCTATCTTTTCCAATCCCATCTAACACTTCCAATTAACTAAAAACATGCAATATATTTCTCATAGTAAATTCCTAACCTCTGTCCTTTTATCAAGAAATAACTGTCCTCCCTGTGCATTGCTTGCTCTTTGGTGGAGACCAACACCTCATTAAAAAGAAAAAGAAAACGGATATATTTTTATTGATTTCTTAAAAAGATTTGAGGGTATGTGAATGAGGAAATTGTCATTTAGACAAACCAAATAATAACAGATTTTTAGAGTGAGCAATATACTTCTCCATAAGTGCAACTATGAATATCAATCCTCTTCTATATCTTTCCCTCACATGTGCACCTCTGCCTTCCTCCAGACCTCAGAAAGGTCGTGCTTACGTACAGAATCTGCTGCCGTACGTAACAAGAATGGCTCGGCGCACAGAGGAGTCCCTCCTGGAGACTCTGGCAAATGCCCTTGAGAAGATTATGCCAACACTTGGCCACTTCACCAATGACAATGAGGTCAAGAATCTTCTGAAGGCCTTCCTGCCAAACTTAAGTCACTCATCATCGGCAGTGAGGCGCTCTGCTGTGTCTTCACTGCTGGTGCTCTGCTGCCACTCCCGCAAGCCACCCATGTTTCTCTCGTGGCTCCTAACCACCATTCTGCAGACTCTGGTGCCAGTGCAAGAGGAGGCACCCACCAGCCAGGTTCTTGGGTGCATGCTGTGCCTGAGAGCGCTGGTGCCTCACTTGGGTCGCCTCTGTCCCCCTAACCTTCCATCAGACCAACATGGACAGCCCACCTCGCACCTCCATCCTGGGGAACACACCGTCTCCTATGACCAGCTGATACAGGTCTGGCTCCTCAAGTTTTGGTGTTAAGTAGTAGCCTCAGTAATGTCGTTCATCATAAGCTTGCAGGACCCTGACACAAAAATTGCTGGCTCCCCTTGAACTTTAAAGAAAGTTATCAGTCTCTTTTTGAAATGTAGCTAGTTATTCATTCACTATAAAGTAATGGTTTTATACATTATCGTATACATGTATTCAACTTTTATCTATGTAGCATAGTTAAACCTCACTAAGTTGGACCCTTTTTAATTAGATGCTGGCTCAGTTGAATATTTTCAACCTCTAATGAGAGGATGATGCACCAGTGTGCAGTTTACACAAAGGGCAGGTGACGTGTATGTACTTTTTTTTTTATGTAGAAGGGAGGCAGCCAAGGGCAACAAAAATAAAACAAAATAGCCCACTTTAATGCCAGTCCCTGGAAATTCCGGATTCAGCATCAAAAGGGGATGTTTTCCCTCAGGAGGGCAGTAATTATTTTGAGCATGTACTGGTAACACTCAAAAAGTTACTTGATTGAAGCAGCTTAGTGTCAATGCACCTAATACCTTCATAATGGATGGAAGGCTATTCAAGATGTGTGAAGTGAAAGAAATCACTTGCTGTAGTGACTTTCACTAAAAGATGTATACTTGTATAGATAGTGATGAGTAATGTACTATAGTAATGGACATAGTACATTATAACAATATTTAAGGGTTAAAGGAAGGAGAAAGACCTTTATAGAGCAAGGAAGGCATATTGCAAAAATCTCAATGAATTTGTCTACATCAAAATGATGATAATGGTGATGCTCCTGAAACATGGAGATATATGTGTTTTTAGATTCATCGAATTTCATGCAAAGATGCCTAATTGTATTAGGAGAGCAATTTTCCTTTTTCCCAATAAGTCAAGACAGAAAGAACTGGAGTATTACTTTAAGAACACAGCTTATACGCAACTCAAACTTTACTAATTTTAGTGTTTAATAAAAATGGTTTTATTCATTACAGGTGTATGAGTTGTGTCTCCATTACAGTTCAAGTCCCGATCACAACATCATCACTGCCAGCCTGGAAACACTGCAGGTAATTATTTTTGTTTTACAAGGAAATTATCACACATTGTTTCACCAGACTCCTGTGACTCTCAGTGGCCTTTAGTCCCTGAAAATGTCTGTTTTGGTAACCTGTCCACAAATCAATCAATCATCAATCATGTGGGGCATATGCTGGAGAGTGTGTAGCCACACTTATCCTATGGCACCGCTCCTGGCAGTTGCCTCAAGAGTCTCCATGCAGGCTCTCTTCCTTTACCAAGTAACTCCCAGCAAGAGGCATTGAGTTGTCACAGCCATGAGTTCTGTAAGCATCCCCTTGGCCTCCTCCATGCTGGATTATCCCTTTCGGAGACAACGCGATAAGCAGGATTGGCGTTTGGGTAGCCTACCACATGGAATTGACATGAAGCTTGAGCGTAGCAACAAGAAGGCTGTGATCAGTTACAAAGAACTCGGCATTCTGAAAGACCCAGCAGTTCTGGAGGATCCCTCAACTAGTACCATCAAGGATATGGTCAATCTTCTTTGTTATCCCTCTGGCATTGCTATACAAAGTCTAGCATTGCAGTGCTGGTCTCTGTTACCAAGAACATGGAATTTTCAGCCTTCTGTATCTTGCAAGATTCAGAAGGAAAGAGTTGTTGTTGTAAATGGTACCAGAGCCAAGGGGGCTAATGCATATCTTATAAGCAGCTGTCTCGGTGCCAATGACAGCATTAAAGTTGTTCAAGACAATGAATGCATCTCAATGGGAACATCATCTAGTCAGTGATAGAAAAAAAGTGGGAGAACTAAGAGAAATTCTATACAATCTTTTGACATCAAATATTTTGGAAAACCTAATGTTTCTGCATTTTTTGCCTAATAGTTCCATTCCAAAAGGTACCTGATCTATTGACATTTTCCAGAAGGAATTGGCAAATGGGAAGTTCAAACATGATGCTGGAGCACAGCAGTTATCTGCTATCAGTATAGGCTTTGCTACTATAGCCACAGCACCCAGAAATACAATGGTGGGAGGAATGGTCAGGACTGCAAAAACTACTGGGGTATAACACTGCTAAGCATACCAGGCAAGATGCTTGCTCATTTGCTGTTAATGTAGATCCACAGTCATCTGCTGAAACACTTGAACAGTCTGGGTTTATGCCCAGTAAGTTCATCGCTGCTGCTGCTGCCTGCCCCCATTATCCTCACAGATTTGTGATGGTTGGTGAGTGAAGGATGCTAGCTTACCTAAGAGGGTTCATTGGCATCACTACTGTGATGTCATGCGGAAAGGCAGCCAATCGTAAGGTGGCATTATTCCAGGGCCGAGGGATTCAAATGAAATTGTTCACAAACTTTGATACATCGTCACATACCCACAGCTACTACTCGCCACAGTCAGCACTCCTCATAGTGCTTTCATCATGGCTCGTGAATCCCATAATTAATGACAATGATTTCCCGATACCGAGACCTTAACCCTGGTGGATGAGGTGTAGTGTTGTGGTGATGATTTCAGGCAGAGAATATAGATATAATTCTTATTGAGGGAAGTGGTATTTCAATAGCAGTTCACTATCACTTGGTGCCATGGAGTCAAGGACATTCTCATGACACAATCATATATGAATACAAAGATGATATGCATTATAGCAGGTAGTAGAGGAGCAGAAATGCAAATATTGTGGTGGAAGCAACACACATGAAAGGAATCATAGAGGCAATGAAAATATTTTTGCTGAAAGCCTGGGAGATGAGTCAGAAAGAACAGTGAAATGAATAGAAACTGGACTGTAGAAACACACACAATCTATAAGTGATAAGATGTTAAAGAAAGCATTGTTTTGTGAAGTTTTGCATGGAATACTGAAAATACAGTAGAAGACAAGGAGGCAAATTCATCTACCACTGAGAGTAATGGCAGCTTCTTCTTATGACAGTTACTCTTGTCAATTGACAGTGGACAAATGTGTCTCTTCATCATCTGCTGTATTTTCAGTATTCCATGTAAAACTTCACTTTTTGCATTACAAAACCATGTTATCTTGGAGGTAAAGCTTGTAAACAGTTGATAAAAATGTTAGTGTGTGTATATAAATGTATATACAGTCAGCCCTCGTTTCTTCGGACTAATACAGACTGGGCCATGTGGGAGAGTGAAAAACTCTGGACATTGAAAATTATGTACAATACAATTCTGTCTTGTACAGTAAACAGCCTATATTGTCTTGCACACATACTCATAGGCTACAATATGGTACAATATGCATATACAGTATACATGAGAGTAAAATATGGTTCTACCTGCAATAGGGTACAGTATAATATTAACCTGAAAACTGCTGTATGCCTTCTGGGTGGCTTAGCAGTAAACTGCTGTATGCCTTCTGGAAGCGCACGTTTTAAACAGGCATTATAAAGTTTCTTTGATTCATATTTCTTTGAAATTATTATTTTTTTATTTTAATAACCTTTCTTATAGTAATTTTTATCCTCCGGATATGAATTTGGTTATTCATATCATACTTATAAAGGGAAATTATGGAACTACTATATTTTTATTTTATATAGTAGACATTGCACTCCTCTCATAGATAATTAGAGTTTGAGTCTCATGTATGGTAAGAGGAAGGTATAATTTAATAGAAGTTGTTTTTGTTTAAAAAAGAATGTAGCGAACAAGATTATGGGAACAAATGCTCCTTCACTTGACGTTGGTAACACTGTCAGACGTGAAGAGCCAAGGGTGGCTGCCCCGCACCGCGCATCTCACACACACACACACACACACACATGCACACACGCACACACACACACACACACACACACACAGCTGTATAGTATGGTGTGTATATTATTGTGGCTTACACGGAACTAATATTTTGGTACTTTATTTATTGTGAACCAAGCAGAAGAGAGTATTTTTGTTTCACTGATTTATTTAGAACAGAGAGAGAGAGAGAGAGAGAGAGAGAGAGAGAGAGAGAAAACTGTAAAATAGTAGGAGGCTATGTTTACTATGTCATATCTAGAGCAATATTTCACATTACCATTACCAGCGTATATCTATTTTTATTTGGCCCATTTATCCATTGTTTGATCATTTGGTACTTGGTGGTATATATATATATATATATATATATATATATATACAGTCGGCGCCGTTGGTATTGGCGCGGCACGTTTTTTTTCCCAGTAGCACTCAAAAAAGTAATAAACAAAAATATTTATGAGTTACTTATCAGCCTCTAGTACTTTGTGGAGAGTCCTTTCCTCTTTAGGCAGCTCTCCAGGCGTCGAGGAACGGATTCAGCAAGTCTTTGGAGCATGAAAGGTTCCAAGTTGTCTCAGATGTCCTGAATCTCCTTCACGAGCTGTGGCACAATTGAGGTGTTACGCCCTCGTAGCCGTCGCTTTATGAGTCCCCAAAGATTTTCAACTGGGTTAAAGTCTGGACTATTACCAGGCCAGTCCTTTATGTAGTCCACTCCCACAAACTCAAACCATTCCTTGATTAATTTGGCCGTGTGTGCAGGGGCACCATCCTGCATGAACACTTCACTTTTGCACCCATCAAAATAGCATTCCTTATTGACTGTAATGTTTTTAGGCAACACCACAAGTTTACCCTTGCCATGATACCCGAAGGCACCCCATATCATGACACTATCAGGGTACTTTACTGTCCCCTGCGTGTACTTAGGGTGGTACGGATCTGCGCCTGGTCGCAGCCTCACCTTACCTCCTCGGTTCCCAGTGACATTAAATGTAGCTTCGTCACTCCACAATACACTCTTCCACTTCTCATTGTCCCACTTCAGGTACTTCTTACAAAACTGCACATGTTTTTGCCTCTGTTTCTCCGTGAGAATGGGTTTACGTCATGGCGCCCGATGCTCATAGCAGAGGTCGTCCTTGAGGCGGCGTTGGACTGTTCTGACAGACACCTGTTGTAGGAGTTTTGGGTTCTTTTCTTTCAGTTCTTTAGCTGTGATTCTAGGTTCAGCTTCCACCTGTCGCTGAAGCACCTTAAGAGTCCTCTTAGACACCTTCCTCTGTTTCCCAGCCCTCTTGACCTGGAGTGGTGGATCATCACCTCCTGCATCTCCACATTTTTTTGTCCATCTCTGGACACTGCGTAATGCTATGCCGGTCTGGATCGAAATATCCTTGTTGGACTTTCCTGCCACACAGAGTGATGATATATCTGCAATTTGCTCCTTTATCAGCTCTGGACCTTGTGGCATTATCCCAAAATGCAAGAAATACCACAGGTAGTAGAAGCACGAAAACCACGAGGGTTGCGTGACAAAAAAAACATTAATGTACTCTCAATGAAACACCGCGGGCAACTGAGGCCTCCTTTCTCTGTGTGGGACTTATGCTCTGCCCACTCCACCACGTGCTAGCGCGCCAATACCATTGCCGTTTTCCTTAGGTGGATACAGGGGGTCCTTGATAATTCGTCACAGATATTGGCGCACAATTTTGGCGCCAAAACCAATGGCACCGACTGTATATATATATATATATATATATATATATATATATATATATATATATATACGCATATATATATATATATATATATATATATATATATATATATATGAGGCGCCTAGAGCCAGAGTGACGGAAGCGACACTCTGGCCGAAATTGATATTTTTATCCCATTGTCTTCCCCCACCTTCCTTTTGTGGCGGGAAGCAGAGTAGAAGTCATAATGTACACCACAATAAGGTCAAAAATCCACCCAAATGAAGTTATCTGTAGACCCTTCGTGTCGCTCTTGAAGCAAGAGGATGAGCGGCTGGTGCCAGGGTGTCGTAACTCCCGCCGAGCAGCCAGTGAACCAATGAACGCACGCCATGCTCGTCACGTGACATGACTGGCAGACGCGCGCTTCCCTCACACCTCCTACCCACAGACACTCGGCCACCCTCCGCCAGCTCGCCACAACTGTATGACACTCTGCCTTTCTTGTACACTAATACCCATGATTTTGCCATTATGGCAGACAACAACATGCCCCCTGAGGAGCCAGAACCCTCTAGGGAAAGGAAAAGGATGCGTAATCCTGCATAGTGGAAGAAAAACTTAGGTAAAAGACGAAGGACTATGGGAGAGGCATACATGAGCAGGTCTACAGGCCGTCAAGTATTACAGGTGCGGTACTCACCTGCCGGATAATTTTCTCATTCTTTCCTGTTCTGTTATCCTAATGGACTATTTTCAGTTTGTTAGATGTTTGTTTCCATTTTCTGGCATTAAAAGGATTGCTATTTTTCTACCGTTAATCATTCTCTCCTTATTAGGTGTTTAGATTAAGAAGTACGTGCACGAGTGTCGCTTATGTTTTTGCTTTATAGAATTAATACATCACTCAAGAAAGGCTTCAGTGGTGGTGAATCCCAATAACCTACATAATGTTGAAACAACTACACATAATAACAAGAACAAACAATGTATGCATGCTTGTTTCTCAAAATATTTGAAGTAATTTTTTATTTTTTCCCACAAATAAACCGATAAAAAAGCAATCATCCTTTCAGAATGCTTTTATATCACTGAATGCTCAGATACAGGCTGTAAAGTATATTAAATAACGAACATTTTAAAGCCAAGCCTTACTTCCTATCTCAATTAATTGAGGAGATATTGCATTCCGAATGTTGCAAAACTTTGATCGCTTTTTTCTCCGTTTTCTAGTTTCGGCGCTTACATTACTGTGGCTCTAGGCGCCTCATATAAAGTAAGGAAGAGCAAACAAGTTTGGTATAATGCCAGATGTGCAGAGGCTAAAAAGATAAGGGATAAGGCTTGGAAGAAACTAAAGAAACAAAGAAATTAAAGTCACAGAGAGCAGTATAAGGAAGCAAGAAATAAATACATCAGAATAAGAAGAGAAGAGGAGAGGGTGTTTGAAAAGAATGTAGTGGAAAAATGTGAAAAAGAACCCAATCAATTTTATAGATATATCAATGGCAAAAATTAGAAGCAAGGAGACCATTGACAAGTTAACAAAGGAAGGAAGGGTATATCAAATAGCGGAAGAGAGGAGTGAACTCATGAATGAGAGTTTCAGGTCTGTGTTCAGTGTAGAAATGGACTTTACAGAGCCGTATAGTGAAGTACAGCAGAAGGGGATGCAGGAAGTTTTGGTGCAAAGGCAAGAAATTGATAAATTTTTAGAGAAGCTGGATGCCAGAAAAGCGATGGGACCCGATGGAGTGTCAAATTGGGCTTTAAAGGAATGCAGAGAACATTTGGTGGAACCAACTTGGAATGTGATTAACAGCTCACCGAAAGAAGGAAAAGTACCAAGAGAGTGGAAAAGAGTTAACATAATACCAATATACAAGGGAGGAAAGAAGACTGAGCCACTTAACTATAGACCAGTATCTCTAACTAGTGTTGTGAGCAAGATATGTGAAGTAATAATAAAGGAGCAGTGGGTGAAATATCTGGAAGAAAATAAAATTGTAACAAACAACCAATATGGCTTCAGGAAAGGAAGTTCATGTGTTACAAATGTACTCAGTTTTTACACAAGAGTAATAGATGTAGTTGATAATAGAGATGGGTGGGTGGATGCTGTGTACTTGGACATCAAAAAGGCATTTGATAAAGCTCCACACAAAAGGCTACTGTGGAAATTGGAACATATAGGAGGACTGAAAGGGAAACTACTAAAATGGATGGGAGACTATCTAAAGGATAGAGAAATGAGGACAGTAATCAGAGACAACTATTCAAGCTGCAGTGGTGTCTTAAGTGGAGTACGACAAGGGTCGGTGTTAGCACCCATTATGTTCCAGATATACATCAATGACATGCAAGAGGGCTTGAACAGTTATATAAATCTGTTTGCTGATGATGCTAAATTGTTAAGAGTAATAAAGAGCCAAGCAGACTGTATAGAGCTACAGAGAGATATTGACAAGATACATGAGTGAAGCAAGAGATGGAAACTAGAATTTAATGCAAAGAAGTGACATGTGATGGAAATAGGAAAGAGTAAGACCAGACCAACATGGGAGTATAAAATGGGAGAGGAAGTGATAATGAAGAGCAGGGAGCAGAAGGACTTGGGAGGGATTGTACAGGATTCCCTGACCCCAGAACGACATATAAATGGGATATGTGGCTCGACACACAGAATGTTAACGAATATCAGGGTGGCATTCCATTATATGGATAAAGATATGATGAAAAAAAATTATAGCCACTATGATACGTCCCAGGTTAGAGTATGCAGCAGTTGTGTGGTCTCCACATAAAAAGAAAGATGTAACGAAGATAGAAAGGATTCAGAGGGCAGCCACAAAGATGGTACCAGAGCTGAAAGATTTAACATATGAGGAGAGGTTGAAGGAAATGGAACTGCCTACCTTACAAGCCAGACGAGAAAGAGGAGATCTAATAACGATGTATAAAATAGTGAACCGCATTGACAAGATTGACAAACAGGATCTGGTGGTACTAAAGGAAGATGATGGTGGAAGGATGAGAGGGCATTCAAAGAGGATCAGAAAAAGACAATGTTTGAGAGACACTAAAAAGTACAGCTTTCCGCATAGGACTGTGGATGTTTGGAATGGATTAAGTGAAGAGATTGTTACAGCAGCAAGAGTGCAGAAATTTAAGGAAATGTTGGATATATATAGATATGGAGACAGGACAATGTGAACCCTGCTCGAACTCTGTATAATACAACTAGGTAAATACACACACACAGAAACATGCACAGACTAAACATGGTTGTGTGTATTCACATGTGACATTGACAACACTGCCACATGGTCGTCGCCATGGCAATGAGTCGTCTGTGTGTATCCCCCCTGCCACCTCCCCCTTCCTCCCTCCCCACACCCCACTTTCCACAATGGCTCCAGATACTGCCAGAAATCCATTTTTGTGGTGAAAAATGCTAAGAAATATGGTAGCTGGTGGGAAACTCACACATTACCTGCGTACACTGCCTCGAGAGCTACCCACCGGTCAAAATTGTCACTCTCCGGACAAACACAGCCGCATCGAACAATCGTCTGAACATCGGATATTGACCGAGCAATTGAAAGTCCGATGAATTGAAGTCCGAAGAAACAAGGGCTGACTGTGTAAGGCAGTATTTTATGGCAAAATTTACAGCAGCCACTATACTGAAAAAAAGTATGCTATTGAGGTAGCTGATGTAGCAATGGATGTGAAAAAGCAATTTAGATGATCTGCAGCAGTGGAAGAAATGGAAAAGTAGTTATTATGAAAAAAATTACATAGAAATTTTTGTAAACCTCAGGTTTTGTTAAGGTTACAACAAGTTACCTGATTTATAGGTATCGATAGTGATTTTTTTTTATACTGAAATAGCCATTTGGAATGAATTAAGTTTGAGTATTGAGTTCCACTGTATTCTGTTAATTTATATTGACCAAGTAATTTAAATGTCATGTCAAACACCAACTTGCATCTTGAAATGTTTCATGTTATTGTAAGATCTATTTTCAAAGACCACAGCAAGAAATGATGAGTCAAGTTCTCAAGTATGTTTTATCCTTTGATGATGCAAAACCCATGTTAAACCATCACTTGAAATTTTGAAAGTACTGATAAAAATCCTCGTAGTTTCTATTACATCCTGTTGAGAATAGTCAAAATTATATGTAAAATTATTGCAGCACATGGTTCACTTTATTACTGATAGGGTACATGTTAATTCAACAGCCATTTAACTTCAGTGATGTTGTGTTTTAGGCTTTGCTTCAGCAGCCTCCTGTGGCCCTGCTGCTGACCCTCACTGCTCCAGAGGGTATTAACAGATCCAGGATTAAAGCTGATCCTCGCACCAGCCTGCTCTCCTCCAGGGTGTCTAGTGAGTGCATTTGTCTCATATTCTCTCTCTCTCTCTCTCTCTCTCTCTCTCTCTCTCTCTCTCTCTCTCTCTCTCTCTCTCTCTCCATTTTGCATTGTCTTGCAAACCCTTTCTTTCTTAATTTGAATTTTCTTTCCATGTTTCATTTTCTCCATTTTTGTCTTTAGCTTCCTTCATCCTCACTTCTTTCTCATCTCCTCTCCTTTCTTATCTCTCGTGTCCTCTCTTCTCTTTTGCTCTCTCCTCTTCTCTCTCCTCTCTTCTGGAATCTCCAGAATGGATTTTTCTTTCTTCATCTCTACTGTGTGAATTATGTTTGATCAGATGTGACTAAATTTTCTTTTTAATTTGGATAGATTGCATATTTTAAAGAGGTATTCAGTAGGCTCTCAACATTCACTAGATTTAGGGGATTGAGAACCTTGTGAAAGTTGAAAATTTGCAAATATTTGGTGCACATATTACATGGACACATGTAACAATAATGTTTACCTAATGCAACAATCCTTTACCTATATTAAGGTTTCTTTTATCTTAACAGTAATTCCTTCATCAAATAAATCTAATAACACATGAAAACCCCCAAACAGTATGAAATATTGCACACATTATGGTTTAAAAGCATAAATCTCAGTGCACTATTACCTGTGATAATGATAGTTAGCCATGCAGTTACTGATGATGAATAATTGGATGAGATGATCTGAAGTGCAATTGCAAAGCATGAGGAGTGTAGTGCATGGGTTGAGGTTCACGTAGGACAATAGGGGTAGCAGCAGGCTTCCTTGTGAAATACAATGTGATTGGCAACTGAGACCGTTTCCTCTTCTTGTCATCAAAATGAGTCTTGTAAGGAGCAATGCTCTTATCAAGTGAACTGCTGTGGGCAAACAAGACAATGACAGAGGCTAATAGTGTGGGGGGGGGGGGTTGAGGGGAGGTAGTGATGCAGTGATAAGCTGCTTTGTTATTTTTTTGCTTGAATTTTGGCGGCAGACTGGTGAGATGGCAGTGGGAGGGGGGATGAGGGAGGCAGGGTAGTGACATAGTGATAGGCTGCTTTGTTATTTTCTTGTGCAAATTTTGTGGAGTGAGGGATGAGGGAGAGAGGGTAGTGACGTAGTGATAGGCTGCTTTGTTATTTTCTTGCGCGAATTTTGGCAGCAGACTGGCAGACTGTGAGACTGATGGGGTGAGGATGAGGGAGGGAGGGTAGTGACGCAATGATGGGCTGCTTTGCTATTTTTTCACATGAATTTCAGTCAATATGTTTGTCCTGCTGGAAACTTGCAAATTTGCAAACCTCACGAAAGTGGAACTCTCGAATGTTGAGGGCCTACTGTAGTATGCATGTTTTCTTCATTCTTTTAACTCTAAATGTGACTGAATTATCTTGGGCAGAAGAAAGCCTTGTCTTTTATCTGTATTTTTTTTCTCTGCTTCTTTCTTGGATTCCACTTCTCATTTGCAGGAAAAGGCAAGTTTGTGTTTTTAAAAGTAGCATTGGTACTAGTGGTAGTGGTGATAGTAATACTTTAATACCTTGAGATACAAGTTTTACTATTTTGGTGACGGAACTTGCATCTCAATCTTCTTTTAACTCAAACAAATTTTCAGAGATTAGGGATATTTTCCAAGGGACATTATCCACACATATATAGCTGTCCTCCCCTTCCTCCCACACTCTTCACTTAGGGCTGTCAATTAACTGGAGTGCACAAAGATAGCTGCCCAAAGAAGACTTGCTGATATATTTATTGCAAAAGAGCTTGTTGACAACCCAATGTAGAAAAAATGAAGTTTTAAGTAGGACAGAGGAGGAGAGAGAACAGAGGCCACAGAAGTTTGTTTACAACATTGTTCCTCCTCTGTGGGGAATAAGTATGGGTGGAGGAGGTAGATGGAGATGAGAGGAGTTTGTTTTGCCTTTTCAGTTACAATGAACACTCAATATTTGAATGTCTTGGAAGTCAAATTTTCTGATACTCAAACTCAAAAATTCAACTTAGTACTAAAAAAATATCTAGTACTTGAACATCCACATATGTGGTTGTTAACAAATTTTCCTCCTGGCCTCTCCCTCCTCACCACTGCCAGTTGTCCTACTGTGGTCTTGAAAATAACAACATTCTCTGGCATTCCGTGAGTGGTTTTTTTTATTTAAAACTTACAATGACACCAATGAGGCTTATTAGTGGTGAAAATAAGCCCAAAAGGAAGAATGTAGTGATGACCGTTGAAAGGAAAAAGGAAATTATTGATGAATATGAGAAAGGGCAAGAATCACCAATCTTGCAGCTGGGTATTGGTATGACAAAATCTACAGTAGCCACCATACTGAAGGACAAGAAGCCCATTAAGGGAGTTGATGCGGCATGGATGTGAAAAAGCAACTTCACCGACCTGCAACAGTGAAGAAATGGAAAAGTTGTTAATATGAAAAATTTACATTGTAAACTTGAGGTTTTGCTAAGGTTAGAATGAATTATCTGATTTATAGGTATCAGTAATTGAGGTTTTTTTTAAATTCAAACAGCCATTTGGAACAAATAAAGTTTGAGTATTGAGTCTTCACTGTGCTTTTGTTCATCATAAACTCTCATTTAATAGCTGAACTTACTTGTTACACTTTTAATGCTACACTTGTTGGTGAACTTATTATTATTATTTTTTTTTTTACTTTAACCCAAGAAACCGAGGAGGAATGCATCGGAAGCATAGGCAGTAAGGACAGAGTGTCTGTGGTTGAATACAGTAATGCAGCTGGCACACACTAGACAAAATTATTGGTTGTTGGCAAAAGTGTGAGCCCTAGATGTTTCAGAGGTGTGAAAGTGTTCCCAGTTATTTATCATGGCAATGAAAAAGGATGGATGACAACTAAAATTTTTCTTGAATTTTTTGAGCGATATTTTGTCAGGGAGGCTAGAGCTCATTGCACATTAGTTGGCCTAGATCCCAATTGCAAAAACATTCTCCTGCTGGACAATTGTTCATGTCACCTTGATGCAACATTGCTCATGAATGATGTTATGGGTTTATACTTGCCAACAAATTGCACATTTCTCTCATTGAGCCTTGTGATCAGGGTATTTTACAGTCCATGGAAGTGTTCATGCATTATGTGCTGTTGGCTATCAACAATGAAAAAAGATTTTCAATCAATTCAAAATTAATTCAGGCTTAAGGATGTGATCTGGACTGTTGCGAAAGGGTGGAAAACAGTACTGCCATCTAGTTGGGCAGACCTGAAGAGGTATTATGCTGATTTTCCCTGGAATGATTACTGCTTCTGTGACAGAGACCAGACCCGTCTCTGTGTGCTGAGTGCATAACAGAGGTGATAGTGTCTGGCATGGAGGCGTACATTCCTCACTCTTTTTCTTTTAAAAAAACTATCCCCTCTCCTTCAATGACACTCAACTGTCCCCTTCTCCTACACTAAACATTCTTGGTCTATGCTTTACTAGTAATCTAAACTGGAAACTTCACATTTTCTCTCTAGCTAAAACAGCTTCTATGGAGTTTGGTGTTTTGAGCCGTCTCCGCCAGTTTTACTCACCTCCCCAACTGCTAATTCTATACAGGGGCCTCATCCGTCCATGTATGGAGTATGCTTCACATGTTTGGGGAGGCTCCACTCATAAAGCTCTATTGAACAGGGTGGAATCAAAAGCTTTTCGTCTTAACAACTCCTCTCCACTGACTGTCGTCAGCCTCTTTCTCATCACCGCAATGTTGCCTCACTTGCTCTCTTTTACCGCTATTTTCATGCTAACTGCTCTTCTGATCTCACTAACTGCGTGCCTCCCCTGCTCCCGTGGCCTCGCTGCACAAGACTTGTCTCTTCCTCTTTCCCCTATTCTGTCCACCTCCCTAATGCAAGAGTTAACCAGTATTCTCAGTCTTTCATCCCTTTCTCTGTTAAACTCTGGAACTCTCTCCCTGCTTCTGTATTTCCACCTGCCTATGACTTGAACTGTTTCAAGAGAGAGGTATCAAGACACTTATCCCATTCTTCTTTTGGCTACTGAATATGGACTTTCCAGGGACCGGCACTACAGTGGGCCTTTTTGTTTTATTTTTGTTGCCATTGGCCGACTCCCTTCAACATAAAAAAAAAAAAAAAGAACAATATATATATATATATATATATATATATGAGTAGCTCCGCGGGAGAACGATCCAAGCGCCATTTTTGAAAAACTGAGAAAATCGCTTCTAAAGTTTTAATCTTTAATATCTCGAAAATCAGCCATACGATTTTAGCGTAACGTATACCAAAATGTTCCTTAACATGTCTGCTTTCCAGGGACATGAAAAGTAATTTTGAGCTAATCACACATTGAATCAGAATTGATGATAAACAAAGACTATTCACGTGTGGCATTCGTCTTAATGAGGTGTATTCATGTAAACTAAGGTAATAGAAATGATTGTAACACTGATATGAAATAAAATCAAAGGTAGCTTTACCACAATTGTGTGAAAGTTGAGTGTTGAATGTTAATTCCCCTCTTTCCTGCCCCTTCCCCTCCACCCGAAGCTCAGGATTAGTTGTCATCCTCGTCAGGATGCAAGACATTGTGCTGGACTGTGCCAGCCTGGAGGCCCTGGTAAAAGGCCTTCTTGTCATCTGGCATGAGGCATAACATGCTTGTTAAGTCACTGAGCTTCTCTTCACTGAGTTGTAGGGGGGCATCATACAAGGGTGGGAAGGGGACGGTACTCAGGTTGAACTTGTTACGGGACCAAGCTCCCCTCCCTTTCATCTGTCGTACTTCGGTGACGTTGTTGTTGTCGAGTGTGTAGTCCGACTTGATGACATAGGCTTCTCTGTAATTCAGGCGGAAGAGCAGTATTCGTGCAGGATTCCACTTAACGTGGCTTTTTGCTACCTCTGCTGGTCTCTAATTCATTTTCATTCTCATTTGTCCCTTGTACAACATCAATAGCAAGTGGATCATCAACATCAGTGTCATAATCGCGTGCAGCCATCGTTAAAATCAAGTGAAATGCAATACAATTCAAGAGATGCTTCTATGAATGGCGTAGCCCAAGCGAGACTGTGGCACCGAGGCTGATTTGGTGGCACACTCAGTCCCCGAGAGGGCAAGCGGCCAGCTCATTGGCCACGCGCTACGTACGTCACGACATCTCACGCTCTGCCATTGGCCGACTGGCCTGACGCCTTAACCACGTCATCTCGCCCGCTCTGGGGATTGGGCTGGCTGCAATGATGTCACAGCCAGAGGCGCTTGGATTGTTCTCCCGCGGAGTAAATTTACCCAAGAGCCTCCATGTCAACAAGGGGGAAAAATACCTGGCATTCTATCGAGGTTTAGACCGTATTAACATAGAGGGAGAAAAATTTAAGCGACATCTAGTGATAGAGGACGCCTTGAACTCCCGTTTGCGCGCGAAAACAC
>CM035210.1:4445933-4478125 GCA_020233015.1 Callinectes sapidus | reverse complement strand
CTAGCTTAACATAAGGTATTTGCTGACGCCAAAGTTTCTATCAACCTAGTTGGCAACTGATTATTATTATTGTGCAGACGGTGCGCTGATGTAAACATGACACTAAGTTGCTGACGTAGTAAACATCCATAGAGAGAGATGCTCACCCTGTCTTGGAACCAAAAAAATTTTGTACATATACCTCTCGTTTTATGCTTGTTCATTTTACATGTTTTTGAATTTACGCAGTGTCCAAAATCCCCCCCAAATATAATAATATAATTTAGGTACGTTTCTTTTCACTTGAATGTGATATTTTGTTGATTGGCCATTAGAAATCTCACGTGAGTTCCTTCATGCAACTCAAGCAACAACAGTTACACAATCACACATGCGTACAATATTAGGCAATGAGCACATTGTCTCCTTTGTCTGTTAGTGCATAAAATCAACCCCCCCTTGCACTTGCCGCTGTGCCTGTCTACTCCCTCTTATGACCATCCTTGTCCCCACTTTCTTTACTGACACCATCGTAGCTACACCTTGTATCTCTGTTCGTGTTTTTTATTTCCTGGCGGTATTGTGCTTCATGTCTTCTAATGTTGTGTGCGGCTGAGACCAGCTTCGCCTCCATCCCACTATGTTAGTGATGGTGAGGGTAGTGGCGTGAGTCATCCATCGGATATGTTGTGGTGGTCAAGACAGCTGTGTTTTCTGGTCAGCCATTGTGGTACCTCCAAGTGCAGCTGTGCCTGGCAGGATTGCAACAGGGTCCTGCCTAGCACTCCCATGACAACCTTTCTGTATATATCACATGCTGTGGTTAATGACTGACGCTTTGAGGTGAGTGGAGTGCTGGGAATCTCCATGGGAGTTGATATAGTTCCGGTGATGTTGTCACTGAGAGGGAGTGTTTAGACTTGCTCACCTTGGTTGATTCCACCGCCCCCAGGATTCGTGTTCCTCCCACTGGAGGGCCAGCTTGCCTCACTGCACATGGTTATATGCTACAGTCTATGTTTTCTGAGATTTTTCCTCCCCAAATGACTGCATGCCTCATAACTTGGCTTCCCCTCCAGCTAGTTTGTTGTCTCAGGCAGAGTGTCTGGCCAGGGCCAGACCAACCTCCCCAAAATCCTCGGCGGCTAGTAGAGTGCAGTAGGCACTCCAAGCTGAGAGGGTACATGGAGGTAGCCTGGGACATGAACCATCAAGGATAAGCGGACCACGCCTGTGGATGCCCCGTCTTTTCCTGAAATGGTCCCGAGCCAAGGTGGGGGGGAGAGATGCGGGCTGGTGGCCATCGCTCTCCCTAGCTTGGGACCCAGATGTGGCCTTAGCGAGGGTGTTTGACCCACTCGCCCATCTTGGAGCCTTGGGTGAGGGTTGGACGGCTTGTGATGACAAGGAGTGTTAAGCGACTCCAGTCACTGTCCACGGGAGTTGGGGTGCATGATGCTGTGCCGCGTCACCCCTCTCCTTTGTCCACAGCACCCCAGGGGTTGGGTGCTATGGTGCCCCCCTCGGCTGCGCATCGTCCTCACCACCACCCAGTACTACACACTACTGCTACACGACCAGGTTCGGTCTGGTAAGTGTACCACGTGTGTGGACACCCTGTCCTTCCCGAAAGTTCTGAGCTAAGGTGGGGGGAGACAGGCGGTCTGCTCCACCGTGTTCCCTGGCTCGGGACCCATATGTGGTTGCAGCAAATGCCTTCAGTCACTCTGTCTACTGGAGTTGGGGACCACAATGCTATGCTGCATCACCTCTCTCCTTCTTCCACAGCACCCGAAGGTTGGACACGATGGAGCCCCCTCAGCTGTGCATGGTCACACCACCACCCATTACCAAAGTCTATGGCTTCACTGCACCAAGGTTTGCTCTCTCATGGGCTGGAGTTGGTGCATGGCCAACACATGACCTTCTACCTTGCATTTTGTATCTGGTCCACCACCCAACAGCACCGGGTAAGCGTACCACGTTAGGGGACGCCCTGTCGTCCTGAGACATTCACGTACCAATGTGAGGGGAGACAGACGGTCAGTTCTTCCACTGTTCTCCTAGAGGTGGTTATAGCGAGGGTGCTGGACCCATTCACTATTCTGGACCCTTGAGTGAGGGTCAGAATAACTGTGAAGTCACAGAGTGTTAAGCGCCTCCAATTCCTCTGTTCATGGGAGTGTGAGTGTGCGATGCTAGACAGTGTCACTCCTCTCCAATGTACACGGCATTCAAAGGGTTGGACACAATGGTGCCCTCTTTAGCTGCGTATCATCACCACCACCACTCAGCACCACACTATGGCTTCATGGCACCAAGGTTTGCACTCTCGTGGGCCGGGATAGGTGTATGGCACTGTTCTCACACTTCTGCTTTTCGTCTCTGGTCCCTCCACATCTCAGGGTAGGGACAAGGACTATGGTGGTGGGGATGGGGAGGTTGATTGCCTGGATGCAGATGATAGTATGCTGGATCCCTCCCCTACTTTCACGGTCATGATAGACTTTGTTTGCAAGCATCCCAGAAGCCCGTGGTCCTGCTTCTCAAGACTCTGCTCCCCTTCTCGTGGGCATGCAGCTTGGGGAAGTTTCTGTGCCAATGCTCCTTGTTTGAGGCAGACACAGCCCATCCATTTCATGATGCAGCAAGCCTAGGAGGCCTTGACCCATGCCAAAGGGTCCACCAGGCCTTCAGTTGCCAAGTACCCAGCCTAATGGTACTACCGATGCTACTGGACTAGCAGTGATGACGGTAGAGGTCGTCCTGTGCTTCCTTACCTGACTATACGCGGTGAACGGCTCATCTCTATTCCTGAAGGGGAGTTGGTGCATATGGCACAGGCCCTTCTTTCCTCATGGGACATGCAGAACTTCCTGTTCTGGCCTATGGATACTATGTCTCCTTCACATAGCGATGGTTTGTCCACACGGGAGCCCATGTTACAGAAAGGGCCAGGTTTACAGCCTTTGCCCTTGCTATCCGAGGGCAACGAGGAGGGAGGTTTATCTTCCACATCTTCCTCATTGCATTTCTTTGGTTTGAAGGTTCAGCCCTGCTGGTCAGACATGGACTCAAGCCTTCTGTTCGACTCTGATATCACAGACAGGCCATCGGTCAAGAGTAGCAGGTTGCTTAACCCGTACCGTGCTGGAGGGTTTAGCAGCTGTGATGAAGCTTTGAGCCAAGGACCCCGGCCATTGCGGACTAGAGTCCAGATGTGAACTGAATGCCTTTATCTTAAGAGATATCCACTGGTATACTGAAGCGAGCGACCCAGTTGGCAAGGAGAGCATGTGTGCATGTAGTGGTAGAAGTGTCCGAGATTGGGATGGCTTCCGGCCATCTCGTAATTCAATCCACAATCGTGAAAAGGTGAGTAGCTCCTCTGGACAGTGGAAGGGGACCGACAATGTCCATATGTATATAATCGAACTGTCGGTCTGGCAGCTCGAAGCTCTGTAGCGGTGCTTTGGTGTGCCTCTGAATCTTGGAAGTTTGACAAGGAATGCACGCCTTCGCCCACTCTCTGACTTGTTTACGCAGCCCATGCGTGCCACATAAACTTTGCTGCCTTCATTGCACGGATGGAAGGATGGGAGAGTCTGTGCACAACCTCAAAAGACCGGCGGCGCCAGGAAGCTGGGACAATAGGTCTTGGCTGTCCAGTGGATACGTCACAGAGTAGCGTGGTGTCAGCTGGGCTGAAGCGTATGTCCTCCAAAACCAGACCAGAGAAGGCAGTGCGGTAGGCTTGCATCTCCACATCCTGTTTCTGGTCTGCCGCCAAAGCTGCGTAGTCGATACCGGCGGTCATTGCACTGTTGGTGGGACGCAAAAGTGCATCTGTGACCTTATTTGACTTTCCAGAGATGTGCTGCACATAAGTCGTGTATTCAGAGATGTAGGCCAGGTGGCGTTGCTGCCTGGCCGACCAAGGGTCCGAAACTTTGTCAAAGGCAAAGAGGAATGGCTTGTGGTTGGTGAAAGCTGTGAAGTGTCTGCCCTCCAGGAAGTAACGGAAGTGTCTGATGGCCAGGTAGAGAGCGAGGAGCTCGCGATCAAATGCGCTGTACTTCCCTTCTGGGGGCCGCAGGTGACAACTGAAGAACGCAAGAGGCCTCCAGGTACCATTGATAAGTTATTCCAAATCCCCCTCCACCGCTGTCTCAGAAACATCAACCTTGAGCACAATTGGTGCGTTAGTCTGTGGGTGTACCAGCATCAATGCCTGCGCCAACGCCCGCTTGGTGTCCTTGAACGCAGTCGAAGCAGCATCGTCCCAAAGTAGGTTCTTAGGCTTGTTGGCTAGAATCTTGAACAACAACTGCAGAATCCCCGCCGCCGCTGGCATAAATCGATGGTAGAAGGTCACCATACCGAAAAATTCCTGAAGGCCCTTGAGGGTAGAAGGCTGCCAAAACTTGTGAATAGCTTCAACCTTGGAAGGAAGTGGCGCCACACCATGTCGATCGATGTTGTGACCGAGGAAGGTAATGGAGCTACGACCAAAGTGGCACTTAGCGAGGTTGATAGCGAGGCCGTGGTCGTTCAGCCTTTGAAAGAGGAGCCAGAGGTGTGCGTGATGTTCCTGTTTCGAGTGGCTGACAACCAGTATGTCATCGAGATAGATGAACACAAAATCGAGACCACGGCACACTTTGTCCATGAGACGTTGAAAAGCTTGAGCGGAGTTCTTGAGTCCAAACGGCATACGCACAAATTCAAAGAGTCCGAACGGAGTGATGATGGCTGTCTTCTGGACGTCGTCACTGATTGGAACTGAGGCGTTATGATATCTGGGTAGTCAGCCAGGATCTTGGCATACTCGTTGTCGGAAAAGGATACCGAGCTGGGGTGGGGTGCAGGCCATGTAGCGTGGAGCAAGTTGACTGACTCGAACATCTCAGAGTTAACAAGGGGTCGTCCTTTCACGTCAACCAGCAACAAGTGGGCATGAAGAAAATCAGCTCCAAGCAAGATGTCAGCAATAGTAAAAGTCCACTTGAACTGGGAAGGGCTGAAGTTGAGAGCTATCGTACGGGTCCCATAGTTGTGGATGTTGCTGTTGCTGGCGGCTGTCAGGGGAGGACCAGTCTTCCCAGAGCGAGTGTCCATTCCGGATGGAGGCAGAATGCTGATCTCCGCCCCTGTGTCAACAAGGAACCGCCGCCCAGAGTGACGGTTGAAGAGGTACAGCAGGCGGTGTCCGTGGTCGGCGGCAGTAGCCACTATCGACAGCTGGCCAAAACGTTTCCCAGATGCGTGCAAGGCGGGCGGCACTGGCGAGCCTCAGACATCCACCGCTGGTGGTAGTAGCACCACTTGTACTTGTCGATGACATTCTTCGACGAACTTCTATATTCACCATCAATAGTTCGCGAGACTCGTTGCGTTACAGTGTTGGTAATGGATGTTCATCCTGCTGTTTGGCCTGCCACAGGACATCTGCACGTGCAGCCAGTTGTTGGGGGTTGGTGAAGTCGTCGTCGGTGATGATGAGGCAGATGTCGTCGGGCATCTGCTCGAGGAAAAGTTGTTCGAAGAGGAGGCAAGGCTGGTGTCCGTCCAATAGGGCAAGCATCTCGTTCATGAGCACAGATGGCTTGCAGTCACCGAGCCCATCCATGTGTAGTAGTTTCGCTGCCCTGGCACGTCTGCTGAGACCGAAGGTGTTGTTAAGAAGCTTCTTGATCCCCTCGTACTTCTTGTCAAATGGTGATTGATGAATATAATTGATGATACGTCCTGCTGCTTCTTGGTCCAGCGAGCTGACTACGTAGTAATACTTGGTGATATCTGCTGTAATCTGGCGAATGTGGAACTGGGCTTCGGCTTGCTCGAGCGAGACTGTGTTTTGCTGATCCTGGTCTTCTAAAGGCATGGTGTTTGTCACTCTGGGGTCACCACTGTAGCGGTTTGGAGGTTAACACGTCGGGAGTGGTGCAGTTTACTGTACGAGTGATGCAACAGGACAATATACAAGAGGCAGTGTAGTCGTGTTGATTGCTAGGCGAGTAATGCCTCCCTCGGCTGGCGTGCCTCACTAGCTCGAATCTGCCAGGCGTTGATTGGCCACCACGTCACGCCAGGTTCCCTGGTTCGCTCTAGTTAGATGAATGTTGAGTTGGGCAGAGGGAGCTCAAGCAAGGGGAGCGACGGTTTGAATAGTCAGTTGTGTGAGCCGCACTGATATATATTTAAATGCACACACAAACACACACACACACACACGCATATATATATATATATACATTGGTACCTCTTGATTTGAACACCCTTGGACTCGAACACTTCCCAGTCCGAATACATTTGGCGAACAAATTATGACCTCCAATCTGAACGCAGCTTCTCAATTCGAACACACACAAAAAAAAAAAAAAAAAAAAAAAAAAAAAAAAAAAAAAAAAAAAAAAAAAAAAAAACATGGCGGCTGATGCGCATTCCTGCCAGCCGGCTGGTCTCGCTTGTATTTATCTGCCATGAACACCTCTGTCTTGTGAACGGCTTTCAAGTCACTCTGGCCCCTAGTTGCCTTGGTTTCTCTGGCCCCCAACCCTGATTACCTCCTACCTACCACCCCATTCAATGCAACTTATTCTCTGGTCACTGGCAAACTTATTTACTAATGAAGATATATTGAACATTTTAATCCTTAAATGACGGTGATCGTTCATGTAAGCGCGGGCCGCACTGTCTCGTCACGCGGTGATCGTTCATGTAATCAGCATTTTTCCCGCGCGCCGTTTCAAATCAGGCGCGGACTTTTTCTCCCTAAATGATTGACTATTCATATGGCAACACTTCTCAGTGTGGGAGGAGTTATCAGGATCCTCCTGCTACACACCAGACCAAATTTCCCTGCCATCGAGGTGACATCTGGCAGATCCCAAGTACGCGTCGGGTAGAAAGACCACTCTAGCTGAGATGATGAATTAGGCTGCTGATATCAGCGATTTATTAGGGAGTGATTTAGAAGATATTGATGATAGTGAGTGGAGTATGGAGTCAGAAGAGAGTGAAGAGATTACTTCTGATGAGGATGAAGATGGAGAAGAAATTATGAGGGCAGCAGTGGATGCAGCCTCATCATAGTCTGGTGAATGCCATCGGACATATTGGCCGCGAGCAATGTGTCCCAGAGTGTCGCTGGACATGGTGTGGCCGCTGTGAGTGACGCATGGAGGGTGACTGAATGAAACATTGCTTGCCTTGACCAAGTCACCAAGCAAAGTTGTCATATTATTGCACTTGCCGTCTTTTTTATTTGTAATAATAGTAATGGTAATAAATATGGAAAAAAATAATAATACAATTTTGTTATTTAGCTCTGATAAAAAAAAAACAGGCAAGGAAAGATACATTCATGAGAGAGAGAGAGAGAGAGAGAGAGAGAGAGAGAGAGAGAGAGAGAGACTGAGCGAGCGAGCGAGGGAGAGAGAGACCAAGCGCCGGGGGGTACCTTTCTACCCAGAGCCTCACATCAAGCCCCGCCCACATAATTATTTGACACGCTATAACTTGACTCTCAGATGTCACTGTGTGCTAACAAACACATCACTGCAATCAGCATCAAAAGGAGGCATAGATCTATAAAACTGGAATTGTTATGTAACATTTAAGAGGTACTGTATATTACCCGGAAAATGGAGCAGAAACCTCACTGAGCAGCCCGTCATTTAAGGGTTAAACAACCAATGAAGAATGAATTGTTAAATATCATTGTCATTTGTGCAAACTACGATAATACAATAATTTGCAGTTTTGTACAATAATTTACACTATCCTTGAAATAATTCCTGTTGGAAATGATGTTATGAGAATATATTCTAGTTGATAAGAGAGGGAGAAAGAGAGAGAGAGAGAGAGAGAGAGAGGGGCGGGAGGAGGGAGAGAGGATGGTGAGTGGCTGGAGGAGGGAGAGAGTGGGGGTAGGGGAGACGGCCTACTCGGTCTGTTTGTGTATCGAATGGGAGATGATAAGGACAGAGGGAGGGGGAAGGGAGGAATACTATGCGATCTGTTCCTGTATTCAGTGCATGGGAGGGAGGCAGGGGCCCAGGGGAAGGCTTGTCTAGTCTTCATCAGAACTCGGGAGTTTCACACCAAAGTAAATAAGTTTTTTGTTATGCTTTTTTTTAAAATTTATTGTATTTATTTTTTTTATGCATTTCATGTCTGTGTTTACTTTGTAATCTCAAAATGTGAAGGATATCTATGAATTATGATGTGATGAGGGGAAAACAAGGTGCCAATTTGTTAAATCATGTTGCCAGTTTGTTGGGTCAGGATGAATTTTGTTTTTTCCCATTACTTCTTAATAATGGCTATTACATTCTTAAGTATTGCGGCAATGTTAAGGGACCAATTTCTTGCAATAGGTGGGGTTGAGTGTAGTACTTTTTTTTCTTTTTTTTTTACTTAAAATCAACTGGAACAGATTAAATGTTTTTACATTATTTTCAATGGTAAAAATTGCTTCCTAATTCGAATTTTCCTAAATCGAACAGCCTAAAAGTATGAATTATGTTCGAATCAAGATATATATATATATATATATATATATATATATATATATATATATATATATATATATCTTAACATGGATCAGTATCTTGTCATCCCTTGCTGATTTACCTCTCTCTTCTCCACTCACAGGTCAGGTCAGTGTTGCAGCCTCACTGTATGAGGAGGAGAGCTTGATGGGGGACTTTGGTGCTGGGAGCGAGAGAGTCAGCATGGACATGGACACCCCAGATGGCAAGATTGACATTGAGGAAAGCACCAGAGTGGAGGAGGAGAGTTCTGGGGATGCACTGGGAGAGGAAGGAGCTAGTGAGGGTGGAGGAGGAGGAGGAGGAGGAGGAGGAGGAGGAGGAGGAGGTGAAGGGATTGTTGGTGAAGGGAGGTGTGGTGAGAGTAAGAAGTCTGCTGGAGCAGAGAGTGCTGCTGCTGCTGATGATGAGAATGGCTTGTATTCCAGCATTGAAATTGGACAGATTGCAGGTAAGGAACAGACTTTATTAAATTTTTCGAAGTTAGATATTAAATTTGTTCTATGTTTATTAGCTTTCATTATGTGAGCAGCTAAGCTAAATAAGAATTATTCTATGAAAGTGTTAGACATGAGAAGTTTGATACTTCTGTTTCCCAGTCTTATCCCCTCCTTGGTTGTGAAGGACTGCAGTGACAAATGTATGCTGGTAATGCCAGAAAAAGTATGAAATTGATATTTTGTTTGATGAAAGTTGTAAAAGTAAGTAACCTACAAATACTTCAGTATGATGAATGGTAAAGGAGAAATGCTGAATGCAAACAAACTGACCGCCTCCCAATTCGTGGTCAGCAGAGGTCGTGTCTGGTGTTGCCACATCTCCATCCGTATCGTGGGACTTTCAGATTGTCCATTGCTTCTGAAATCCTGTAAATTGAGGTCTGTTAAATTGGGGGATGAATGTATATATATATAATATATATATATATACAGAATTTGATGGTATATAAGATCAATCAATCAATCAATCATGGGGGGCATAAGCCGGGGGGTGCGTTGCCTCGCCTACCCTACGGCGCCACTCCTGGCAGTCACGCCTCGCGAGTCTCCATGCAGGCTCCCTTTCTATACCGAGTAATTCCCAGCAAGAAGCATCGACTTGCCGCAGCCAAGAGTTCTGTGGGCGTCCCCTAGGCCTCCTCCAGGTTGGGTTGTCCCTTACGGAAACAACCCGACAAGCAGGGTCGGCTTCCGGGTATCGTGCCACATGCCCATATAGCCGCAGTTGGCGCTGACGGACTATGCTAGTAAGAGGCCTCGAATCGGTCTCGTGGAACAATCGCTGATTTGACACAAAGTCATACTAGCAGTATCCCATGATCCTTCGAAGGCATCTAGTACCAAAGACATCAATTCTCCTCTTCAGGTCGGTGTTCAGTGTCCATGTCTCACATCCATAGAGTAAGACAGGGATCACCAGCGACTTGAAGATCCGAATCTTTGTCCGTTTGCACAGGTATCGACAACGCCAAATACTCGTGTTGAGCAAATCCATAACGCCGTGGGCCAGGCCAATCTACCGTGTGACTTCTTGGCTTGACCCACCATCGTTATGTACTACACTACCAAGGTATGTGAAACTTTTCAAGATCTCAATGTCCTCTCCACACGCATGGACAGACTGTACTGTTTCATCTAGCACGCCTCCAAACACCTGGACCTTGGTCTTGACCCAGGAAACCTTAAGTCCCAAGGGCTTCACCTCCTCGTGCAGTGCCTCTAGAGCCATTACCAGAACCTCCAGTGACTCAGCGAAGATTGCTGCATTATCAGCAAAAACAAGATCTGTAATCTTGGTGTTGCCGACAGATGCTCCACAATGACTTTGTTCCACAACTCTGCCTAGTACCCAATCCATGAATGTGTTGAAAAGTGATGGAGCAAGCACACAGCCCTGCCTCACACCTGTATTCACAGGGAAGAAGCTGGACACGCCTCCTCCACACTTCACAACACTTACAGTCCCGGAGTACAGGCCAGTTAATAGACCAATAATCCTTGCAGGAATCCCACGGAGACGCAGAAGATCCCAGAGTGTCTCTCAATGCACTGAGTCAAACACCTTCTTGAGATCGACATAGGTTGCAAGCATTCCCTGTCGAAACTCACGTCGGCGCTCCACCAGTATGCGAAGCGCTAGGATACGGTCAGTTGTTGACTTACCGGGCGTGAACCCTGACTGTTCAGGTCTCTGATGCTTCAGCAGGTGAGTGCGGATCTGTGTCAGCAGCAAATGGGCAAGCACCTTGCCTGGTACGCTGAGCAGCATTATTCCACGGTAGTTGCTGCAGTCTTGACGGTCCCCTTTCCCCTTCCAGATAGGGACGACCAACCCCTTCTTCCAGTCAGTGGGAATGGTACCTGAATGCCATACAGCAGTCAAGACAGCACGGATCATGGCTTCACCTCCAGCTTTGAGCAGCTCCACATTGATGTTGCAGATGCCAGCAGCCTTTCCACCCCTCAACTTTGCCACAGCCTCTTTGACATCGCCAATGGAGGGTGCAGTTTTGTCAATGGGTGGATCAGCATCCAGCGTCTGCCATCCTGCAGTCCGGAGCTGTCCGCTTGGAGGATCCACTGTGAACAGCTGCTCAAAGTACTCAGCCCAATGAGCCATCTGCCCATCTGCGTCCGATACGAGGCAACCATCTGCTGTTCGGATAGCACTCACCTGAGAAGTAGACTTGGAGCGGAGTTTCTTCAGAGCTTGATAGGCAGGTCTGAGGTCATTAGCATTTAAATGACACTTGACATCCTCAGCGAGACCCCTGATGTACCTCTCCTTGTCTCTTCTCAGAAGAGTTCTAGTCCTACGTGACAGAGCCCTGTACTGGTCATGGTCCCCAGCAAGTCTGGCAGCGTGACTCTCCTCAATACTTTCCAGTGTCTACCGAGGTAAAGCCACTCCGTGACCTCGGGCGCTCCCCAATGCATTCCTTGGCAGCCTCAAGAGTCACGTTTGAAGGTATCCAATAGCTCTTCAGGGTCCTCAAGAGTGTCGAGCACTCCAAACCGATTGGAGACTGTCACTGCATACTCTTGTGCACATGTCAAGTCCTTCAGCTTCTCAAGATGAAACACAGTGTGGTTGCGTCTTGGAGGCTTTCTGGACTTGATATGAAGCTTGAGTGAAGCAACAAGCCTGTGATCGGTCACAAAGAACTCGGCACTCTGAAAAACCCTGCAGTTCTGGAGGATCCTCCAACGAGTACTGACAAGGATATGATCAATCTCCTTCGCTACCCCTCCGGCATTGCTATACCAAGTCCAGCGGTGCAGCGCTGGTCTCTGATACCAGGAACCTGCAATTCTCAGCCTTCTGGATCTTGCAAAATTCAGAAGGAAAGAGCTGTTGTCATTTCTGGTACCAGAACCATAGGGACCAACACATATTTCATAGCCAGCCCTTTCAGTGCCAATGACAGCATTAAAGTCGCCCAGGACAATGAGTGCATCACGACGGGGACACTGGTCCAGTACAGAGTCGAGTTTGGCGTAGAACATCTCCTTCTCTTCAGTATCACACACCTCAGTAGGAGCATATACAACAACAACAGACATGATGCCTAAACTGTGCTTCAGCCTTAATCGCATTATACGCTCATCAACCGGAGTAACCTCTACAACAGACGGCTGCTGCAGTCTGCTGGAGACGCCTATAGCTACCCCCTTGACACGGTGACCATTGCTCGTGCCGGACCAGTAGTAAGTAAAACCCTTACTACTGGTCTTGCCACTGCCAGGCCTCCTTGTCTCAGAGAGCCCCACCATATCCACCCTCAGCCTACTGAGCTCATCTGATAAATGAGGCAGTCGGTCATCCTCTGAGAGACTCAGGACATTCCAGGAGCCCACACGCAAAACCCTTTGAAGGTTCACCCCAGGAGCGGACCAACGTGCAGGTGCCACATCTGCAGCCCCGCCGGCACCCCCAAAATCAGAAATAGGGCTAGGGGGTCCTCCCGCCCCTTTCAGGACACAGGGCTCCCGCAGGCTTTCCCCTGCATCCGTCATACCGGTAGGCAGGCCCCTCTGGTTCCTCGGCACCTGAGTGGTCTGCATGGTTGGACCCCCCAGCTTACTTGGATCGGGGCCGTGGCCAGAGGCTCGCCCGCGCCTATAGCCTCCATCCCGACCTCTGCCTCTAATCTTGTTGGTGGCTGTGGGTATTTTTTACGGGGAGGGGTTGCAAGCGCCACCCCAACCAGCTGGTCAGCCATTGCCAGGGACACTGGTATCCCTGGGGGAAAGGATCCTGGCTGCCCAAAAAGGAGGAAGAGAAGGCACAGATGAGGAGAGACAGAGGGGGGAGTGAGCTATGGGAGGTAGAGGGCACTCACTCCTCACTTGGAAAGAATCCACCCACCACCATATATATATAAGATGCACGTATATAAGATGCACAGGCATATAAGACACACCTCCATTTCAGTAGGTCAGATTAAAAGAAGTTTATAGTGTATTTAAGCACGTATTGTTAAAACATTCTAGCTGCACATTACACAAGCAGAAACATAGCTGTATAAAAGCAATCAAGCAGTACAGGCAAGCAGTAAGCATACACAAGCCATCTCAATAGCAGGAAATAATAATGATAATAAGATTAATAATAATAATAATAATAATGATAATAATAATAATAATAATAATAATAATAATAATAATGATAATGGTAGTATTAGTAATGACAATATTAATAGTAACAAAATATTGGACACTGATACATTTGGCATGGCTGGCTATTCCTATTTGAATATATGTAATATATATAAGAGTATGTGTGTGTGTGTGTGTGTGTGTGTGTGTGTGTGTGTATATGTTACAGTAAAATCTTCAAAAGAGGAAATTTGTAAATTTCCTTGATTTTTCAGAAAATTTACAAAGTGACTGGTTTAATCTGTAAATTTACAAAATTACTTAAATTTGTAGGAAATTTACAAATATACTAATTTTAGGAGCCAGGAATTTTACAAAATTACTGATTCATCGATTATAATTTTTATTGTGATTTGTTACACAAACCTAACCTAACCTAACCTAAACTTGAGTATTGTTTTGGTTTGCGAAGCAGAATTTTTTTGCAGTTGGTTAGGCTTGATGTGCGTCTAGTCTTGTAATAAATGATGAGTTTGAGTTCTGCATTGGGCTCTACGGGTTTGATGTTATTTTGTACAATGTTTGTTATTTTGTACCCGTAGAGCCCACTGCAGAACTCAAACTCATTTATTACAAGACTAGACGCACAACAAGCCTAATCATAAAGAACAACTGCCTCCCCCCTACTTCCCTGCTACAAGATGTGAGCCTCGTGTACAAGTTTACATGCAAGTATGGCGACTGCAGTCACCGACCTTCCTTGTACATCGGGTCTACCATCACCACCCTCTCAAAACGCATCACAGCTCACCTACAAGACGGAGCTATCAAACGCCACTACCTCGCCAAACACAATACATCCGTCTCCCGAAAATACATTGAAGAAAACATCACCACACTTCATAAAGAAAAAGACGTAACCCGACTCAGAATGGCTGAATCGGTCTACATTAACTCCATAAAACCTACAATTAACATCCAGCCGCTCCCCGCATCCTGTTTACCGTCACAACGCAGGAATGCTACTAACTCCGAGGAAGACCAGCGCGCGCTGTGATTGGTCCACATACCCGCCGACGCTGAGTCCGTCCTACGTCCGCTCCTGGCGCAGATAAACAGCGCCACCGACCCACGTTCTTCACTCCTCTCCTGAAGATGGTCCAAGAGAGACCAAAAGATATCTTGAGAAAAAGGCAAACAACACCCCCAGCTGCTACTAAAAGAGAATTCTAATGGACTTTGGAAATCTCCTAAACTCAGTAAACCAGAACTTACGTTCTCTCATCCGGAGGATAGAGAAAACCTCATATAAACTCAATAACGCAGTTACTGCTGTAGACTTTAATAATAAAAAAAAAGTATATATATATATATATATATATATATATATATATATATATATATATATATATATATATATATATATATATATATATACAGTCGGCGCCGTTGGTATTGGCGCGGCACGTTTTTTTCCCAGTAGCACTCAAAAAAGTAATAAACAAAAATATTTATGAGTTACTTATCAGCCTCTATTACTTTGTGGGGAGTCCTTTCCTCTTTAGGCAGCTCTCCAGGCGTTGAGGAACGGATTCAGCACGTCTTTGGAGCATGAAAGGTTTCAAGTTGTCCCAGATGTCCTGAATCTCCTTCACGAGCTGTGGCACGGTTGAGGTGTTTCGCCCTCATAGCCGTCGCTTTATGAGTCCCCAAAGATGTTCAATTGGGTTAAAGTCTGGACTATTACCAGGCCAGTCCTTTATGTAGTCCACTCCCACAAACTCAAACCATTCCTTGATTAATTTGGCCGTGTGTGCAGGGGCACCATCCTGCATGAACACTTCACTCTTGCACGCATCAAAATAGCGTTCCTTAATAACTGTAATGTTTTTAGGCAACACCACAAGTTTACCCTTGCCATGATACCCGAAGGCACCCCATATCATAACACTATCAGGATACTTTACTGTCCCCTGCGTGTACTTAGGGTGGTACGGATCTGCGCCTTTTCGCAGCCTCACCTTACCTCCTCGGTTCCCAGTGACATTAAATGTAGCTTCGTCACTCCACAATACCCTCTTCCACTTCTCATTGTCCCACTTCAGGTACTTCTTACAAAACTGCACACGTTTTTGCCTCTGTTTCTCCGTGAGAATGGGTTTACGTCGTGGCGCCCGATGCTCATAGCAGAGGTCGTCCTTGAGGCGGTGTTGGACTGTTCTGACAGACACCTGTTGTAGGAGTTTTGGGTTCTTTTCTTTCAGTTCTTTAGCTGTGATTCTAGGTTCAGCTTCCACCTGTCGCTGACGCACCTTAAGAGTCCTCTTAGACACCTTCCTCTGTTTCCCAGCCCTCTTGACCTGGAGTGGTGGATCATCACCTCCTGCATCTCGACATTTTTTTGTCCATCTCTGGACACTGCATAATGCTATGCCGGTCTGGATCGAAATATCCTTGTTGGACTTTCCTGCCACACAGAGTGATGATATAGCTGCAATTTGCTCCTTTCTCAGCTCTGGACCTCGTGGCATTATCCCAAAATGCAAGAAATACCACAGGTAGTAGAAGCACGAAAACCACGAGGGTCGCGTGACAAAAAAAACATTAATGTACTCTCAATGAATCACCGCGGGCAACTGACGCCTCCTTTCTCTGTGTGGGACTTATGCTCTGCCCCCTCCACCACGTGCTAGCGCGCCAATACCATTGCCGTTTTCCTTAGGTGGATACAGGGGGTCCTTGATAATTCGTCACAGATATTGGCGCACGATTTTGGCGCCAAAACCACTGGCGCCGACTGTATATATATATATATATATATATATATATATATATATATATAAATACAGTGGATACATACAGTGGTATCTCTTGATTCGAACACCCTTTGACTCGAACACTTCACAATCCAAACACATTTGGTGAACAAATTTTGACCTCCAATCCGAACACTGCCTCTCGATTCGAACACAAAAACACGTGAACAGCCAAAAAGAGAGAATTAAGTTTGAATCAAGAGGTACCACTGTATTGGCACCTTGCTTTCCCTGCATCTCATCATAATTCATAGATGTCCTTAACATTTTGAGAGTATAAAGTAAACACAGACATGAAATGCATAAAAAAACAGGCATAACAGAAGACTTATTTACCTCGGTTTGAAACTCCCAAGTCCCAATGAAGACTAGACAAGCCTCTCCGGGGTCCCTGCCTCCCTCCCATGCACAAAATACAGGAAGAGATCACATGGTATTCCTCCCTTCCCCCTCCCTCCTTCCTTATCCTCTCCCATTCGATATGCAAACAGATTGAGTAGGCCGCCCTCCCCATCTCCCTCCTCCAGCCACGCACCCTCCTCTCTACCTCCTCTCCCCCTCTCTTTCTTTCTTATCAAGTAGAATATATTCTCACAGCATAATTTCTAACAGGAATTATTTCAAGAAAAGTATAAATTATGGTACAAAACTGCATATTATTATATTATCATAGTTTTAGCAAATGACAATGATATTTAACAAATCATTCTAACTCACACACACACACACAGCTGTATAGTATGATGTGTATATTACATATTGTGGCTTACACAGAACTAATATTTTGATACTTTATTTATTGTGAACCAAGCAGAAGAGAGTATTTTCGTTTCACTGATATATTTAGAACAGAGAGAGAGAGAGAGAGAGAGAGAGATAGTGTGTTATAAATTCACACACACACACACACACACACACACACACACACACACACACACACACACAGAGAAACATGCACAGACTGAACATGGTTGTGTGTATTCACATGTGACATTGACAAAACTGTCATATGGTCGTCCTCATGGCAATGAGTCATCGGTGTGTATTCCCACTGTCACCTCCCTCCCCACACCTCGCTCTCCACAATGGCTTATACTGCCAGAAATCCATTTTTGTGGTGAAAAATACTTAGAAATATGGTAGCTACAGTACATTTTGACTTACAGAATTGCCAGTTGAACTATTTGTGACACATCTCTATAGCATAGATATCATTTAAGGAAAGTCAATCTTTTCCTGACATTGCCACACCATGGGAGCCCCTCTTAATCCCATAGCCGCAGTTTATGGGTTAATAGCATCGCCTGTGTCGTCTGCCGCGAGAGCTACCTACCGGTCAAAGTTGTCACTCTCCGGACAAACACAGCCTGCATTGGACAATCCTCCGGACCATGGACATTGACTGAAAAATTGAAAGTCTGATTAATTGAGGTCTGTAAAAACGAGGGCTGACTGTATATATATATATATATATATATATATATATATATATATATATATTATATGCATATGTTTTTGTGTAACTTGTTGTTTCGGTTGCATAAAGAAGCTCATGTAAGACATTTGTTGGCCGCTTAACAAAATATCGCATATAAGTGAAAAGAAACATGCCTAAATTATATATTTTTGGGGGGATTTCGGACCCCGTGTAAATTTGAAAACCTATAAAACAAACAAGCGTAAAACGAGAAGTACCTGTATGTAGAATAGATTAAAGGAAGAACTTGTTACAGCAATCAATATACAGACTTACATGCATACATACAATATAAGGAAATGTTGGATAAATGGGGATATGGAGACAGGATACTATGAGCCCTGTTTGAATCCTGTATAATACAACTAGGTAACTACACACACACACACACACACACACACACACACACACACACACACACACACACATGCACACAGGTGATACAGTATGGGCAAAGCTCTTTTCCTGCATGACACAACTAGGTAATCACACACACACACAACGTAAACAAACCTATAGAAGCCGGTGTTAGCGTGATAGAGACTCCAATGCGTTTGAGAAGGCTGCTGGAAAATGATAGCAGAGATTTCTCTGGCTTTAGAGAAGAGAAGGGAACGATGAGGAGAGTAATCAGTGTCGAGCGGGAAATGAGAAACATGAGGGAGTTGATCGCGGGTATATTGTTAAAGCAAGATGAACTGGTAGAGGAAAATAAAGATTTGAGAAATAAGTTCATGGAATGTGAAAGAGACCTACAGATGAACAAAGAAATGAAAAGGGAAATGGAAGTATTAAAAGAAAAAAATGAAAGGCTTAGGACAAAATGTGGAAGTTATGAACAGGCATTACAAGGATTGGAAGAAAAATTTCAAAGTAATGTAGAAAGGGAAGGAGCATCTGTTTCTGAAGCTAAGCTAGAGAAAATCAAAGATGCCTGGAAAAAGCAGCATGAGGAGGAAAAGGTTAGCTTTGCGGAGGTGATAAGGAGGCAAGTACAGGAAAACACTAAGTCAACAGTGATCCAAGTGATTAAGGAAAAGGATGAGCTGGTAAGGGACACAGTGGATAAAAAAAGATGCATGGTTATTTTTGGGCTGCAAGAAAAGTACCCTGTAAAATTTGTAAGAGAGAGGGAAGAGAAGGAATTGGCAAAGGAAATTATTGAGATAGTCCAAGATAGGGAGCAGGGACTGGAAAAAGAGGTGGAAGAAGTACACAGGATTGGAAGATAAAATGAAGGAGGAATAAGACCACTGAAAGTGAAACTGAGATCTCAAACAACAGTAGAGGAAATCCTAGCGAGAACTGGGAAGCTGGCTGAAAATACAAAATACAAGAATATTTGGATAAAGAGAGACATGAATATGGAAGAAAGGGAAAAAGAAAGGGATCTGAGAGATGAGGCTAAAGAAAAAAACGAGAGGAGGACAGAGACTGAGAAGAAGAAGTTTTATTGGAGGGTATTAGACATGAAGCTGAGAAAATGGTATATTCGGGAGACAATAGAAACACAGCAGCGAACAGTGGAAGCACAGGAGGAGGAAGAGTCTCTGCTTTGAGAGTTATGTATACAAACATTGATGGGATACTATCAAGTGTGCTAGAGGTGAGAGATTATCTTAAAAGAAAGTAAACCAGATGTTCTGTGTCTCACTGAAACAAAATTGAAAGAGGAAATTCATCTGAACTTTAAGGAAGAGAGTTATAACAATTGGAGGAGAGATAGAAAAGGAAAAGGAGGAGGAGGAATAATGATTATGGTTAGAGAAGATATATATGTGGAAGAAGTGCAATATGGAGATGGTATGGCGGAGATCATAGGGGATCATAGAGAGGTGTTGAAGTGCCTGAACAGTATGATAAGAAAGGACAATAAAATTCTACTAATGGGAGATTTCAATTGGAAGAATGTTAGATGGGAGGAGATGGAAATGCAGAGCCATGGAGTGAAGAAATGCTACAATTAGCTATGGTTAACACATAGGAACAATGGGTGGAGGAACCTACAAGATACTGGGGACAGCAGGTACCATCGCTACAAGACCTGGTGTTCTCAAAAAAGCCGGAGCCCCGACCGAACATAAAGTACTTGAGTCCAATGGGTAGGAGCGACCATGTGGTGCTCGAAATCAATTTGAAAGATTGGGAGATTTCAAAAGAAGAGAAAGAACATAAAAATGGAAGGTTTAATTATGCAAAGGGAAATTTTACAGAATTAAGGAAATTTTGGGGAAGCATAAATTGGAAGGCACTCATGGAAGGTAAAACATTACAAGAGAAATATGAAGCATTCTTGATAATATACAATGAAGGCATACAGAGATATGTACCATTATATGAGGCGCCTAGAGCCAGAGTGACGGAAGCGACACTCTGGTCGAAATTGATATTTTTATCCCATTGTCTTCCCCCACCTTCCTACTGTGGCGGGAAGCAGATTAGTCATAATGTACACCGCAATAAGGTAAAAAATCCACCCAAATGAAGTTATCTGTAGACGTTTCGTGTCGCTCTTGAAGCAAGAGTATGAGCGGCTGGTGCCAGAGTGTCGTAACTCCCGCCGAGCAGCCAGCGAGCCAATGAACGCACGCCATGCGCGTCATGTGACATGACTGACAGACACGCGCTTCCCTCACACCTCCTACCTACCCACAGACACTCGGCCACCCTCCGCCAGCTCCCCACAACTGCATGACACTCTGCCTTTCTTGTACACTAATACCTATGATTTTGCCATTATGGCAGACAACAACATGCCCCCTGAGGAGCCAGAACCCTCTAGGGAAAGGAAAAGGATGCGTAATCCTGCATAGTGGAAGAAAAACTTACGTTAAAGACGAAGGAATATGGGAGAGGCATACATGAGCAGGTCTACAGGCCGTCATGTACAGGCGCGGTACTAACCTGCCGGATAATTTTCTTATTCTTTCCTGTTTTGTTATCCTAATGGACTATTTTCAGAGTTTGTTAGATGTTTGTTTCCATTTTCTGGCATTAAAAGGAATGCTATTTTTCTACCATTGATCATTCTCTCCTTATTAGGTGTTTAGATTAAGTAGGACGTGCACGAGTGTCGCTTACGTTTTTGCATATTAGAATTAATACATCACTCAAGAAAGGCTTCAGTGGTGGTGAATGCCAATAACCTACATAATGTTGAAACAACTACACATAAGAACAAGAACAAACAATGCATGCATGCTTGTTTCTCAAAATATTTGAAGTGTTTTTTTATTTTTTCCCACAAATAAACCGGATAAAAAAGCAATCATCCTTTCAGAATGCTTTTATATCACTGAATGCCCAGATACAGGCTGTAAAGTATATTAAATAACGAACATTTTAAAGCCAAGCCTTACTTCCTATCTCAATTAATTGAGGAGATATTGCATTCCAAATGTTGCAAAACTTTGATGGCTTTTTTCTCCGTTTTCTAATTTCGGCGCTTACGTTACTGTGGCTCTAGGCGCCTCATATAAAGTAAGGAAGAGCAAACAAGTTTGGTATAATGCCAGATGTGCAGAGGCTAAAAAGATAAGGGATAAGGCTTGGAAGAAACTAAAGAAACAAAGAAATTAAAGTCACAGAGAGCAGTATAAGGAAGCAAGAAATAAATACATCAGAATAAGAAGAGAAGAGGAGAGGGTGTTTGAAAAGAATGTAGTGGAAAAATGTGAAAAAGAACCCAATCAATTTTATAGATATATCAATGGCAAAAATGAGAAGCAAGGAGACCATTGACAAGTTAACAAAGGAAGGAAGGGTATATCAAATAGCGGAAGAGAGGAGTGAACTCATGAATGAGAGTTTCAGGTCTGTGTTCAGTGTAGAAATGGACTTTACAGAGCCGTATAGTGAAGTACAGCAGAAGGGGATGCAGGAAGTTTTGGTGCAAAGGCAAGAAATTGATAAATTTTTAGAGAAGCTGGATGCCAGAAAAGCGATGGGACCCGATGGAGTGTCAAATTGGGCTTTAAAGGAATGCAGAGAACAATTGGTGGAACCAACTTGGAATGTGATTAACAGCTCACCGAAAGAAGGAAAAGTACCAAGAGAGTGGAAAAGAGTTAACATAATACCAATATACAAGGGAGGAAAGAAGACTGAGCCACTTAACTATAGACCAGTATCTCTAACTAGTGTTGTGAGCAAGATATGTGAAGTAATAATAAAGGAACAGTGGGTGAAATATCTGGAAGAAAATAAAATTGTAACAAACAACCAATATGGCTTCAGGAAAGGAAGTTCATGTGTTACAAATGTACTCAGTTTTTACACGAGTAATAGATGTAGTTGATAATAGAGATGGGTGGGTGGATGCTGTGTACTTGGACATCAAAAAGGCATTTGATAAAGCTCCACACAAAAGGTTACTGTGGAAATTGGAACATATAGGAGGACTGAAAGGGAAACTACTAAAATGGATGGAAGACTATCTAAAGGATAGAGAAATGAGGACAGTAATCAGAGACAACTATTCAAGCTGGAGTGGTGTCTTAAGTGGAGTACGACAAGGGTCGGTGTTAGCACCCATTATGTTCCAGATATACATAAATGACATGCAAGAGGGCTTGAACAGTTATATAAATCTGTTTGCTGATGATGCTAAATTGTTAAGAGTAATAAAGAGCCAAGCAGACTGTATAGAGCTACAGAGAAATATTGACAAGATACATGAGTGAAGCAAGAGATGGAAACTAGAATTTAATGCAAAGAAGTGACATGTGATGGAAATAGGAAAGAGTAAGACCAGACCAACATGGGAGTATAAAATGGGAGAGGAAGTGATCATGAAGAGCAGGGAGCAGAAGGACTTGGGAGGGATTGTATAGGATTCCCTGACCCCAGAACGACATATAAATGGGATATGTGGCTCGACACACAGAATGTAAACGAATATCAGGGTGGCATTCCATTATATGGATAAAGATATGATGAAAAAAAATTATAGCCACTATGATACGTCCCAGGTTAGAGTATGCAGCAGTTGTGTGGTCTCCACATAAAAAGAAAGATGTAACGAAGATAGAAAGGGTTCAGAGGGCAGCCACAAAGATGGTACTGGAGCTGAAAGATTTAACATATGAGGAAAGGTTGAAGGAAATGGAACTGCCTACCTTACAAACCAGACGAGAAAGAGGGGATCTAATAACGATGTATAAAATAGTGAACCGCATTGACAAGATTGACAAACAGGATTTGGTGGTACTAGAGGAAGATGATGGTGGAAGGATGAGAGGGCATTCAAAGAGGATCAGAAAAAGACTGTTTGAAAGACACTAAAAAGTACAGCTTTCTGCATAGGACTGTGGATGTTTGGAATGGATTAAGTAAGGAGATTGTTACAACAGCAAGTGTGCAGATGTTTAAGGAAATGTTGGATATGAGTAGCTCCGCGGGAGAACAATCCAAGCGCCACCCTCAGAGAAAACGTGTTTTCGCGCGCAAACGGGAGTTCAAGGCGTCCTCTATCATTAGATGTCGCTTAGATTTTTCTCCCTCTATGTTAATACAGTCTAAACCTCGATAGAATGCCAGGTATTTTTCGCCCTTGTTGACATGGAGGCTCTTGGGTAAATTTACTCCACGGGAGAACAATCCAAGCGCCTCTGGCTGTGACATCATTGCAGCCAGCCCAATCCCCAGAGCGGGCAAGATGACGTGGTTAAGGCGTCAGGCCAGTCGGCCAATGGCGGAGCGTGAGATGTCGTGACGTACGTAGCGCGTGGCCAATGAGCTGGCCGCTTGCCCTCTCGGGGACTGAGTGTGCCACCAAATCAGCCTCGGTGCCACAGTCTCGCTTGGGCTACGCCATTCATAGAAGCATCTCTTGAATTGTATTGCATTTCACTTGATTTTAACGATGGCTGCACGCGATTATGACAGTGATGTTGATGATCCACTTGCTATTGATGTTGTACAAGGGACAAACGAGAATGAAAATTAATTAGAGACCAGCAGAGGTAGCAAAAAGCCACGTTAAGTGGAAGCCTGCACCAATACTGCTCTTCCGCCTGAATTACAGAGAAGCCTATGTCATCAAGTCAGACTACACACTCGACAACAACAACGTCACCGAAGTATGACAGATAAAAGGGAGGGGAGCTTGGTCCCATAACAAGTTCAACCTGAGTACAGTCCCCTTCCCACCCTTGTATGATTGATGCCCCCCTACAACTCAGTGAAGAGAAGCTCAGTCACTTAACAAGCATGTTATGCTTCATGCCAGATGACAAGAAGGCCTTTTACCAGGGCCTCCAGGCTGGCACAGTCCAGCACAATGTCTTGCATCCTGACGAGGATGACAACTAATCCTGAGCTTCGGGTGGAGGGGAAGGGGCAGGAAAGTGGGGAATTAACATTCAACACTCAACTTTCACACAATTGTGGTAAAGCTACCTTTGATTTTATTTCATATCAGTGTTACAATCATTTCTATTACCTTAGTTTACATGAATACACCTCATTAAGACGAACGCCACACGTGAATAGTCTTTGTTTATCATCAATTCTGATTCAATGTGTGATTAGCTCAAAATTACTTTTCATGTCCCTGGAAAGCTGACATGTTAAGGAACATTTTGGTATATGTTACGCTAAAATCGTATGGCTGATTTTCGAGATATTAAAGATTAAAACTTTAGGAGTGATTTTCTCAGTTTTTCAAAAATGGCGCTTGGATCGTTCTCCCGCGGAGCTACTCATATATATAGATATGGAGACAGGACAATGTGAGCCCTGCTCGAGCCCTGTATAATACAACTAGGTAAATACACACACACACACACACACACACACACACACACACACACACACACACACACTTAAAAGAAGCATTCTAGGCATTGTTCCCTCCTTTCAGACACATCTTTGCTTTTTGGCCGAGGAGAAATCAACCTGAGTGGGGACGAGAAGCACAGTGGGGGGCGGGAGAAAAGGAAGCAACCTCCCCGCATGGCAACCATCTCTCAGAACAAATCACTGGAGGAGAAGCAAGTTTCATTTGATAAGGCAAGCTAACTTTTACAGATTCTCGTATGTTGGTAAATGTTTTTTTTTTTTTATTGTTATCATCATTGCTTTCTTATTTATCTATATGAATAATATGTCTTCAATTTATTATATTTGTTTTTCAATAATTTCTTTGTTTATTTCAGTATAAATATGCTATCTTCAGTGACCAAAAATTGAATAATTTTCTTAGCTGTTTTTCTAAGCAATTCCTACATTTTTCATATCTTCCCTTGATGTTGTTGCATGTCTTTGGTCATGTACAGATACCTCTCTTTTTACATGAGTTTATTTTATGCATTTTTAAATTTTACACAAGGCCCAAATTTCAGACAAATTATCAATTTAGGTTTTTTCATCTACACTCGCCCCGGCTATCATGGGTTTTTGCTATTGCGGGAATGCAAAAGGACACATTTAAATGGCTAAAGCACATCTCAGTTGGAGCTATAGCATCTTGTGAACGAGCCTATCCAGATGTCATACTATGTCATACTACTTGGCCAGACTCACTCACTTGCTGATTGGCTGAGTTTGAGTGACATATTTGGCTGTGATTGGCTAGCACACTCTTGCTACCCCCTCCTCTGCCACCCACGGTTCCCAGACATATGATAGTTATTGTACAAATAGAATAATTTGGTACACTGTAAGATAAAAAATAGGGTGTACAATGATAGAATAATTTTCAGTTTTGTACAATAATTCATACTTTTCTTGAAATAATTTCTTTTGGAAGTGATGCTGCAAGAATATATTCCACTTGATAAAAAAAAAAAAATACAGAGAGAGAGAGAGAGAGAGAGAGAGAGAGAGAGAGAGAGAGAGAGAGAGAGAGAGAGAGAGAGAGAGAGGATGGTGAGTGGCTGGATGAGGGAGGGAGTCAATACGGTGTACGATAATCTCTATCTTGAGACACAGAGCTAGAATATCGTACACCTTATGCTCAAAAATTATAATTTTTTACGGATGTGTACAATAATTTCAGTGCAGAAATCTGGGAACCCTGTGTGATGGTGCCACCCTTTCATTTCAGTAGACTAGATTGGTATGTGTGAGTAGCAGTGAAAGTGATATTCAAGGTCTCATGTGTATTATTTTGGAACAATGGCTGCTACTCTTCCTCCTGACCACCCAGGAAGGTCCCTCCCTCCCTCCCTCCCTCCCTCCCTCCCTCCCTCCCTCCCCATCTCTCTCTCTCTCTCTCTCTCTCTCTCTCTGTCTCTCTCTCTCTCTCTCTCTCTCTTTAAATTTGCGCTATTAACTTTTTTTTTCTCTTGCAGGCAAATGGGTCTATTGGGTCCTTTTTGGATGAGGACATGCCTGTGAAATATCTAGCTCGTTACCTGACCTCATCTTTTCTTCTATCGGGTCACCTGGGGTCACTGGTGCCTGACCGTACAGTGAGGGTCAGTGTCAAGGTGTTGGCCCTGAATTGTGTGGGTCTGGCAGGGATGGTCTTACCCTCCATCTTGTCACTGCCTCTCTTCACTGATGCTGAAGGAGAAGCTGGTAAGTGTGTGTATGTGTACCTTCTGTAATTGTAATGTGGAGGGTGTGAGTCAGACTTAGGTTATGCATTCATGATTACTTCCAGTTTGCATCACATTCATGCGATGAGACAGTAGACACCTGCTGAAATTATTATTACTCCCATTGAAGTCTGAAATACTGGAACAGGAGGAGCTGTGAATTTATCAATAACTCAGCTGTGACCTCACTGAATGTTTGCCTCAGTGTCTCACAACACAATGGGGTACAGTCATAGCTTCCTCTCTGAAGACAATTCTCTACTTACAAAATTGCATGCCTTTAATTACACACACGCACACACCATTTACTCAGAATTCCAAATTGAATGTGGCAACTCCTACACCAGTCTTGGTGTCTCCATCTGGTTAGGAGACCACAAATGTCCCCAGGTCAGAGTGCACCTAAGTGTCTTGACATCTTCCAACTTTTTCTTCACTAACCTCTACACTATTCTCAGCCTTATACCCAATCTTCAATGTACAGTAAATCACTTCTCTATTAAACCTCATCTTCTTTCCCTTATTGAAACTCGGGTATCTGACAGAACTGAAAATGGCCCCTTTTCTATTCCCTCCTATTTTTCTCTATCTTCCTTTTCAATTCAAAGTTGTATGTTGTATCTTTGTGCACATTGGCTTAACCTGTTGTCATGCCCTCACTCTTGGGTCTTTTGAATTTTCCATCAACCCATTGACAAAAGTGCACCCTCCACTGATGATGTCAAAGAAGCTGTGGCAAAGTTGAGGGGTGAAAAGGCAGCTGGCATCTGAAACATCAGTGCAGAGCCGCTCAAAGCTGGGGGTGAGGCTATGATCTGTGAGTTGCATGCTTTCTTGACTGCTGTATGGCATTTAGGTACCATTCTTCCTGACTGGAAAAATGGGTTGGTCGTCCCTACCTGGAAGTGGAAAGCGGACCGTCAGAACTGCAACAACAACCATTATATAACACTGCTCAGCATACCAGGCAAGGTGCTTGCCCATTTGCTGCTGATGTGTATCCACAGTCATTTGCTGAAAAACTAGAAACCTAAACAGTCTGGGTTTACGCCCTGTAAGTCAACAACTGAATGGATCCTAGTGTTTCGTGAACTGGTGGAGCACTGACAGGTGCCCCGTGCCAGAGGGGCGTAACCCACCAACAGACAGATTTTGAGTTAGTACCGGATTCGGCCAGCAGAGGGGTGTAGAAAGCACATGGAAGTCGTTGCCAGACAAAATCATGCCATATGGCCTCAGCACGAAGCCCTGTAATCGCGTGTTTTCATACTTGCCAACTATATGTCAACTCTGTCTTACCGAGCCAGATGGGCGTAATGTTCAGCCAATGGCAGCGCAATGCTGCTACACTCCCCCCGCCCCACCCAATCACCAAGCGGCGTTCAAGGTTACACCGCCATACTATCCCCATGTCCTGCTCTTTAAATACTCTTTAAATACTTGAAATATGATAAGATTTAACTTTAAAAAATTAATTTAAAAATTAGGATTTGCATAGAAAATGATAACACTCACATATTACTTACACTATGGACTAGTTTTAGTACACTCACTATGAATTAATTATTATAAATGTTATTGTGCTACTAAAATACATTCTGCAAAGAAAGAAAAAACAAACAAAAAAAGGGCGAAAACAAACTCAAATATGGTTAAAATAATAGATATTGACTAACTCATTATTTTGATATATTATACTAATGAATTACTGTGTTTACTTTTGCGAAATAAGTAATTAACTTTAAACGCATTTATCTCAAAATACACAAACTAAGGGTTACGCCCTTCTGGCACAGGGCGCCTCATTTGTTTCGATGGGGAATACTTGCAGCCTGTCGGGAATTGATGCACCCTCAGTGACCCGACAGATAGTTAGATTATAAGGCTTAACTTTAGATTAAGGATATAAGTTATTTTGCCCTATATTTTTTTGATATATTAATGTATATCATAATCTGATATTATTACATTATTAGAATTCGTTGTACACTCTTCCATCTGCTATCGCGTGAAATTGGTGCTGTTTTTAGCATGCTATAGCAGAAATCGTGATAGTGGAACTTAATAACTAATGAGATTAATTCTAATTGATTCCCCAACTTCTCATATATACCATTTTTACCTCTTTTTTTTTTTTTTTTTTTTACAAAATTACTGTTTCCACCTCCCAAAAATGCTGCAAAGTAAGGACATATCATCAAAAATGCAGCAAAGTAAGGACATATCATTGTTGAAAATATAATAATAACATAACCATAATAACACATACATTTCTGTGAACTACGAGAGGCTTGGGTGGGTTGGTGGAGGTTCCGAGGCTGGGGTGGAAGAGTTACTGACCACCCCTACGTCCTTCTATGTCATCGAGGAATTCTTCTGTTTCCTCTTCGGTTTCAAAGGGACCAAAGCCCTCAAATTCAGTTTCTTCATCATCAGAGGTGGAAGCAGTGGAAGGTCGTGCTTGAGGCTGAGTTGAAGGTCCTGGTTGAGGTTGAGTGTCGGTACGTTGGCGCAAAAATCGGTTATCTGGCGTTGCTGCAGATTGTTTACGTGTGCGTGATACTGGTCGTCATATCCTACCAGGGCTTTCGTAATGAAGGAACACCTTGCCTCACTGTAAATTGTGCTATCTTGCTCAAGAAGGTGGCACAGCTTTATACCCAGCTTGATAACTTCCTTGACCTTGGACATGGGTAGGCCAGCCCGCCACTCAGGACCCTCTTCTGCCTCCTCTTCATCTTCTTCTCTGTCCTCTTCTTCGGCTAATTCTTCTTCTTCGATGAGTTCAGCAGCAGTAGGAGGGGCTGGACGTATCATATCAATGATGTCGTCCTCTGTAGTGGCATCAAATCCAGCACCAGGAATTTCCCAGGCCTCTGCTACTGCAGCATCAACCTCCAACTGAACAGACTGTGGCTCGCCTGCCACATTCCCACGGTGGTCCTCTGGCAAATGTTCCAACAAATTTCGCCACCCATGATTGATGGTTCTCTGAGTGATACTGTCCCAGCACTCCACCACTAAATCCACTGCATTCTTAATGTTATAATTCTTCCAATAAAGCAAAACTTGTTTTTCATGTTCATTGTCCGCTCTCACTTGTTCTTCACTTGTTTCATCATTCTCTTCACTATTATCCACAAGTTGCTGGAGAAGCTCATCATCCTTGGTAGCATCCTTCAATGTCCTTAACTGATGCTTTGAGTATTTTGCCTTGACGACAGATATGACTTCTTGGTCAATCAAAGGGATTGTGTTGGGTGGCAAAAACTCGACCTTAATGTTAGGATCAGCTGTCCGTAGAAGGGGTGAGTGTCCTGGAGCATTGTCGAGAAACAACAGAATATTAAATCTGATGTTATTATGATTGCAGAATTTCATAACTTGGGGGATAAATGCATCTTTCATCCAATCCTGGGAGAGTTTGGCCGACATGTATCCCTTCTTGGAGGTCATCCAGTGAACATTGAGCTTGTTCATGTCCTGTCACTTGTATGCTCTTGGTTTTTTTGGCATGGTGAATCACTGTTGGCTTCAGACAGCACGTTCCTGCAGCATTCTTCGTAAGACAGAGGGAAAATCGTTCACAAATAAGTTTCCTCCCACGCACCTTGGCAGACCTCTGTGTAATTGTACTGCCACCGTTTTATTGCTCTAGTTATTAAGCAGAGAAAGGAAGAAATGGAACACCAGGAGACAAACTGTTGTATATTAAATCAGCAATAAATTTATCTTTATAAATTGACCAGGTTATCTGAGATCCTTGACCAACAACAATAAGAAAACAAATTAAAATTACATGGCAGAAAAGGATCTAAATGACACAACCTAACTAGCCTAACTGGGAGGACTAAACTTGGTGCTTAACTGTGGTGTGAACAGAAGATCCGAGCTGAGCTGGCGCACGTCAGAATGGTGGGGCAGAGGGTGGTAGTGATGTTAGGCCGACCAAGGTACCAGGCAGGCGGAAGAGTGAAGTCAGGCGCTGTAGTGCTGAGGTAGGCACAGCCATCCAAGGGTGGAGTGGTTAGGGAAGTGCTGCCCAGCTGCCGTCATGGAGGGGGCCAGGTGGTGTGGGTACCCCACCAGTTGTTGACCGGCGCCCAAGACCACTGAAGGTAGTGTGGTGGTCGGCTGAGGGTCAAGAACGCTCGACCATGGTTGGCTGGTAGTTTCAAGACCAAGGGCTGCTGGGTAGGTGTAGGGGGGCAGCGGTACTGTAGTCGCTACAAGCGGTGGCGGTAGTCGGTGTCCACGGTGTTAAGGGACCGGGTGCTGGGTAGGTGTAGCGACAGGTGGCTGCTGACTGCCAGCTTGTGGTAGGAAGCAGTCTCTTCTCACCTGTGTTCCCCTGTATTCCTCCGCGTGACGTGGCTGCGTCTCGAAGCTTCTGCTGTTTCGGTTGCCCTGAATTCTCTATTTTTCTCATTTCTTTTAGTCCTCCCCTATCTAAAATACCTAACTCAATAAATAAAGCAAAATATACATACAAGTTCATCTTTATCACAGGCAAATAATATACTGGGTGAAGGTAGGCACTATTTGCCTATCAGGAGGTATTAGCTTGAGAGACGAGGATTTTAAAAGCTAGTTAGATAATTAATTGGCAGATTGATGATCCGCTCGTTACATAATAAATGTTTGTTTTGGCATTATCTTCCAATAAAAGGCAGTCTTGTCCATATTAAATATTTGATCCGTTGTATACTGGCCTTTCTCGATAATATTTTTGAGTTCTTCTGGGTATTCCTGAGCGGCTGCTGTGTCTGCACCTGCAGCTTCACCAGAAATCGCACTGCTTTTCACTTTGTGTCATTTCATAAACTTGTCTACCCAGCCTTTTGATGCAAGAAACAGAGGTGGTTGCTGAACTCCTAATTTAATTGCAACATGCTTATAAATGTCCAATGCTGTATCAATTAAGTCACGTGTGTCCACTGTTTGATTTCTCTTGGCCATACAATCCATATATCTTCCAAAAATCTGTTCCGATTTCAGAAGAACCTGGTTACGGCTATGCTTGAAGTTGGAGGTTGCAGCGGATGATGAAAGTCTCATATGATTCCTAATATATTCTCATTTAGCATGAATTACTCAAACTGTTGATTCATTTATACCAAACTTTCTTCCTGCACTTCATTTCGTTGCTCTGCCATAAACCATCTTAATAATTTCTTTCTTCTCACCATAAGACAAATTCTTCCGTTTCTTAATTTTTCATTCAGGTGCAGCTGCGTTTTGCTCGGTGATGGTCGGGGGACGAGGGTTGCGTCCAGCCATTGTATTTCACTCAAAAAGCTTTCCAGTGCTATCAGTGTTCTGTTGACTCGCACAAAACTGAACTTCTATTCCAAACCAGCCAATCCCATGGCTTCTTGGCCAATAATGTCATTAAAAACATGGTGGCCAACCGTGAGAACTGAACCAATCACGAAGCGAGTCTGCTCACAGCTCCACAGCCCAGGTTTTTTTAATCGGCGGTCGGCCACGATTGCTATAGCATGGATATTTGTGCGCTATAATAGTCAAGGGTAAGCTTTTTAGGTATGTGTGACAGCAGCTAATCGCTATAGCCAAACCCGCGATAGCAGAGGGAAGAGTGTGTGTATATATATATATGGGCATCTAAGTTAAATTCACGTAATGTCTCGGGCAAAACATTATTGGAACCTATCATAGCCGAGGTCCGCCATATTCAAAGTACTGACAGTCAGTACAACTCAAACCACCAAACTTACTACATCTCCCGTGCTATTAGTAGTCTACCTACCACCAACCACAGTTAACCCTTAGCGTACGGCTAGCTAATTTATTTTCAATTCCCATCTCCGGGTAACTTTTGGAATATAGGAAAATGTTTGCAGATAATTTTATTGATAAAAATCCATTTATCTGTTTAATTCTGAGTACAATGATGTACTGTCAAGCATGCTATGACATCTGAGAGCAAAATTACAGCCCATAAAAGATTTCTGTCAGATCGTGCATTGTAACCCGCTGACCAGAAATGCCCAGCAGCGTGACGAAATGGTCCGCGAAACTCTCTCTCTCTCTCTCTCTCTCTCTCTCTCTCATGCAGGTAGAGTGAGTTTATTTTTGGCTACACACACACACACACACACAGAGAGAGAGAGAGAGAGAGAGAGAGAGAGAGAGAGAGAGAGAGAGAGAGAGAGAGAGAGAGAGAGTGTGTGTGTGTGTGTGTGTGTGTGTGTTTCTCGCTG
>CM035210.1:4416459-4445899 GCA_020233015.1 Callinectes sapidus | reverse complement strand
GAGAGAGAGAGAGAGAGAGAGAGAGAGAGAGAGAGAGAGAGAGAGAGAGAGGGCTTATCACGCGGTATTTGACACCTAGGACGGTAAACGGACCTGAGATATCTTCCTACAGTCTCTTGGCCGAAGATTCTGTGTGTGTGTGTGTGTGTGTGTGTGTGTGTGTGTGTGTGTGTGTGTGTGTTTGTTTGTAAAATGGGAGATGGAGGAAAGGAAAATGAACCCAATTCCTTCCTTTGTTAGGCGGGGAAATCGTCTCTCCGATGTCTGTCATCGGTCTCAAAACAAAAATCACTATCCTCACTCTCATCAGTTATGTCAAACTCAGAATCATAATATGCAACATGTATTTCCGCATCCATGCTGCTTTCTTCAAGCGGAGGGGGGGAACTACCCGCCGGGTCCCGGGGGTTGCCAGATGTTGCCTCCATGAAGGAGAACATCTAACTGAATAGTACGTGAAAACAGTCAAAGTGGCAACTCAGCAAGTGGGAAGTGTTGCCAGATGCTCAGGCTCCCCTTGTGAGTCGAGAGAGCGGCGCGACAATACGAATGTGTGGCGGGAAAATTCCTGATTACATGAACGATCACCGTCCCACCAGCCACGGCGCTATGATCGTTCATGTACGATCACCGTACGCTAAGGGTTAACAAACACCTTCATGGATTAATTCGTATTTCAACCTGTAGATTTTCAGCCAACAATTGTAAGCAGCATTCAAATAAACTGTCTATTATTATTATTATTATTATTATTATTATTATTATTATTATTATAATTATTATTATTATTATTACTACACACACACACACACACATATATATATATATATATATATATATATATATATATATATATATATATATATATATATATATATATTTATATATACAGTAGGCGCGGTTGCTATATGCACGGTAAGGATTTCACCTGTTTGGAACTAAACTTGATACAATAGAAGGCTCAAGGAACAAAGGAAACACTGTTTTTTACTTTCTAGTACTTTATTGGATATCCTTTGGCATTTCTAACAAGCTTCAGTTGCTTTGGAAGAGAGTCTGCTACAGTCTGGAGGTAAGTTTGAGGCATGGAGTCCCACAGCTGCTGGATGGCGTCCTTGAGCTTCGGTACTGAGGAGACATCGTAGTTCTGCAACCCGGACTTGATCTATCCCCAGAGGTTTTCTATGGGGTTGAGATCTGGGGAGTTGCCAGGCCAGGGGTTGAAGTAACGAATACCCCCAAAATCAAGAGCACTAGTCACTAGTTTGGCTTTGTGACATGTTGCCCCATCCTGCATCAAGAATTCTGCCTGGCACGCCTCCATTGATGCGTCAAGGTGGTCAATCAGCAGGTCCATGTAGTTGTGCTGATTCATTCTGATGTTCTTTGGGGGGAAGACTAAGTGCCCCAGGCCATGGTAGGAGAAACAACCCCAAACCATGACTGAATCAGGGTGCTTAATGGTGTGACGTGTGTACCGCGGATCCAGAGGGTCGCTGCCGCGTTTACGGTACACGTAGTTCCTGGTGCCATCACTCACGTTAAAGGTACTCTCGTCACTCCAGAGTACTTTCCTCCATTCCTCCAAAGTCCAATGTTGGTACTGATGAGCGAAATTGACCCTTGCTTGTCTATGGTTTTTTGTTACCCAGGGTTTGGGAACAGCACGACATCTGCAGTACTTGAGTACTTTGTGCAAGTAATCTTAAAGTGTGCGTATTGCCACACATCCAAGTATCTTTGGGTCTTTTTGCTTAAGGTCTTTAGCTGTAAGGGTTGGGTTGGACTCCACCTGCCTTTTGATTACATTCAGGGTCCTGTTGGAAACTAGCATTTTCTTCCCAGGCCTCTTCTTATGGGTTGGGAGGGGACCGGGTCGTGAGTCACGTATTTTCTTGGTCCATAACTGAGCTGTACGGACTGCAATTCCTATATTCTCGGCAATACACCGATTAGACATCCCCTCCTTGTAGAGGGCATGTATGACCTCTATCTGAGCCTTTGTGAGCTGTTTTTTCTTCGGCATGGTTGGCAGTAGAGGAGTTGAAAGTAAGTGTGCCCTGCAAAAAAATCAGTGGGAGAAAAAAACATAAAGCGGCATACATCTTCTCCTTACCAAGGCGCGAGGCACACTGAGCTCATTGTCCAGTGCGGGAGATGTAGCCTCGGCATCACTGAGTAAAAGTAAAAGTGTTGCCAGATCTCTCCAAAATTAACATGATGGCAGGGGCATTTTGTAAGGCGCACTTTTTATACATGTTCCGCCCACCGTGCATATATCAACCGCACCTACTGTGTATATATATATATATATATATATATATATATATATATATATATATATATGTGTGTGTGTGTGTGTGTGTGTGTGTATACAGTGGTACCTCTTGATTCGAACACCCTTTGACTCCAACACTTCCCAATCCGAACACATCTGGCAAACAAATTTTGACCTCCAATCCGAACGCGGCCTTACAATTCGAACACAAAAACACGTTTAGGCCAATGCTGCACCTTCCCGCCAGTCGGCTGTTCTTGCTTGCACTTCTCTGCCGTGAACACCTCTCTTGTGAACGGCTTTCAAGTCACTCCGGCCCCCCGTTGCCTTGGTTACTCCGGCCCCCAACCCTGATCACTTCATGCCTACCACCGCAGTCAATGTGGCCTTCTACTCTGGTCACTGGCAAACTATTTACTAATGAAGGTATATTTAACACTTTAAACAACCAATGAAGAATGAATTGTTAAATATCATTGTTGTGTGTGCAAACTACAATTATATAATAATTTGCAGTTTTGGACAATAATTTATACTTTTCTTGAAATGATTCCTGTTGGAAATGATGCCGTGAGAATATATTTTTCTTGATAAGAGAGGGAGAGAGAGAGAGAGAGAGAGAGAGAGAGAGGGGGGGGAGGGAGAGAGGATGATGAGTGGCTGGAGGAGGGAGGGAGTGGGGGGGCAGCCTACTCGTTCTGTTTACGTATTGAATGGGAGAGGATAAGGATGGAGGGAGTGGGAAGGGGGGGAATACTATGCGATCTGTTCCTGTATTCAGTGCATGGGAGGGAGGCGGGGACCCGGGGGGAGGCTTGTCTAGTCTTCATCGGGACTTGGAAGTTATACACCAAAGTAAATAAGTCTTTTGTTATGCCTGTTTTTTTTTAATACATTTTATGTCTGTGTTTACTTTATACTCTCAAAATGTGAAGGATATTTATGAATTATGATGAGATGAGGGGAAAACAAGGTGCCAATATGTTAAATCATGTTGCCACTCTGGTGGGTCAGGACCAATTCTATTTTTTCCCATTACTTCTTAACAATGGCTATTGTGTTTTTAGGTATTGCTGCAATGTTAAGGGATCAATTTCTTGCAATAGCTGGGGTTGAGTGTAGTAATTTTTTATTTAAAATAAACTGGAATGGATTAAATGTTTTTACATCAATTTCAATGGTAAAAATTGCTTCCTAATTCGAATTTTTGCAATTAGTTTACTGTGTCGGTGACTCGGTGTCTTGTTTACATCGCGATAATAATATTCAGTTGCTGATTAGGCTAACAGAAAATTTGGCATCAGTAAATACTTTATGTTAAGCTAGCCAATCATAGCCTTTACAGCTAATCTCATTATGAAACTAATACTATGTGACAAGGTGGTAATGAGAATTACTAACCAAGCCTATCATATTGTGTCTCCAAAGTATCCAGTGTGGCTCCAGCAATAAACCTCATCACAATTAGGAAGTAATAAATATTCCTGTCATTTGGAGCTTATTTTTACCTGGAATTGTGCACATTAAGGTCAGTGAATTTTGCCATGATGATAACGTAATTGAATGAGGGCACCGATATATATATATATATATATATATATATATATATATATATATATATATATATATATATATATATATATTATATAAGACCACTCCTTGATTTAGGAGCCTCAAAATTGGTGCACCTTTATAATACATGACACCGAAACCAGCTCCACTCACCATTCTGTCAGTAAACATTCATCTGTAATGAAGGGAGCTCATCCTATCAAGGAACCAATAAATTGTGTACATTCTTATTTGAATACACACACACACACACACACACACACACACACACACACACACACACACACACACACACATACAGATATTGATGTGATGGAAATAGGAAAGAGTAAGACCAGACCAACATGGGAGTATAAAATGGGAGAGTAAGTGATAATGAAGAGCAGGGAGCAGAAGGACTTGGGAGTGATTGTACAGGATTCCCTGACCCCAGAATGACATATAAATGGGATGTGTGGCTCGGCACACAGAATGTTAATGAATATCAGGATGGCATTCCATTATATGGATAAAGATATGATGAAAAAAATTATAGCCACTATGATACGTCCCAGGTTAGAGTATGCAGCAGTTGTGTGGTCTCCACATAAAAAGAAAGATGTAACGAAGATAGAAAGGATTCAGAGGGCAGCCACAAAGATGGTACTGGAGCTGAAAGATTTAACATATGAGGAGAGGTTGAAGGAAATGGAACTGCCTACCTTACAAGCCAGACGAGAAAGAGGAGATCTAATAACGATGTATAAAATAGTGAACCGCATTGACAAGATTGACAAACAGGATTTGGTGGTACTAAAGGAAGATGATGGTGGAAGGATGAGAGGGCATTCATAGAGGATCAGAAAAAGACAATGTTTGAGAGACACTAAAAAGTACAGCTTTCCGCATAGAAGGGTGGATGTTTGGAATGGATTAAGTGAAGAGATTGTTACAGCAGCAAGTGTGCAGAAATTTTAAGGAAATGTTGGATATGTATAGATATGGAGACAGGACAATATGAGCCCTGATCAAGCCCTGTATAATACAACTAGGTAAATACACACACACACCCAGACACACATTATATTATATATATATATATATATATATATATATATATATATATATATATATATATATAGAGAGGAGAGAGAGAGAGATGAGAGAGAGAGAGAGACGACGAGAGAGGATAGAGAGAGATCGAGAGGGGCGAGGGAGAGAGAGAGAGAGAGAGAGAGAGAGAGAGAGAGAGAGAGAGAGAGAGAGAGAGAGAGATATTGTAATCACGTGTGATTTTGTAACTTGTTTTGGTAGCATAAAGGAATTCATATGAGACATCTGTTGACCACTCAACAAAATATCACATATAAGTGAAAAACAAAATATCACATATAAGTGAAAAAGAAATACATCTAAATTATATATTTTTGAGTGGATTTAGGACCCTGTGTAAATTCGAAAACACATAAAACGAACAAGCGTAAAATGAGAGGTACCTGTATTTGGTGTTTTCAATACCTGTGCAGGCAGGCAAAGATTTGGATCTTCAAGTTGTTGGTGATCCATGTCTTACTCTATAGCTGTTAGACATGAACATTGAGCACCAACCTTAAGAGCCAAATTGATGTCTTTGGTACTAGTTGTCTTTGATGGGATACTGTTGATATGACTGTCAAATCAGTGACTGCTCTGTGATATTGATTTGAGGCTGATTATAATTATCAGCATAGTTTATCAACACCAACTGCAGCTATACGGACATGTGACTCACTACCTGGAAGCCAATCCTGCTTATCAGGTTGTCTCTGAAAGGGATAATCCAGCATGGAAGAGGTCAAGGGGATGCCCACAGAAGTTAAGGCTGTCAAGTTGATTCCTCTTGCTGGGAGTTACTTGGTATGGGAAGGGAGCCTGCATGGAGACTCCCAAGATGAGACCGCTGGGAGTGTAGCAATAGGGTAGGTGAGACGACTTGCTCCCTAGCATTTGCTCGCCATGATTGATTGACTGATTGACTGTTGTTGTGTGGTACAAGTTCAATTAAGTGGTCTGACAAACTCAAAAAAGAGCATTTTGTTCATCACTTCATATCTTCCATTCATAAATCAGTAATAAGGTCCTTATTATTTTATTTACATCCTCGAAAATTCATAAATAGAGCATCCGTAAATTAAGGGACTGATGTAGTTCATTACTGTACAATGCCCCTCATGATTTATTCATTGATTGTTCTCTTGCCTATGCTGTATATCAACAACACACAATTTTTAATCCTCCAGTGGGATGTGGCCAAGTAGTAGAATTCCTGCAAGGAAATGTTGTTGTAAATACACTCTTAGATTGAACATTGACTAAACCAAGAGTCCCTGATACTCTTTTTTTAAGTGTTATGTCTAATGTCTGTCAGGTATTGTAAAAAATTAAATCAGATACCTGTATAAGATTTGTGAATGATAATATGCCCTATGTGTTTTTCAGAGCTTCAACAGCATTTGGATGATGTCCTTCGCTTCCACAGCCACTCAGACCCACAGATTGGGGCCAGTGTTGCCATTGTGATTGGTCAGTTCATCCGAGCCGGTCTTGTGCATGGCTGTGGTCAATATAATGACTTTGCCCGCCCCAGTCTGACTCTTTCTTCCCTCCTTGAAATCTTGTGCAAGGTTAGTTCCAGAAACATGTGTTTTGAAGTACAGGTACCTCTTGTTTTATGCATTTTTGAATTTACACGAGGTCCAAAATCTTAACAAATGTTTCATGTATGCTTTTTTCACTTGTACTCAATGTTTCATTGAGTTGCCAACAGATGTCTCATGCAAGATGCTGTGCACCACCCAAACAACAACAGTCACACACACACACATGCATAAAGTACATTCTATATATATATATATATATATATATATATATATATATATATATATATACAGTATGCGCGGAAAGTGCTGACGTCAAGGGGCCGGCGTCATTTTTTTTTGCGGTAAGTGAAACAGGCTCAAGAATACCCTCTACAGGGGTGCGATATGAGCTGACGGTTTTCAAGCGGCATCTGGCAACTCTGTGTGACGAGTGGGCAACACTGGACACGGGCAGTTGTTTTCTTAACGTTCGTGGTGGGGTGAACTGAGAGAGTGTCATGCACCACATGAACTTATTTTTACCTACATTTGGCTTTTTATTTGACCTCCTATTGTAATTGCAGCATGCCTAAAGTGACCACAAGTAGGGACAAACGTGTGGAGATTATTGCACTAGTGAAAGCAGGTCATGATTTGGCATTTATTGCCCAGCAAACTGGTGTAAGGCTGAGGACAGTACAGAGGATAGTTAAACGTTTCGGAACACCGGGGAAGCCAGTGTGCCTGCCCCACTTCCCAAGCCTGGCAGGCCTCGTCTTACCTCTGCTAGGACATGGTCTGTGATTGCAAGGCAAGTCAACAAGGACCCAAAGCTGACTGCAAGAGAGTTAAAGGAAAGAAACCTAAAGTTGCTTGGTAATGTGTCCCTACGTTCCGTGCAGCAGCTCCTCCATGACGACTTGGGTTACAAGAGTTACCGTGCCCGCAAGAAGCCTTTTCTGAATGAGTTACAGAAAGCTAAAAGTGTAAGATTTTGTAAAAAATATCTGAATTGGAGTGAGGAGGACTGGAAAACAGTGCTCTGGAGTGATGAGGCATCTTTCACTGTTACTGGCACGCCTTCACATCGAGTGTACCGAAAGCCAGGGAGTGATGCCCTTTGAGGCCAAGTACACGACCAAGTTCGTTAAGCATCCAGCTTGGCTTATGGTTTGGGGATGTTTTACCTATCATGGTGTTGGGGATCTGGTAGTTCTTCCTGCTAATGAAAAAGTAAATCAATACAACTATCTGGAACTGTTATGTGATGTGTTGTGCAATTCATTTGATAAAACCAAGGCACAAGTGTTCATGCAGGATTCTGCTCCAGCACACATTGCAAAATCAGTTACAAAGTGGTTAGATGATTGTGAAGTTTCATATATCTGAGATTGGCCTGGAAACAGCCCTGATATTAACCCTATTGAAAACTTATGGTCGCACATGAAGAAGCAGCTTAGAAGTATGGACACATCATCCATGGCAAAGCTTGAAGCTGCAATCAAGAAGCTCTGGGCAAGTTTTTCACCATCAGTACTCCAAAATTTAGCCACCAGTGTACCCAGGCGTCTTAACCCTTAAATGACGGTGATCGTTCATGTAAGCGCGGCCCGCACCGTCTTGTCGCGCGGTGATCGTTCATGTAATCAGCATTTTTCCCGCGCGCCGTTTCAAATCACGCGCGGACTTTTTCCCCCTAAATGATTGACTAGTCATATGGCAACACTTCTCAGTGAGGGAGGAGTTATCAGGATCCTTCTGCTACACACCAGACCAAATTTCCCTGCCATCGAGGTGACATCTGGCAGCTCCCAAGTACGCGTCGGGTAGAAAGACCACTCTAGCTGAGATGATAAATTAGGCTGCTGATATCAGTGATTTATTAGGGATTGATTTAGAAGATATTGATGATAGTGAGTGGAGTATGGAGTCAGAAGAGAGTGAAGAGAGTACTTCTGATGAGGATGAAGATGGAGAAGAAATTATGAGGGCAGCAGTGGATGCAGCCTCATCATAGTCTGGTGAATGCCATTGGACATATTGGCCGTGAGCAATGTGTCCCAGAGTGTCGCTGGACATGGTGTGGCCGCTGTGAGTGACGCATGGAGGGTGACTGAATGAAACATTGCTTGCCTTGACCAAGTCACCAAGCAAAGTTGTCATATTATTGCACTTGCCGTCTTTTTTATTTGTAATAATAGTAATGGTAATAAATATGGAAAAAATAATAATACAATTATGTTATTTAGCTCTGATAAAAAAAAACAGGCAAGGAAAGATACATTCATGAGAGAGAGAGAGAGAGAGAGAGAGAGAGAGAGAGAGAGAGAGAGAGAGAGAGAGAGAGAGAGAGAGCGAGCGAGCGAGGGAGAGAGAGACCAAGCGCCTGGGGGTACCTTTCTACCCAGAGCCTCACATCAAGCCCCGCCCACATAATTATTTGACACGCTATAACTTGACTCTCAGATGTCACTGTGTGCTAACAAACACATCTCTGCAATCAGCATCAAAAGGAGGCATAGATCTATAAAACTGGAATTGTTCTGTAACACTTAAGAGGTACTGTATATTACCCGGAAAATGGAACAGAAACCTCACTGAGCAGCCCGTCATTTAAGGGTTAAGGAAATAATCAAAAGGAAGGGGAATGCCACAAAATACTAAATTAGATGGTGAGTGTTAACATACTCTGTCGTACTTCTTGCTAATCATAATAATGAGTTGTTTTTCAGTTGGCGTCAGCACTTTCCGCGCATACTGTACAGTACTCATAAAAAATATGCGACCACCCACCTACGACCACGACATCAAAGTGTCATAATATAAGTGAAATAAAAAAAACAATATTTTCCTGTAGTATTAGTACTTTATTGGTCCACCCTTCCTCTTAATGACACCTTTCAGTCAATTTTGAAGAGATAGAGCCAGGTTCCTGAGGGTATATGCCTATATATTCTCCTGACACTCAAGTATTGCAACCTTTAGCCATGGAACCAAACTCACATCTTTTCCTCGTAAATCTTCCCTTATAATGGCCCATGAGTTTTGTATTGGGTTTATATCAGGACTGCTAACTGGCCAGTCATCAATAAAGGGTACCTCACAATATCTGAGCCACTGTGTCACAGATTTGGCAGTGTGGGCAAGTGCACCATTGTGCTGCAATATCTTGGCACTGCACGTCATAAGATTCTGGCAAATGGTCAACTAAGAGCTAATATACACATTTACATTTGCTTTGAGGTTCTTAGGAAGTACCACTAAATCCAAGTCCAAGGCCAGAAAAACAGCCCCATTAGTGAATCTGGGGGCTTGACTCTGCTTTCGAGGTAGCAGGGGTCAAGAGGATCACTGCGACAGCGACGGTACACTCTGGTATTCCAGTTACAAGTCACATTAAAAGTGGCCTCATCTCACCATAACACTGACAGCCAATTGTCATCACCTCACTGTCTGTATTTACGAGCAAATTTGATTCTTCTTGGTTGGCTTGTGGCTCCTGAAACCTAATTCGTTCAAGTGACGTGACACTGTTCGTACAGACACCTCTTGGAATGCCTTAGCATTTTGTTCTTTCAACCTCCTTGCTATGGTTGAAGCTGTAGTCTCTACCATTCATTTCAAAATGTTTGTAGCACGTTTTGAGATCATTTGTGGATGTCCAGAGCAAGGTTTATTCTGTGGTAGTTCATCACTGCCACCCTTTTCAAACAGGTGCGAGCACTTCTTCACACTAGTACACTGCCCTGACCAGTAAGCCGGCAGACTTCAGTTATTGTATGGCCTCCCTCCTTCAAACAAATTATCTTAGCAACAGTTACGGTAGTCAGATCCTTAGAGTTCCACATAGTATGTTGATAATGCACTCAAAACCACAAAAAGTTATGTGAGGCAAGGTCGATTTTCGGAGCAACATGCAACAGACAACCTCTTCATGTGACAGCAAGAGGCACACTGATATATATATATATATATATATATATATATATATATATATATATATATATATATATATATATATGAGGGCCCCAGAACCATAGGGGCTCAAGCGCCGCCTCCCCAATTATTGAGATATTCATATTTCCAGAATTGGCAACTCTTCCTCTGTCTGGCTACGTTGTTTCTGACACCGTTTTCCGATTTCAATAAGGTTGAAAGTCTTCTAGAAGCCAGTGTACTCTCTACCCATCGATACGTAAAGCACTATTCTATGTATGGCGTTTGAGCCTGCTGGGGTCGCGTTGGTTTTGGACCTGAGGGGCTCAAAGTTAGTGGGAGGTAGCCAGTCAATGAGAGCGCACGGTACACAGCCCATAGGCAAATCTTGTCCAATCAGCATTTTCTTCCATATGAAATGCATTACCATGGGCCAATCAGGACACTGATATGATAACCTCATGGAGTATGACGAAGGAACAATAGTAACTTCACCGCCCCCTCCCCCCAACCTCCAACTTCTTTAGCGGATGTATAGCAACATAATGAGCGAATACAGATTATCCAGTCTTTTTCTTTGAATAACAAGTTCCACATGTTAATCCTTTGTTTAACCATCATTACTGAGTTATTTTTTATGATTTCCTCTAACATCTCATAAACCATCCTCCAATTTTTGTGCTTTCTTTTAAGTTTTTAAGTAACTATTGTACTGTACTATGTACCAATACTTGTATGTTCTATTTTTCTTACATTTACCCTGTGATGCAATTCCTTAATGCAGCTTAATGTATCATTATTATTATTATTATTATTATTATTATTATTATTATTATTGTTATTATTATTATTATTATTATTATTATTATTATTGTTATTATTATTGTTATTATTATTATTATTATTATTATTATCATCATCATCATCATCATCATCATCATCATCATCATCATCATCATTATTAGTATAATATCCCCTTTTTGTTATTGTGACACAAGGAAACTGTAAAAAAATAATTATTTATTTCATTAAATTTTTTCGTCAAGGTTTAAATCACAGGTCATGCAATGAATTGTACGGAAACTTGAGGGGGGGGGAGGGGTACATTTCACATGCTAGCACTCAAATGCACCATACATTTTCTTTCATTCTTGGCCAAAAAAATTCTGAAGAGCAGGGCTATTGTCTGAAACTTAGTTGAAATCAATATCTTTCTTAGAAGTGGAGTTATCGTTTATAGACTTTAGACACATTTTTCTCAGTTTTTAAAAAATGGCACTTGAGTCCTTATGGTTCTGGGGCCCTCATATATATATATATATATATATATATATATATATATATATATATATATATATATATATACATATATATATGTATTTTTTATGTAGAATGGAGGTAACTAAGGGCAACAAAAATAAAACAAAAAAGCCCACTAAAGTGCTGGTCCCTGGGAAAGTTCAGATTCATGAGACAAAAGAATGGGATAAGTGTCTTGACACCTCTCTCTGAAACAGTTCAAGTCATAGGAAGATGGAAATACAGAAGCAGGGAGAGAATTCCAGAGTTTACCAGAGAAAGGGATGAAAGACTGAGAATACTGGTTAACTCTTGCATTAGAGAGGTGGACAGAATAGGGGTGAGAGGAAGAGACAAGTCTTGTGCAGCGAGGCCGCGGGAGCAGGGGAGGCCCGCAGTTAGCGAGATTAGAAGAGCAGTTAGCATGAAAATAGCGGTAAAAGAGAGCAAGTGAGGCAACATTGCGGTGATGAGAAAGAGGCTGAAGACAGTCAGCAAGGAGAGGAGTTGATCAGACGAAAGGCTTTAGATTCCACCCCGTTCAGTAGAGCAGTATGAGTGGAGCCTCCCCAAACATGTGAAGCATACTCCATACATGGACGGATGAGGCCCCTGTATAGAGCTAGCAGTTGGAGAGGTGAGAAAAACTGGCAGAGACAGCTCAGAACACCTCACTTCATAGAAGCTGTTTTAGCTAGAGAGGAGATGTGAAGTTTCCAGTTTAGATTACTAGTAAAGGATAGACCAAGAATGTTTAGTGTAGGAGAAGGGGACAGTTGAGTGTCATTGAAGGAGAGGGGATAGTTATTTGGAAGGTTGTGTCGAGTTGAGAGGTGGAGGAATTGAGTTTTTGAGGCATTGAACAACACACTAACTTTGCTTTTCCCCAATCAGAAATTTTAGAGAGATCAGAAGTTAGGCGTTCTGAGGCATCCCTGCGTGAGCTGTGTACATCCTGAAGCGTTGGTCGTCTATGGAAAGACGTGGAAAAGTGCAAGGTGGTATCATCAGCATAGGAGTGGATAGGGCAAGAAGTTTAGTTTAGAAGATCATTGATGAATAATAGGAAGAGAGTGGGTGATAGGACAGACCCTTGAGGAACACTACTGTTAATAGATTTAGGGGAAAAACAGTGACCGTCTACCACAGCAGCAATAGAACGATCAGAAAGGAAACTTGAGATGAAGTTGCAGAGAGGATAGAAGCCGTAGGAGGGTAGTTTGGAAATTAAAGCTTTGCGCCAGACTCTATCAAAAGCTTTTGATATGTCTAGGGCTACAGCAAAAGTTTCACCAAAATCTCTAAAAGAGGATGATGACCAAGACTCAGTAAGGAAAGCCAGAAGATCACCAGTAGAGCATCCTTGGCAGAAGCCATACTGGTGATTAGATAGAAAATTGTGAAGTGATAGATGTTTAAGAATCTTCTTGTTGAGAATAGATTGAAAAACTTTAGATAAGCAGGACACACACACACACACACACAGACACAGACACACAAACACACACACACACACACACACACACACACACACACACACACACACACACACACACACATACACACACACACAAGTTATATCCAATAGGCAATTTGGGTTCAGGCAAGGAAAATCATGTGTCACAAACCTGCTAAGTTTCTATACGCAAGTAACTGAAGGAATTGAAGACAGAGACGGGTGGGTAGATGTTGTCTACCTAGATATCAAAAAAAGCATTCGATACAGTTCCACATGAGAGACTATTATGGAAACTAAAGCACATAGGTGGACTATGAGGGAAACTATTAGAATGGATGCAGGATTATTTGAAAGATAGAGAAATGAGAATGGTGATCAGGGAGGAAACTTCAAGTTGGAGGAATGTAACAAGTGGAGTACCGCAGGGGTCAGTCCTAGCACCCCATCATGTTCCAAATATATGTAAATGATATGCAGTGTGGCGTGGCCAGCTACATGAATATGTTTGCGGATGACGCCAAATTAATGAGAGTTATTAAAAACACTGTTGACTGCCAGGAGCTACAGGTGGACATAGATAAGATCGATGAATGGAGTAGGACGTGGAAGCTGGCTTTCAATGTAAAGAAATGTCGTGTGATGGAGATAGGCAAGAGCAAGAGAAGGCCAAAATGGAACTACAAGATAGGACAAGAGGAGATACCTGAGACAAAAGAGGAAAAAGACCTAGGGGTGGTGATACAGGATACACTGAACCCAGAGCAGCACATAAATAAACTATTTTGGATGAACATATAGAATGTTAGCCAATATTAGGGTGGCTTTCCATTACATGGACAAGGACATGATGAAAAAAATTCTAACCAGTATGATACGTCCAAGATTAGAATATGCAGCAGTAGTAGTATGAAGACAGATTAAAGGAAATGGCGCCGCCAGCGCTGCAAGACAGAAGAGAGAGAGGTGATCTAATAACTCTGTATAAGATAATAAATGGTATTGAAAAGCTAGACGAGCAAAACCTGGAGATGAAAGAAGAAACTAGACAGATGAGAGGACACTCAAGGAAAATAAGAAAAAGTCGGTGTCTAAAGGACACAAAAAAGTACAGTCTTCCACATAGAATTGTGGATACCTGGAATGGATTGAAAGAAGAGATTGTTACAGCAACCAATATACATAAGTTCAAGGAAATGTTGGATTTATGGAGATATGGAGACAGGACACTATGAGCCCCGCTCGAACCCTGTATAATACAACTAAGTAAATACAACTAGGTAAATACACACACACACACACAGAGGGAGGGACCAACAAATTAAAAGTAGCTTATACAAATGTGGATGGTTTACTAAGCAGTATATTAGAGATAAAGGATTATTTGAGCAACAAAAAACTAGATGTGTTTTGCATGAGGGAAACAAAATTGAAGGAAGAGATCAACGTAAATTTCCAGCTAGAGGGATTTTAACTTTGTAGGAGAGATAGAAAAGGAAAAGGAGGAGGAGGACTATTAATAATGGTGAAAGAAGACACAGCTGTGGAGGGAGTGCAATATGGGAACGGCATGGCAGAAGTCATCAGTATAACAATTCAAGCTAATGAAAGAGATAAGAGAAAAATTATAGTAACGTATGTTCCACCAAGAACAAATGCGTGGAAATTAAAAGAGTATAAAACAATGTAGAGGGAGGTGTTAAAATGCCTGTCTGATATGATGAGGAAGGACAAAAAAGTACTGCTAAAGGGTGACTATAACTGTAAAGGTGTGAACTGGAAAGAAATGGAAGGGAGTGGAACCAAAGGATCATGGAGTGAAGAAATGCTGAAATTAGTCATGGAGAACACACTGGACTAATGGGTGGAGGATTTCACTAGACTCAGAGGAGAGGATGAACCATCAATGCTAGACCTGGTTTTCACAAAAAAAACAGAACTCCAACCCATCATAAAGTATCTAAGCCCAATGGGAAAAAGTGAACATGTATTGATGGAAGTGGAATTACAAGAAGGGACATTGGTAAGAAGGGGAGATAATTATAAAAGTGGAAGATTAAATTATGCGAGGGCAAACTTTGAAGGCTTAAGGGAATTTTTTGAAAGGACAGATTGGAGAGCAATCATGAATGGCAAAACAGCACAGGAAAAGTACGAAATATTCCTGAAGAGTTATCGAGAAGGTGTGGAAAGATATGTACCAAAATACAAACTAAGGGATAGCAAATACACCGGGTATAATGCTAGATGTGCAGAAGAGAAGCAAGCAAAAGACAGAACTTGGAGGAAACTGAAGAAGCAGAGGAATATAACTAATAGAGAGAGATACAATGAAGCAAGGAATGAGTATGTCAGGATAAGAAGAGAGGAAGAAATAGCTTTTGAAAATGATGTAGTAAAGGAATGTGGAGATGAACCCAAACTCTTCTATAAATACATAAATGGAAAAATGAAATGTAAAGAAACCATAGATAAGATAATAAAGGGAGGAAAAACATATCAAACAGCAGAAGAGCTCAGTGAAATTATGAATGATTGGTTCAAGTCAGTATTTGCAGTGGAGGGGACATTTATAGAACCAAACATGACAGAGGAGGTTGTGGTACATAAGCAGATTGTTGGAAAATTTGGATTTAAGAAAAGCAATGGGAACAAATGAAGTGTCAGGCTGGACAATAAAGGAATGTAAAGAGCAATTAATACAGCCAATTTGGGAAGTGATCACAAGCTCAATAAAGGAGGGGAGGGTGCCACAAGAGTGGAAGAGGGCCAACATTTTGCCTATCTACAAAGGAGGAAAGAAGACTGACCCGCTGAATTATAGACCTGTCTCACTAACAAGTGTGGTCAGCAAAATATGTGAGATATTAATTAAAGAGAAGTGGGTGAGATACCATGAAGACAACAAAATTATATCCAATAGGCAATTTGGGTTCAGGCAAGGAAAATCATGTGTCACAAACCTACTAAGTTTCTATACACAAGTAATTGAAGGAATTGAAGACAGAGATGGATGGGTAGATGTTGTCTACCTAGATATAAAAAAAAACATTCCATACAGTTCCACACAAGAGATTATTATGGAAAATAAAGCACATAGGTTGACTACGAGGGAAACTATTAGAATGGATGCAGGATTATTTGAAAGATAGAGAAATGAGAACGGTGATCAGGGAGGAAACCTCAAGACGGAGGAATGTAACAAGTGGAGTACCACAGGGGTCAGTCCCAGCACCCATAATGTTCCAAATATATGTAAATGATATGCAGTGTGGCGTGATGATGCCAAATTAATAAGAGTTATTAAAAACACTGTTGACTGCCAGGAGCTACAGGGGGACATAGACAAAATCGACGAATGGAGTAAGACGTAGAATCTGGCTTTTAATGTAAAGAAATGTCTTGTGATGGAGATAGACAAGAGCCAAAGAAGGCCAAAATGGAGCTACAAGATAGGACAGGAAGAGATACCTAAGACAAAAGAAAAAAAAAACCTAGGTGTGGTGATACAGGATACACTGAACCCAGAGCAGTACATAAATAAACTATTTGGATCACCATATAGAATGTTAGCCAATATTAGGGTGGCTTTCCATTACATGGACAAGGACATGATGAAAAGAATACTAACCAGCATGATACGTCCAAGATTAGAATATGCAGCAGTAGTGTGGTCACCACATGCAAAAAAGGATATAAGGAAACTAGAAAGGATCCAAAGAGTAGCCACAAAAATGATACCAGAACTAAACGAGCTGACATATGAGAAGAGATTAAGAGAAATGGGACTGCCAACTCTACAGGACAGAAGAGAGAGAGGTGATCTAATAACTCTGTATAAGATAGTAAATGGTATTGAAAAACTAGATGAGCAAAAGAAGAAACTAGATAAATGAGAGGACACTCAAGGAAATCAGAAAAAGTCGGTGTCTAAAGGACACAAAAAAGTACAGTTTTCCACATAGAATTGTGGACACCTGGAATGGATTGAAAGAAGAGATTGTTACAGCAACCAATATCCATAAGTTCAAGGAAATGTTGGATATATGGAGATATTGAGACAGGACACTATGAGCCCCGCTCGAACCCTGTATAATACAACTAGGTAAATACACAAACACACACACACACACACACACACACACACACACACACACACACAATTCATTGGCTTAGCAGGCAGCTCCTCTTTAGTGGTCCGCATTTACTGGCGGCGTCATTGTTTAAGCGGTGATCACGCTGGCAATTTTTAACATTATCAAGGCGTGTTTTCTGTCTAGTGTGGCAAGTCAAGTGAAGTGTGTCGGTCAGGTCACACTTTCCCACTCATATGCCACATTTAAGATGGTGAAGGGAGATCTTTATACATAAAGCATACCTTATTTTTACATCAACAGTGATATGGAACAAAATTTAGAAATCGGTAATGAACCAGTTTATATAAAAACAAAGACAGACTGAAACCAGAGTAGAGGAGATGAAGCGGGTTTGGAAAATAAGACAAACTCGTGATTTATGGTGAAGTTGCAACAGTGGGCGATGCTGGTGACACCCTCACCCCACACATGAAATGCCTGATTTTTACCACACCATGATAATAATTGGTTGCCAATTAGACTAACGGAAACCATGGCCATACTCCTATCATTTTGGAATACAGAAACACCTGGAATTGTGTAGAGCAAAGACAGTAAATTTTGCCATGGTAACAACGTACTCAAGTGAGGGAACAAACCGCCACGCAAGCCCCTTATATTGCCGATCAGCAGTGATGAAGTCTCCTTAGCCAACCATGTAGGCTTCCTTTACCATTAACAAGGTTGTCTTATATTCCGGTGATAGCTCAAAACCTAAATTTTTCCCTCAAAAATTGGGTTTGTCTTATATTCCGGTATATACGGTATTAAACACCGGTACATACGGTATTGAACACCGACCTGAAGAGGTTTACTAGATGCTTTTGTAGGATCATGGGATACCGCTGGTATGTCTTTCTGTCAAACCAGCGATTGTTCTGTGAGACCGATTTGAGGCCTATTACCAGCATAGTCCGTCAGCTCCCACTGTGGCTATATGGGCATGTGGCACGCTACCAGGAGCTGATCCAGTTTATCGGGTTGTTTCTGAAAGGGATAACCTAGCTTGGAGGAGGCCAAGGGGATGCTCACAGAACTTTTGGCTGTGGCAAGTAGATGCCTTCTGCTGGGAGTCACTCACTATGGGAAAGGAGCCTGCATGGAGACTCGCGAGGTGTGACTGCCAGAGGTGGCGCTGTAGTGTAGGCAAAGCAAAGTGCCCCCCAAGGTATGCCCCCCATGATTGATTGATTGATTTGATTAGAATGCTAGCCTGTATTTTTATTTGTGGGTAAAAAACTTTGAAGCCATATACAGGAAAGGAAATGAAATATGAGTTATGATGGAATGTGAAATGAAGTTTATGGGAGCTATACAGCAAGAGCTGGGGAACAGCTGAGATCATGAAGTTGTACAAAATTAAAGATAAAGAATATTGGAATCTATTGAATGGTGATCTTCCCATTGTTATTGACAGGGCTAAGAGTGTGAATAGTGTGTATGTGAGTATGCCTTTTTATGAAGACTACTCTGTATGGTATTACCAGTCCGGTATAAAAACAGCTAAGTGGAACTGTAAGTCTAGAACATAGAAGACATGATTACAGAAATATTTCCTTCACCAGCTGCTTGGCCACGAGTCCAGTGTGACATCCCGAGGAGCCATCGCTGGACTGAGTTTGTGCGTGGATGAACTGCTTCACTCTCTCCATGCCTCTGTTGTGCTATCTGTCCTCCCACACCTAGTCAATGTGGCTTCCAACCCTTACTGGCTTGTTAAGGTAAGTGACCTGTTATGTTGTGGATGAATGGTGTGTGTCCTTTGAATCCTGTGAAAAGTTGGAAGCACTCAGCACCATTAGATACAGTGCTTTAGGGTCATGATAGGTTGTTTCCAAAGAGGACATTTAAGAAAATAGTTCTTTAAATGTTTCTTCAACTATACATAATGAATAGGTTAGGAATATAATTTTCTTTCAAACAATACCTAGCAATGCTCTTTTGACTGTGTATATGCCAGTGTATTTTTTCTGCAAGATGAGAGATGTCTGTTTCATCTCCCACCTCTTCTCAGTCTCTCTTTCAATTTCAGCCACATGATCGTGGCCCTTTGACTTCTTCACCTATCATGGACTTGAGGAAGGCCTTGAGTGCCATTGAAATTGAAAGAGTTTTCTGTGAAGGCAATGCAAATGTTATGATGTTTTTACTATAATGAAAGTTTGGTGTGGCAGGAGTAGCCTAGCAATGCCAAAGACAGTGTTTGCAATGTATTATGTGATGATGCAATGGTCGTTTCACAGCAATTTGTTAAAGTTACACTGTGTGGTCTACAAAGATAAAAGTACTATTGTTTTTTTTTTTTTTTTCATATTTGTTTGTCATTCAGTGTAACTGTAATATTCTGACATGAATATTAGTTCTACTCTGAGCTTAGCAAGTAATGCTAACCATTGATTTCCATGAAGAAGTCGAGTTTAGTTTTTTTTTTTGTGTGTGTGTTTCACTTGATTCGTATGAGGGATGATTTTTATTTCTAAATCATGGAAGAGAAATATAGTAAAGATGAACAATTGTCTGTAATAGTATGTTGTTTGTCATCCTAGGTGAAAATCCTATATTTATTCTACCAGTGGTCATATAGCCTTTATATCAGTGTCAAAAGATAGCTGAGAGTATGTACTTTACAGGGATACATATCATTTACATATGTCTGTTGAGTAGGAGTGAAGAAATAAGAGCTTGAAGTGAGGTATGTATTTGCTTGAATATGCCCACATAGGAGGCCAGACATGGCAAAACTAGGCCTTACTCTAAGGGTTAAAGCAGCAAGCAAGCTTATACACAAGAGAGAGAGAAGCTACAATGTGTGTCAGTTACCATTTGCCTTTGACAGGGGAAGGATGTGCACCTTTACAAACAATTGATTCTATTTCAATTGTTTCCAAACTTTTATTTTGACATTTTTTCATTAGGTATTTGTTACTTTCTAAATTGCACATACTAGGATGTTCTTTTACAATTTCTATGAAGTGAAGTGTGGCATTCTTGGGCCACCCATTTTCTATTTGCTTACCTGTCATTGTGAGATCATGTCTGCTTCCTCTAATGGTCCACGCAACACTGTCCAGGCATATTAAATTGAGCCTTAGTGTTAAGTGGGTGGTGTTGAAAACTGTTAGATTCAACACGCCTCAACAGCACAGTGAGCTTGCTTGTCTCTAGTATATATGGGCCTTTAGATATACAGTAGTCTTTCATCTATAGCAGGTATTACATTTCAGAAACACCAGCAATAGGTGAAAATCTGTAAAGTAAAAACAATATTGGTTGAAATTATTGATCAGTGTATTGCAGTGTTCTTTTATATATTAAAGTTTTTATTAGTCTCCATACACTCTCATATACCATTTCTATACTGTCAAACACTCTTATAAACTTTTTCTATATGCTCTAAACATTTCTTCAGCATGTGAAAGAGTTTCACTTTTTATGCTATTGTAAACATCTTCCTCTAGCTCTTGGAGTCACTGCCAGAAGGTTTAGAAGTTGCAGGATGTTAAATGAAATCATATATTTTCATGTCGAATGGGCTATATATGGGAATTTATGAGCTAAAAGAGACCACCTAGTGGAAACCTCATATCTGAAAGCCCATCCATTTGGGAACCATTATTCTGAGTGGATGTCCAATCTCCTCTCGGACCGTAGCCAGGATTCAGACCCGTGTGCTTGGGGATCTCTCGGCTCTCAGAGCGCACATGGTTTCACTATACCATGGTGACCCCCAAACACAGAAATAACACACAGAAATCTGAAATAACACTACACAACACAAATAAAGATGCTGCAGGTACATGTGTTAAGAGAGAACTCGGCACGGGATGATCTGGATCTTGATTTTGATGCTATAAGTGACACGATTTCTCCTGAGGCTGGAGTCACTAACCCAATCATTGGTCAGTATGTATCGTGAGCAGCATGTGTTTCTTCTATTGGCCAATAGTTTCACTTGTAGGAAATCATCTGGGAAGACCAAATCATGCTTTGATGCCATTCAAGCTTCCTTTTCCATATAGTGTAAATGATTCTTAGTTTAACCATCTACAGTATACTACATAATTTGTTTAATTCTTCAAGGGGTGGTGATGCTTTTTAATTAAGAGATGATTTTTGGTCCGATTCATATGAAATTAGTATTAGCACCTCAATTATAAGAATCCCAATTTTTATTGAAGTATGATCATTAACTTCTTAGAAAAATATATAATACGCACTGAAAATGGCATCGTCATTCTTTGCTATTTCTCAAATGTTTTTCCACCTACTACAGTGGAGCTTCAATACTCGAACATCTCAATAGTCAAACTTTTTAATACTTGAATGCAAAAGTTTGATTTAATACTCAAAAAAAATTTTGTACTCAAGTGTCCATGTATGTGGTTGTAAACAAAGGCTTTCTCTCTGGACCTGCCGTCCATCCCCAGGATCCACAAAGATTTGTGACAGTTGGTGAGTGAAAGATGCAAGCTAGAATAAGTGCTCATAGGCATCACTACTGTAACATCATGAAAAAAGGCAGCCAATTGTATAGCAGCAGCATTACTCCAGAGCTGAAGAAATCATATGACATTCTTCACAAACTTTGATACAGTGTCACAAGCCCACAGCTACTCCTCACCATAGTCAGCACTCCTCACAGTGCTTTCATTATGGCTAGTGAACCCCATAATATAATAAGGAGACAATGATTCCCTGATACCAAAACCTTAACCTGGGTGGAGATGGTGTAGTGTCAGAGTGATGATTTCAAGCAGAGAATCAGTATCACTCAGTGCCACAGAGTCAAGGTAATTGTTATGGCAATATCGTATATCAATACAAAGATGATGTCCATTATAGAAAGCTGTAAAGGAGCAGAAACACAATTGTTATGGTGAAAGTAACACATGAAAAGAATCATAGAGGCAATTAATTTTTTTTTATTTATTGAAGGGAGGCAGCCAAGGGCAACAAAAATAAAACAAAAAAATCCACTGAAGTGCCAGTCCCAGGGAAAGCTTAGATGCATGAGCCAAAAGAATGGGATAAGTGTCTTGATACCTCTCCCTTGAAAGAGTTCAAATCATAGGCAGGTGGAAATACAGAAGCAGAGAGAGAGTTCCAGAGTTTACCAGAGAAAGGGATGAAAGACTGAGAATACTGGTTAACTCTTGCATTAGAGAGGTGGACAGAATAGGGGTGAGAGGAAGAGACAAGTCTTGTGCAGCGAGGCCGCAGGAGCAGGGGAGGCACGCAGTTAGCAAGATCAGAAGAGCAGTTAGCATGAAAATAGTGGTAAAAGAGAGCAAGAAAGGCAATATTATGGTGATGAGAAAGAGGCTGAAGACAGTCAGTCAGAGGAGAGGAGTTGATCAGATGAAAGGCTTTTGATTCCACCTTCTTCAAAAGAGCTGTATGAGTGGAGCCTCCCTAAACATGTGAAGCATACTCCATACATGGATGGATGAGTCCCCTGTATAGAGTTAGCAGTTGGGGAGGTGAGAAAAACTGGCAGAGATGGCTCAGAACATATAACCTCATAGAAGCTGTTTTATCTAGAGAGGAGATGTGAAGTTTCCAGTTTAGATTACAAGTAAAGAATAGACCAAGAATGTTCAGTGTAGGAGAAGGGGACAGTTGACTCTCATTGAAGAAGAGGGGATAGTTATTTGGAAGGTTGTGTCGAGTTGATAGGTGGAGGAATTGAGTTTTTGAGGCATTGAACTACACTAAGTTTGATTATATTGCTACAGTGAAACCTGGGTGGAAGAGGGTTCTTTCGTGGGTCAAGGTAGAAATGAGTGGTGGTGAACTCAGTGCAATGCATGAAAGACAGTGCTGCAGTAGCTATGGACTTACTGCTCCAGGTGGTCAAAGTGTCACTCATCAGTGGGTACGATATTGTCAGTACCTCAGATATAGAAGATCTCACTGGAGTCATGAGGCAGCATATTGACAGTTGGTAAATTTGACTAATATTTGTCAAAGTAGAATGGAACTTATGACAATAATGCACAAAATTTGGGTTGGTAAGAATTTAGAACTAAGCTCCAAACTGTAGGATTGCAAAAATCATTTAGCGTGAAACTCAAGAGGGAGGTATACTGCTAGTCATGTAAAGTGTAGGCCATCATTATCTTCAATCAGGCTCATATAGCAGAAGTAATTTTCAGGTTCAATGACATTGGCTTAATAGCAGTAATGTTATGTGTTACAGGTAGAACTGTGTGAACTCCTCTCAGGGCTGCCGCTGAGCTTCACTGACCATGTGGAGAGCTGTGGCAACTCCTCCATGCCGGGTGGCTGTGTGCCACTTCCACAAGCTGATAGGTTTTCTCACAGGGTGCTGACAGCTGTCTTGGTGCCATTGCTTGCTGACCAGGACCCAAGGGTTAGATCAGCTGCTGCTTCAGCTTGTGTTAGGTAAGTGGCTTAAGGATTCCTGTCATTACCTTTTTATTTTTTTTAAATTGGAAAAAATATTTCTATTAGTGTACAGTCATACCTCTAGATACAAGTTTAATTTATTCCACAACTGAGCTCGTATCGTAAAATGGCTCATATGGTGAAACAGGATTTCCTATTTAAATACATGTAAAACTGAATAATGTGTTCCAACACGAGAAGAACATGCAAATTCAAGTTTAGTAATACCAATGTACACTGAAAGAAAGTTAACATTAAGCAGTGATAAATGGTATTTGTTATTAAAATGAATATTATAAATACAGATAATGTAAATAAATAAACAAGTAATGTAAATATCAAGTGATAAAAAATGTATGTAGGTTAACGCGCACGGAGGAGGCATAAGATGGTGGCAGAGGAGGGAGGAGTGAAATCAGCTGACGAGAATTAAACTTACATAATAAACATAATGAAATTAATAGAGACTTAAAACAACTTTACACTAGTTTTTTAATTTTTTATCTTTTCTGTTTTATTATTTTTTATCCATTTATTTTCTTTTCATTTAGTGCAAACTAGTGATGGATTGGTGTAACTAGATGCTCGCGGCTCGTATGGTGAATATTTCCTTGTATCCTGGGGAATGATTAGGCTCGTTTCCCAGCTCGTATCTTGGAAAATTCATATCTTTAAGCACTCCTATGTAGAGGTATGACTGTATAAGGATTATTGGTTTATTAACTGGCCTGTACTCCGGGACTGTGAATGCTGTGAAGTGTGGAGGGGACATGTCCATATTCTTCCCTTTGAATATGGGAGTGAGACAGGGATGCGTGCTCACTCCATCCCTTTCCAACACGTGCATGGACTGGGTACAAGGAAGAGTTGTGGACCAAAGTCATTGTGGAATATGTCACCAATTCTGAGATTACAGATCTTGTGTTTGCCAATGATGCAGTAATCTTTGCTGAGTCACTGGAGGTTCTGGTAATGGATCTAGGGGCACTGCATGAAGAGGTGAAGCCCTTGGGACTCCAGGTTTTCTAGCCGAAGACCAAGGTTTAGGTGTTTGGTAGCTTACTGGATGAAACAGTACAGTCAGTCTGTCCATGTGTGTGGCAAGGACATTAAGATCTTGGAAAACTTCACCTTGGTAGTGTAGTGCATAACGATAGTGAGTTGAGCCAAGAAGTTGTATGGCGGATTGGCCTGACCCACGGCATTATGGACTCGATCAATACGAGTGTTTGGCATTGTTGGTAGCTGTGCTGACAGATGAAGATTCAGATCTTAAGTTGCTGGTGATCTCTGTCTTACTTTATGGTTGTGAGACATGGACGTTGAACACTGATCCGAAGAGGAGAATTGATGTGTTTGGTACTAGAAGCCTTCACAGGATCATGGGATACCGCTGGTATGACTTTGTGTCAAGGCAGTGATTGTTCTGTGAGACTGATTTGAGATGTTTTACCAGCATAGTCCGTCAGCACCAACAGCAGCTATATGGACATGTGGCACGCTACCCAGAAACCAATCCTGTTTATCGGGTTGTCTCTGAAAGGGATAACCCAGCATGGAGGAGGCCAAGGGGATGCCCACAGAACTCATGGCTATGGCAAGTCAATGCCTCCTGCTGGGAGTTACCCAGTATGGGTAGGGAGCCTGCATGGGGACTCGTGAGGTGTGACCACTAGGAGTGGCACCATAGGGTAGGTGTGGTGATGTGCCCCCCAGTGTATGCCCCCCAAGATTGATTAATTGATTGTACAGCAAGAAATCATCATGTCTTGTAGCTCCTAGTACTTTCCTTAAGCCATCCTTGTATTTTTCAGACTTGTACCTGAAATAATGAGTTCTGGTGACTTGATCCATAAGGTGGCCTCCCAACTGGCTCACAGTGGGCATTTGAGAGAGGAAAGGAAAGACCCTACTAGTCATATTTCCCACCGTCACTGGGACTGCCGGAGTCTGCCGTCACCCCCAGTGGCACCGTTCCATTGCCTCTTCTCAGAGGGAAGTGGCCAGCTCACCTTCAGGTGAGTCTTTGGTTCAGGAAATTTAGACACCATGTAGTGCTTTGATAAGCAACACATCACCTTTGACTTATCAACTTTCTTGCCTTTTAAAGATTGTGTATATTATCTCTGTTTAAGAATTAAAGCTTTGAAAGTAAAACAAAAATGTCTATGTTGACAGTATTCATAAAAATCCTAAAAATTTTAGTGATGTTGCTTATATGCAAATCTTTCATCACAATTTAAATAACAGCCTGAAAATAAGTGTACAATTAGTAAGTGATTGCACTACCATCTGCTCTCCACCCAAGCTAACCATTCAGTGTTCCCACCTCTGACCAATAGGGAAGCAAGGGCCTGCACACTTGGCAGATCAACAACTTTAGACCAAATTCTCTCTCTCTCTCTCTCTCTCTCTCTCTCTCTCTCTCTCTCTCTCTCTCTCTCTCTCTCTCTCTCTCTCTCTCCAGTACCTTTCCAACAAAAAGAAAACAAATACTTATATGTATACTAGACCCTTGATATAATAAAACTCAATATGACAAATTTTAGATGTAATGAACCAAATTTCCTGGTTGAACTCCATCAGGTTTAATAAATCAAATTTCAATAATTCCTGATTGGTTTGGTCGTGCCATCATGTTCCATAAGGCAAGTGTTGTTGGTGTGTCACATGTCTCCTACATTGCAAAGTGCTTATTGATATTATGTTGTTTAGTCCAATTAACTTTATTAGTAAGACAACCCCAAATTTTTGAGAGAAAAACTTAATTTTTGAGCTATTTCCACTGTATAAGACAACCCCATAATAGGGGAGGGAGTGGCTGCTCACATGGTTGGCTGAAAGAGTGCATCATTGACGAGTGATGATACACAATATACAGGGCTTATGTGGCTGTCAGTTTCCTCACTCAAGTACGTTATTATCATTCATTGTCCCTGTTCTGCACAACTCTAAGTGCTACTGACCACCAAATAACAGGAACATTCATGACTTCCTTTTCATGATGACTACTAATTTTCTATGGTTTATTGCTGAGCTTCACTATGCACTGGGGAGCTATGATATGATAGGTTTGGGTGGACTTTACCTCACTACCACCTTGTCATGTAGCTTCACTTTTACAATGAGATTAGATGTGAAGGCTATGATAAGCCAGCTTAACATAAACAATATTCATCAACATCAAGGTTTCTGTTAGCTTAATCAAGAACTGATAATTATTATGGCATTGGTGGATACACCACATGTAAGCATGATGCTAAGTTGCTGACACCGTCAGGAAACAGTTTACTTCCATAGAGAGAAGTGTACCCTGTCATGAAGCTAATAAATTAAGCACATACATATTTCAATATATATATATATATATATATATATATATATATATATATATATATATATATATATATATATATATATATATATATATACACACACACAGTGGTACCTCTTGATTCGAATACCCTTTGACCCGAACACTTCCCAATCGGAACACATTTGGCAAACAAATTTTAACCTACAATCCGAACGCAGCTTCTGAATTCAAACAAAAAAAAACACGGTGCGGCCGATGCACCTTCTCGCCAGTCGGCTGGTCTCGCTTGTACTTCTCCGCCGTGAACACCTCTCTCTCGTGAACGGCTTTCAAGTCACTCTGGCCCCTAGTTGCCTTGGTTACTCCGGCCCCCAACCCTGATTACCTCTTACCTACCACCCCATTCAATGCAGCTTCTTCTCTGCTCACTGGCAAACTTATTTACTAATGAAGATATATTGAACATTTTAAACAACCAATGAAGAATGAATTGTTAAATATCATTGTCATTTGTGCAAACTACGACAATACAATAATTTGCAGTTTTGTACAATAATTTATACTTTACTTGAAAAAATTCCTGTTGGAAATGATGTGAGAATATATTCTACTTGATAAGAAAGAGAGAGAGGGTGGGGGGGCAGGAGGGAGAGAGGATGGTGAGTGGCTGGAGGAGGGAGAGGGTGGGGGTAGGGGAGGCGGCCTACTCCTCGGTCTGTTTGCGTATCGAATGGGAGATGATAAGGATGGAGGGAGGGGGAAGGGAGGAATGATACGCGATCTGTTCCTGTATTCAGTGCATGGGAGGGAGGCGGGGACCCGGGGGGAGGCTTGTCTAGTCTTCATCGGGACTCGGGAGTTTCACACCGAAATTAAGTTTTTTCTTATGCCTTTTTTTTATTTATTGTATTTATTTATTTTTGTATGCATTTCATGTCTGTGTTTACATTGTACTCTCAAAATGCGAAGGATATCTATGAATTATGATGAGATGAGGGGAAAACAAGGTGCCAATTTGTTAAATCATGTTGCCACTCTGGTGGGTCAGGACCAATTTTGTTTTTTCCCATTACTTCTTAACAATGGCTATTGCATTCTTAAGTACTGTGGCAATGTTAAGGGACCAATTTCTTGTAATAGCTGGGGTTAAGTGTAGTATTTTTTTTCTTTTTTTACTTAAAATCAACTGGAACGGATTAAATATTTTTACATTAATTTCAATGATAAAAATTGCTTCCTAATTCGAATTTTCGCAATTCAAACAGCCAAAAAGAACGAATTAAGTTTGAATCAAGAGGTACCACTGTACATATATATGAGGCGCCTAGAGCCAGAGTAACGTAAGCGACACTCCGACCGAAATTGATATTTTTATCCCATTGTGTTCCCTCACCTTCCTACTGTCGCGGGAAGCAGAGTAGAAGTCGTAATGTACACTGCAATAAGGTCGAAAATCCACCCAAATGAAGTTATCTGTAGATCCTTCGTGTCGCTCTTGAAGCAAGAGTATGAGCGGCTGGTGCCAGAGTGTCGTAACTCCCGCCGAGCAGCCAGTGAACCAATGAACGCACGCCATGCGCGTCACGTGACATGACTGACAGACGCGCGCTTCCCTCACACCTCCTACCCACAGACACTCGGCCTCCCTCCGCCAGCTCGCCAAAACTGCATGACACTCTGCCTTTCTTGTACACTAATACCCATGATTTTGCCATTATGGCAGACAACAACATGCCCACTGAGGAGCCAGAACCCTCTAGGGGAAGGAAAAGGATGCGTAATCCTGCAGAGTGGAAGAAAAACTTACTTAAAAGACGAAGGAATATGGGAGAGGCATACGTGAGCAGGTCTACAGGCGCGGGTAATGGGGCCTCCCTGTGCTGATGGCTGGTATAATAAGATTACATTGCCGATAGCTACATTAATACACAGGGAATTTTGGGCCATTGGCAATTTTGTACTTAAGAATGCCTACATACAGAAGCAGGTATGTAAAAAGCCTGTCAAGCGTCGCCGCTCTGTACAAGAACCTAACGAAGCTGGACGAATCATCAACCATCATAGGCCAAGTCTGTTCTTCAACTTGCCAAAAACTCCTTCATTCACAGAAAGTGTCAAAATCTTTCCAGATATAACTCGCCTCGAGACTTCTGGCATCTAGCCAAAAACATCTCTAACAACTTTACTTCTTCATCTTTCCCTCCTTTAGTTCAACCTGATGGCACCAATGCCATCTCATCTATCTCCAAAGCTGAACTCTTCGCTCAAACCTTTGCTGATAACTTTACCTTGGATAATTCTGGGCTTGTTCCTCCTTCTCCTCCCCCCTCTGACTACTTCATGCAACCTATTAAAATCCTTCGTAATGATGTTTTCCATGCCCTCGCTGGCCTAAACCCTCGGAAGGCTTATGGACCTGATGGGGTCCCTCCTATTGTTCTC
>CM035210.1:4380154-4416359 GCA_020233015.1 Callinectes sapidus | reverse complement strand
CTATACAAATATCGATTACCAGTTTTAAAAACAATATTCAACTAAAAGATCAGTAACAATAAGAGAAAATGTCGGAGTCTTTAAACATACTTTCACAGTCTGTCAGTGCTTTGTTAAACTTGCATTCACATTTAAAAGTCTAGATTCGGGATGTTTTCTTGGTGCAGAGGTGTAGATGAGCAACCTTTCAAATTGTTAACTAGACAACATGAATCCACCGTTACCACGAGCATTCCAATGGTTGTCAGAGTTATAATAGCACTATACGTTTACTAAATACACTTGCACTTCGTCAGTCGCAGTTTAACTCGTATAACATTCAACAAGGGCTTTCCTAGTCATGGATACATCCAGTCTTCTCACCCCTTAGACTCCTAGTATTAGTGTTTCACTCCTCATGTTGACTAATATGCTTGGGAACCGGACAATTCTACTCTATTGATCTGAAAACTTTGGCAAGTATGTATTAAGAGAGAAACCAGCAAACATGTAGATTAGATATTATCGTTAAGGGTAAGAACTTCCATTCTTTTCCATTTATTTGTAAAAGAAAAATGCAACATAATTACTATTAACAAGTATTTTTCATAAATGCAAATTTTCTTAACTCCAAATACAAGACAAGAAGTCTGTCAAATGTTTGTGCAGTGCCAGAGTGAAGAAGGGATTGTCTTTGTGGTGCTCTACAAACCACGGAAATGAGTTGTCCTAAAGAGACAAAACTCTCCGTTTGATGTGTAAGAACGTTGAAGACGATGGTTGTAGGAGTTTTTTTTTTTTTTTTTTTTTTTATAAATACCATGCAGTAAGTTCTTGTCAATGGAAATAGGAAAATAAATAAAATAAATGTAAAGCATAACCAATTCAAGTTTTGTTTTTTTTTCATTTATCTGCTTATTACTTTTCTCGTAGCAAATAGATGACCAGTACACTACCACAACTAATTTCTTGCTGTATTTGCAGACAATGTGACAATAAAGTTATATTATCTTATCTTATCTAGACATCCTCTCTGCTTTCTTCTATAGCCATTTTTATCCTCACCGTCCCTCACCCGCTTCCTCCACTGATTATTCTGTGACCCCGTAACCAGTTCCAGCCAGAACTTACCGCCTCGGTACCGGCCGCTTCACTCCCCACACGGTCATCTTTTCCTTGTCCTATACTCTTGCTCTCGTAATTCATGGAAGTATATTAACATAAGTTACTAGGAAAACTGAATTTTATAAGATACAAATAAATCATCGCAGCCTTCTCAAGAAATGGTTTTAAACTAGTACTCCTCAACCTAGAAGCATCAAACCAATTTCTTCTATTCTCTTCCAGAAACCAAGGAGTTTTATCCCTAGATTTCCAACACAGGTGTTTTATGATTTATTTGACAACGTTCTGCAAATTCACTCACATCATACTCACTGCTGGCGTTAACTGAGCCTTTTCCCCCTTTATTATATATAAGTCTGTAGCCTAACTAACTAACACATGAAGTACAAAAGAAGAAGTAGAAAACCTTGTACATAACTAAATCGTCTCCTTTATGTCACTACTTCCGTGGCCTTGCTGCCTTTCAGTAGGCAGTAGCTTTTTTCAAGTTCCGGAGCTCTCAGACTGAAGGCTCAACACTAACTTGCTATTACTGTTCTTGTTGCACTTCTCGTTTACTTCCACAATGAGCTCGTCAGAGTTTACATGGCAATCTTAGGCAAGTCAACTGTATCATTAAGATGCCATTTTTTTTTTTTTTTTTTTCCCCTTCATAAACCATGTGGGCTTTTTTTATAGGAATTTATGGGTAAAGGGGACCACCTAATGGAGACATCCTATCTAAAGGCCACCCATTTAGGAATCATTACCCCGAGTGGATGCAGAATCTCCACTTAGACCATGGTGCAGAATTTGAACCCGTGTGCTCGGAGATCCCAAGGCCCCCGAAGCGCAAGCGGTTCCACTGTACCACGGCGGTCCCTGTTCCTCCACTGTTACTACCCATGTCAGTTGTTGACCTTGGTTACTACAACGGTCACTCAGACTCGTGCAGCAATGCCCACCAGATCCAACTCCAGCTTTTTTCTATTTTTTCTTTCTTTCTTTCATCTACACACATTTCGAGTTCGTAATTAACTTGAGCAGCGGTATGCATTTGTCCTAAAGTGAATGTATATTTTTAGTTGTTACTGTCTTGGCAAATACTTCATAAATAATAGAATAAAACAAAGATGCAAATTCAAGTCCATGATAAGAAATAGAAGATCATATGTAGACAATGATGGGCCAAGAAATGCATTATTTAGATTTACTAGTTCAGTTTTGTGTATATAATGCGTTTGTCTGTTTTTAGTTTGTGTGGTAATTTAGGATGCTCTCTATTATACAAATATCGATTACCAGTTTTAAAAACAATATTCAACTAAAAGATCAGTAACAATAAGAGAAAATGTCGGAGTCTTTAAACATACTTTCATAGTCTGTCAGTGCTTTGTTAAACTTGCATTCACATTTAAAAGTCTAGATTCGGGATGTTTTCTTGGTGCAGAGGTGTAGATGAGCAACCTTTCAAATTGTTAACTAGACAACATGAATCCACCGTTACCACGAGCATTCCAATGGTTGTCAGAGTTATAATAGCACTATACGTTTACTAAATACACTTGCACTTCGTCAGTCGCAGTTTAACTCGTATAACATTCAACAAGGGCTTTCCTAGTCATGGATACATCCAGTCTTCTCACCCCTTAGACTCCTAGTATTAGTGTTTCACTCCTCATGTTGACTAATATGCTTGGGAACCGGACAATTCTACTCTATTGATCTGAAAACTTTGGCAAGTATGTATTAAGAGAGAAACCAGCAAACATGTAGATTAGATATTATCGTTAAGGGTAAGAACTTCCATTCTTTTCCATTTATTTGTAAAAGAAAAATGCAACATAATTACTATTAACAAGTATTTTTCATAAATGCAAATTTTCTTAACTCCAAATACAAGACAAGAAGTCTGTCAAATGTTTGTGCAGTGCCAGAGTGAAGAAGGGATTGTCTTTGTGGTGCTCTACAAACCACAGAAATGAGTTGTCCTAAAGAGACAAAACTCTCCGTTCGTGTCAGGGCATCCAAGCGAACTCAGTAATAACGAACACGTTTTCGTAAAATTATTTTCAGTTTTAAACAATCTGTTGATGAATAGATGCCATCACCTTCACGTAAAAAAATAATCTCTCTCTCTCTCTCTCTCTCTCTCTCTCTCTCTCTCTCTCTCTCTCTCTCTCTCTGTTCTAAATAAATAAGTGAAATGAAAATGCTCTCTTCTGCTTGGTTCCCTATAAATAAAGTACCGAAATATTAGTTCTGTGTAAGCCACAATAATATACACACCATACAGCTGTGTGTATGTGTGTGTGTTTGATGCGGGCCAGTCACTCTTGGCTCCTCACGTCTGACAGCGACGTTCCCATAATCAATTGTTCCCGTAATCTTGTTCGCTTCATTCTTTTTTTAATATAAAAACAACTTCTATACTACTAAATTATACCTTCCTCTTACCATACATGAGACTCAGACTCTAATTTGTTTCACATAAAACCTGCTTCTTATATCAGCATTAACAATGCTCCCTATCTACCCAACTGTCTATACCACATTTAAATTACTCGTCGTATTCCATCCCTGGCAACCTCTGGCAACTATTGGCAACTCTGCCTCCCGCAGCTGAGACTCTCATCCTTTCTTGAGACGCGCTTCTGTGCGGACTTAAGCTCCAACAGTGCTCTGTTTTCTTCTCCCTTCTGTCTTCGTGTGTTTTTGCCATATGGCTGAGTCTGCCGATCTCCAGGAGGGCTTCCAGCCTTCCTCAGTGGTTGTTTGCGGCGCCGATCTGTCTTCTCTTCCGCAAGAGCCTGTGTCGGCGGCCGTGGGGAGTGCTGGTCGCCGCCATGTTGTCAGCCCCGCCTCCTCCCCTGGTGCTGTTTCTCCTCACTCCTCCTCTTCTGGGAGTGTGTGACACCTTCCTGCTGCAGGAGAGTCCTTGGAGGCATTAAGATTGATCCACATACCGTATGTATTCTATGTCGTGGTGGTGTGTGTCAGGTAAACAGCCGGTGTCGGGAGTGTTCTTCTTGGAGCTCCAAGCTGGTCCTTCGTGCCTTTAAATACCAGCGGACACTGCAGAGGAGGCGTGAGTATAAGGCTAGGAGGAAGGCGCTTCTCCCCTCCTGTCAGTCGCATGGGGATGTTGGGGGCAGGAGCCTCCCCCCCGCGTCCCCTTCCTCTCGTATCTCGGGTTCCACCTGCGGTTCCGTGGAATCGGAGGATTCGGTGTCTCAGTTCCCCGTGCCTTCTGTGGTTCCTCCGCCTGATATGTCTGCCTTCCTCAAAGGGTTTTGCGACCTTTCTGGGGTTTAGTGAAGGGAGTCACAGTGTTTCCTTTCCTTCCATGTTATCTGAGATGGTGTCTAGGGAGGTAGAAAATAGGTTAGCTCCTAATCCTGTCTCTCTTTCAGTTTCCTCCTTACCCTCGGTTCAAGGTACGGTGAAGTCCGTTGCCAACCCCCCTCCCGGCCCCAGCACGAGGCAGAGTGTGCAGTCACTCCAAGCTGGTGTGCCGGCAGGGGGTAACCGGGGGAAGGAGAGGTCCACGGGTGGTGTAGGTTTAGATCAGGTTCCTTTGGATCCTCCTTCCTTGGGTAAGCGATCCAGGCCTCCCAAGGATGTTCCATGGAGGATCAAACGGTCACGTCCTATGGTGGGGGGAGATCTGGCTCCTACACGTCCAGGATCTCCCTTAGGTCGTGACCGGGGCTGGGATAGGTGTGTGTCTTTCAGCCGCCACTCCCGCCCAGCGACCCAGGGTGAGGGTCGGGCTGTGAGCCAGGGCATTTTGACTTAGGACTCGGTCAAGCCCTCACAGCCAGAGGGAGGTGTTACACAGGCCAGGCCTCCATCCCCCCCCTTGGTCCACAAGACACACAGGAGCTCGGGATCTCGCCGCCCCCTCCTTCCATGCCTTTCACCACCACGACCAGTTCCATTTGGCTTCCCCACGTCCTCAAGTGGCGCCTCTTGGATCTGGGATCGGGTCCTTCATGGATCCAGCTTCGGCCCTCCCTCATCCTGGATCCCATGATCCAGAGCAGGATGATCTTGAGGATCCGTGGGATTGGATTTCTGAGGCCGGTTCTGGAGTGCAGTCCGGGGCTCAGGATCCAGTTCCACCCCCCATTTTTCAGTCGATGATGGCATACATTACCCACTGTTATCCGGAGGCTCTTGGGTATGCTGAAACGGCCCACCGGCCTGCCCCACCTGGGGCGGTCAGGCCTGAAGTGGAGAAACACATTCGGCTTACTAGGGCTCAGCCCATGGATTTCTCCCTGGATTTGGCCTCCAGCGCTCTCCTCCGGGCTACTGAGGGATCCAGACCATCTCTTGCCCGCTACCCATCTAACCGGTACAGGAGGATGTACTCTGTTAGTGGCCATGAGTCAGCAGGGAAGGCAGCCAAGCTCAACATCAACTTGGCTCTTGCCCTCACCACTAAGGGGAAGGAACCTCAGGTGGTGGTGCAGCATGCCGACATGACTCGCCTTGAAGGTGTTCTAGCTCGCCAACGCGAGGCACAGAATTTTCACTTTTGGGGTATAGGAGCATTCTATCGGCTCTTATCTTCCTTGCAGCCTGGAAAGGAGGACAGGCTTCTGGCTGAGCAGCTCTTTCGGAGTATTCAGTTGGCTATGGTGGACACTGCCAAAGATTTGGCTTTTGCCTTGGCCAATGTCAAGGCCATGCGACGGGAGGCAATCATGTCTCGCCTTCCACCTATGTTTAAGTCTGCGATTAAGGTGGACTTGAGGAAATCTTCCATTGATTCTGCTTTCCTTTTTGATGAGGCTCGCGTTCAGACGGCCCTTCAGGTTGCCGAGAAGGATGCTTCTATTTCCTTCCAGCAAGCGGCACCTAGGGCACTGGTGAAGCTTCACCCTATTTCAGGTACTCCATTGGTGGAGCGTGCTTCCTGCACTGTTCCTGCTGCTGCCCCTTCTCGGCCCTCGACTTCAGATGGTCGTATGCCTCCTGCTTCCCGGCAGAGGGTGCCTCAGCAGCGTAGGCCTGCTTCCGGACTTCCTCCCTCCCGCCCACATCCGTTGGGCCCGTTTTTTCGGAAGTAGACCCCCATCTCTTCCAGTTGGGGGTTGCCTTACCTACAATTTAGAAGGCTGGATCGCGATTGGAGCGGAGGCTTGGGTCCTTGCTGTCCTCAGCGAGGGTTACCGGATCCCTTTTGCTACCAATCCTCCGGTCACCCCCCTTCCTGTTGGGTTCCGGTCTTACCCCTCGGGATCTGTGAAGGCCGTGGCATTGGATCGGGAAGTTTGGCTTCTCTTAGACAAAGGGGCGTTGGAGGAGGCCCCTTTGACACCAGGCTTTTACAGCCATCTCTTTGTGGTGCCAAAGGCCACCGGCAGCTTCCGTCCGATTCTAGACCTTTCCCTTCTCAATCGGTATGTCATCACCACCCGTTTCCGGATGGAAACGGTAAGAACGGTCATGTCTGCAATTTGCAGTCACGACTGGATGACAGCTATCGATCTCAAGGATGCCTACTTCCAAGTTCCAGTTCATCCTGACAGCCGCAGGTTCCTTCGCTTCGTGTGGAAGGGCCTGCATTGTCAGTTCAAGGTCCTTTGCTTCGGTCTATCCACTGCCCCTCAGGTTTTCTCTCGGATGATGGGTCCGGTTTCAGCAGTTTCCCATCAGCGGGGGATTCGTCTCCTCCGCTATCTAGACGACTGGCTGCTGCTGTCTCGCTCCAGGGAGGGGGCTCTTGAGGCAACCGAGTTTCTCCTCGACCTGTGTGCCTCTCTGGGTATTCAGATAAATTGGGACAAGTCCAGTCTTGTCCCATCTCAGTCCCGGACTTATGTGGGGATGGAGATTTGGTCTACTCTTTTGAAGGTTTTCCCGACGCAGGAGCACCTGGGGAATCTGCGCCGTCAGGTCGAATCCTTCCTCAGTGTCCACTCTCCCCTGGCAAGGGATTGGTTGATTCTGTTGGGCCACATGTCCTCTCTCATCCATCTCATTCCGGGGGCGCGACGGCGGATGCGGGGCATACAGTTACATCTTTCTCGGTCTTGGGACCGTCGGTCCCAGTCGGACAGGTTTCCAGTTCCTTGGAGCGCTGGGCTCCTGGAGGATCTTCGGTGGTGGTTGTCGAGTCCCGCTCTGCGGGTGGGTCAGTCCCTGGAATTGGTTTCTCCAGATGTGTCCCTGTTCTCGGACGCATCAACCCTGGGTTGGGGGGCGTCGGTTCTTCAGGCCTCAGTGAGTGGCCTGTGGACCCTGCAGGAGCGGTCCCTTCACATCAACCTTCTGGAGCTCAGGGCCATTCGTCTCGGGTCATCTCTACTGAGTGGACCCTTCACCAGGACGTGTGCCGGCGCCTGTGGAGGACTTGGAGCTATCCCACGGTGGACCTCTTTGCCACGAGGCTCAATTGTCGGCTGCCGAACTTTGTCTCACCTTTTCGGGATCCCATGGCAATTGCCACAGACACTTTCCTGTACAATTGGGATCACCAGGATCTTTATGCTTTTCCGCCCTTTCCGTTGGTGAGGAAGGTTCTCAACAAGTTGCAGACGGGGCATTGCGCCACTCTCATCCTGATTGCTCCGTTTTGGCCTCAGAGAGAATGGTTCCCAGATCTCGTCCAGGCTTCAGTGGACACCCCCAGGTGCCTTCCCCTTCGCAGGGACCTTCTCTGCCAGCCACACATTCGCAGGTTCCATCAGGCCCTTCCCATGCTACAGCTAGCCGCATGGAGACTGTCAAGCGAATCCTCTGTCACCGGGGTTATTCCTCTCGTGTCACGGAATTCCTGGCGGGATCTCGACGGCCTTCCACTCTTGTGAATTACCAGCATAAGTGGAGACAGTTTCGGGAGTGGTGCAAGAAGTTTGCTGATTTTTTGGTTTTCCTGCGCCAGGAGAGGAAACTCTCAGTCTCGGCCATTAAGGGGTACAAGGCTATGCTTAATGGTGTGTTCTCCTTCAAGGGATTTGACCTCTCCTCGGATGCAGTTCTCCGGGAGATTATTAAGACTTGTTCCAGGCAGGTTCCTCGGCCACCTTGCCGAGTTCCTTCGTGGAATGTGGACGTGGTCCTCAAGGCCCTGACGGGTCCTCCCTTTGAACCTTTAGGTCAGGCTTCCTTCCGGGATTTGTCTAGGAAGACGCTTTTCCTGGTGGCCCTGGCTACGGCCAAGAGGGTGGGTGAGCTCAGTACCCTGTTCATGGTCACGGCTACGCAGGGACAGGACCTCATTCTTTCCTACCTCCCTGAGTTTGTGGCGAAGACTGAAACAGGCCTTAACCCCATCCCTAGGGAGTTCCGCCTTCGCAGCCTCTCTCCTATTGTGGGTTGTGAGGATGAGGAGCGACTCCTTTGTCCGGTGAGGGCTGTAAATTGTTACCTTGAGCTCACGTCTTCCTCTTGTCGGCCTAGGAGTCTGTTTGTCTCTGTGCGGAACCCTGACCGACCGATGTCGAAGGCAGCAATCTCCTTTCTTGTCCTGGAGGACTCATTCTGTGTTTGTGAACCACTATCTTCGGGACATCCAGAGGCAAGAAGGTGATGTCTTTGCCTTGGGTCCAGTGGTTGCTGCTGGGAATTTGGTAGGCTAACCCTCAGCATGTTCCTTCCTCAAGGCAGCAAGTGCCTTATCTAGAGAGCATCATTGGAGGTGTCATAAATCTGCCCTCTCCTCAGGTCGTTCTCGCCTGTATGCTGTTTTTGGTTCTCAAGGAAACCTCCCGAGGGAAGTTACCTGGGCTAATTCCTTATGTTATTTTCATTTTTGGTGTTGGCCACGCGGTTGTAGTGGCCTGCTGTTTTGGTCAGGGTGCGCCTTTCCTCCTCTGCCTTTCCTTGTGGTTCTGCGAGGACACCCTGTAGGAGATCAAGAGTCCCTGCCTGACGCTTGCATGTGATCTCCTTGAACTCGCCATCTCTGGATCCTAAGTTTTCGGTGAGATTCGGCAGTTCTCTAGTCTGGACCATTCACCCTTTGTCGCATTCCATACCTATGGCGTGACCCACCTCCTTTAATGTGGGAATCTGCTAATATAAGAAGCAGGTTTTATGTGAAACAAATGACATTTTTAAACATAAAATGTATTTTTTCACTTACCTGCTTCTTATATGTATTTTACCCGCCCATCCTCCCCGCTCCTTGCCATGGCCTCAAGAAAGAATGAGAGTCTCAGCTGCGGGAGGCAGGGTTGCCAATAGTTGCCAGAGGTTGCCAGGGATGGAATACGACGAGTAATTTAAATGTGGTATGGACGGTTGGGTAGATAGGGAGCATTGTTAATGCTAATATAAGAAGCAGGTAAGTGAAAAAATACATTTTATGTTTAAAAATGTCATATCCATGAGAGGAGCGCAATGTCGACTATATAAAATGAAAATATAGTAGTTCCATTGTTTCCATTTATAAGTATGATATGAATAACCAAATTCATATTAGGAGGATAGAAATGATGAAAAGAAAGGTTATTTAAATACAAAAATAATAATTTCAAAGAAATATGAATCAAAGAAACTTTTTGGTGCCTGTTCAAAAAGTGCGCTTTCAGAAGGCGTACAGCAGTTTACCGCTAAGCCACCCAGAAGGCGTATAGCAGTTTTCCGGTTATTATACTGTACCTTATTGCAGGTGCAACCATATTTTACTCTCATGTATACTGTATATGAATATTGTACCATATTGTAGCCTATGAGTATGTGTGCAAGACAATATAGACTTACTGTACAGTACAGAACTGTATTGTACTCAATTTTCAATGTCCGGACTTTTACACTCTCCGGACATGGCCCAGTCTGTATTAGTCCGAAGAAGCGAGGGCTGACTGTATATATATATATCTATATATATATATATATATATATATATATATATATATATATATATATATATATATATATATATATATATATATATATATATATATGCATACATGATTATCTAATACTTTCCCTCTCAGCCTACCTATACGTTTCAATTTCCATAAGTGTGTCCTGTGTGGAACTCTTTCTAATGCCTTTTTGATATCTGGATAGACAGCATCCACCTACACATCTCTTTTTTCAAATTCCTTCAATTACTCTTGTATAAAAACTTAGCAGGTTCATCACACATGATTTTCCTTGCCTGAATCAAAATTGTGTATTTGATGTAACTCCATTGTCTTCCAAATATCTCACCCATTTTTATCACAGAGACACATTTTTCATACAAAAAATGGCAGTTCCACTGTTCCACTTTATTTCTGCCAAGAACAAAAATCCCCACTTTAGTACAATGCCTGCCAGTGCAGTGCCCTGCACAGCCAGGGCAACATGCTGGTGTACAGCTGTTGTCCCAGCAACATAGTGCCTCAGTTCATTCTCGGTGCGTGGCGGGTTAACACTCACCACGCTTCCATCCGCTTTTGTGCTTGTGTTTTCCGCTCTGTGTTTTCTTCGCTTCTTCATCATGGGGGACAACCTTTCCAGCCACCAAGCTCCCTCAGAGCCTTGGACATCAGCTCAGAAGGGTGTTTTGAGCGATCATCTGGACTCTACGCCTGTTGAGGTTTCGCTGATATCTTCGCAGGCTTCGGTTAAGTCTGCTAGGCAGATCTGTTCAACTCCAGCCTGTGCCAGAGTTTTAGGTAGCTTCCTCCATGACCTTCATTCAGTCTGTGTAAGGTGCAGGGAACTCTGCAACCCAGGTAAGAGGTGTAGTGAGTGTGCTAACTGGAGTTGTGAGAAAGTCCTTGCTGCCTATAAATATCAGTGTAGTTTGAGGACCAGTAACCAGGTCCTTTTCCTGGGACCGGTTGGTGGGGGGGACACAGGGGAAGTGGGACAGCGCAGTGAGCCTGGCCCCTCCCCCATGGCGTTGGGTGAAGGCCTGGCCGGGAAAGACACCTGGCCTCTTGCCATGTCTCCCCACCCTCAGGGTGGCATGCTCACACCCTATCCACGAGCTGCCACCTCTGTCCATTCAGCTGATAGGGTCTCAGTGTCACATGACCCCCCTACGGCCCAACAAACCCACTGCTTTGCACCGGTTAGTGAACAGTCCCTCTTTTGTGTTCGGGACTCTGCATCGGTGTCTCGGGATCAACTCATGGCCCCACCTCATGTTCCCGATCTTTCTGGGACGCACCACACATCTCACAGTGTCCTTGGTTCTGCTGTGCCCCACCTTCCTGATTTGACTGTTAAACGTATCTTCGATTCTTCACACCCTTCATATTCTGGGGGGCAGAACTCTGTTGCCTCAGTGCCCTCTGGGCCTAACATGGCTCATCCTGACCCAGAGTTGCAGGACTGGACCCTGACAGGACCAGAGGGGGGTGAGGGGCGTGAGCACCCACCTCAAACCCCCTCCATGTACCATCGCATGATGGATTACATTCCCTCGGTATTTGAGGATGCTAAGGGTACGTAGATTCGACCTTAGGGTCCAGTTGCGCCGGGTACCAAAGCCACACCTGAACGAGGGGGAACGATCCTTCTCAGTAGGGCGCCACCTGTCTAGTTCTTTGTGGATCAAGCCAACATGGAATACTTGAGGACGAATGAGAAGAATCCTTCCTCAGTTGGCTACCCTTTGGGCAGATTCGCAAAACTTTACAGTGTGGCAGGGTCAGGAGGAGTACAGAAAGGCTGCCTTAGTCAATCCCTCCCTACACAACTCTTTGAAATCTGGCACCAGGCAGCCACGTGCGCTCCGTGAACACCCAGACGTTGCCAGGATGGAGGGGGTAGTTGCCAGATTACGAGAGGCTCTCAACTACTCTTATTGGTGTTTAGTAGCCTTACACCTTCTGGATTTCGCAATCTCCCTTCGCATCTCCTAGACTTGGAGGAACAGCTCTTCAAAGCTGTCCATATGGCGCTAAACGATACCTGCAGGGACTCCACTTACATTACCGCCAATCTGCAGGCCTGGGGGAGAGAGGCCTACTTGAGCCACCTCAGACCAACATTCTTGCAGGTAGAGAGGGGCATACTTAGGAAGTCCCCCATTTTTACTCTTCTTTTTGATGAAGACAGACTTCTACTGATGTAACAAGAATCAATGGTTATGGTAAATTGTTGGAAATGTGTATGATGTTTGTGTTTCATGGAAGACTAGGAGATGATACTATGATTGGTAAGGAGACTACTGTATTCAATACTGTTGTGGATTATGTTATTTGTTCGTAATTTCTTATGACTATTGTGAAAAACTTTCTGTTGTTGGAATTTGACCCACTCTTATCAGATGTGCATCATTGTATATCATTTAGCATTCCAACCAACAGAAATGTAAAGTGAAATTGTTGGTAGGGTGAAGGGAATCGAGAAGGATAAACTGGGAAAGGTTGTTCACAGTCATTTAGCAAGCCTTGACAATGGGATAAATATAAAGCTAATGAATATATTCAAAGTATAAACCAAGATTTAGTGACACATGTGACTGATTATGTTCATCTTAAATCTTTTTTGGAGTTGAATGACGTCCTGAAGAAAATATTAATCAAACCAGCTGTGAAAGTATTTCCGATGAAAAGTAAGATTTTTATAAAGAAAAGTAATAGCTCTAATATTCCAGAATATGACAGTGTTATCTCAGTAGAAAAGAGTATTATAAAGCTAAACATAAAAATAACTCAGAGAAGACCTTGACCAGCTATAATGATATGGTAGGGAAGAGTAAGAAATACAAGCAAGAATCGAAAACAATTAAAGCTAAGGAAAATAGAAATATTATTACAAAACTATAGACCCTCAAAACTAAAGATTCTAGACTCTACTGGAAAATTTTGCAAGGTACGCAGAAAAAGTCTGATACACCTGTTTTAATCAGTGAATTATTTTACCATTTTAAATGGCTAGCACAAGAGGCTGTTACTGAAAATGATCAAAGTGACATTGACATTGATATTAATGATAGTAGTATGTTGAGTAAAGAAATCACAGAAGATGAGATTAATAAATGTATACAAAAATTAAAGAATAATAAACCTGTTGGAATTGACAACATCATTAATGAATATATCAAGAACGCCAAACACATGCTATGTCCACTTTATGTTAAACTGTTTAACAAAGTCTTGGAAACAGGAAACATTCCAGAAGATTGGCTCAGCAGAATAATCATTCCTATGTATAAGAATGTGGGAGAAATGCAAGATGTAAATAATTACAGAGGTACAACTTTGTTAATTTGCATGGGCAAGCTGTTTACAACAATTTTGAATGTAACACTGACTGAATTTTGTGAAAACAACTCTGTTTTAAGAGAAATGCAGGTTGGTTTCAGGCAGGGATATTGCACTACTGACCATGTCTTTGTAATTAAAAGTTTGATTGATTTATTTCAATTTAAGAGGAAGATACTTTACTGTTTGTATGTTGACTATAGAAAAGCCTTCAATTTGGTATGGAGAGATGCACTGTGGTATAAATTATTAAAGGTAGGCATTGATGATAAAATTCTGAAATTTATAAGAAATATGTATAGTAACATAAAATTTTGTGTCTCCGTTAATCAGGAACTTTCAGATTATTTCATAAGTTACACTGGAGTTAGACAAGGAGAAAATTTATCACCACTTTTGTTTTCCTTGTATGTGAATGATATTGAAGATCAGTTGCTAAGGAACAATTGTAATTATGTCACTATTGGAGATAAATGGATTGATGATATGCTGAAGATTCTTGTGTTAATGTATGCGGATGATACTGCTGTATTGGCTGATAGTGAAGCAGGCATAGCTAATGCACTGAAAACAATGGAAATATATTGTGATAAATGGAAGTTAAACATCAATTGTAAAAAGACAAAAATTACTATATTTTCTAATGATAAATGTGCTGAAGGAAATTACTATTTTAGATTTAAGGGAGAAAATATAGAAATTGTAAATGAATATAAATATCTTGGTGTTATAATGAATTACAATGGGAGTTTTCAAACATGTCAAGAACAACTTTGCCAGCAAGGAAAAAGAGCAATGTACAGTCTTAGAGCAAAATGTTGAAAATTAGATTTGCCAAATGATTTGCAACTAGAATTGTTTGACGCCATGGTATTGCCAGTTATTACGTATGGTTGTGAGATTTGGGGCTTCAAAGTTATCAAGGATGTAGAAAATTTGCACGTAACTTTTTTGAAACATACTAAATGTTCGTAAGACAACATGTAACAATGGTGTATAGTGAGTTAGGCAAATATCCTGTTAGTGTTTGCATCAAAACAAAAATGTTAAGCTACTGTATTACATTATTAACTGGTAAACAAGATAAACTTTGTTATATAATGTATCAGTGCCTTTTCAAGTTATATACTCAAAATATTTTTAAATCCTCATGGCTTAACTATATAAAAACTTTGTTGAACAATTCAGGTATGTCTGGGATATGGGCCAGTCAAGAGATAAATAATCATATTTGGTTGAAACACGTCTTTGAGAGAACTGCCAAAGACCAATGGATAATGGAATGGAGATCATTATTAAATAGTAAGTCTTCCTGTAATACTTATATTTCATATAAAGAATGTTTTGTTTTAGAGAATTACTTAAAGAAACTGCCAAAGTTGTACAGGATTAGCCTTAGTAGATTAAGAACTAACAATGACAGATTACCTATTGTAACGGGTAGGTATACTAGAATTCCAAGAGAGGAGAGGAAATGTGACAAATGTAATGCTAATGCAATAGGGGAAGAGTTTCATGTTCTGCTTGAATGTAACAACCAAGAAATCACCGAACTCAGGACAGTGTACTTACCGAGGTATTACAGAAATAATCCAAGTAGGTATAAGTTTCTACAATTATTACAAAGTGACAGATACACAGTGCAACGTAAAGTAGTAGTATTTGTTAAATCTGTATTTAATATTTTTCAATAATGTGTACAGAGAGTCAAAGAATGATTTATAATGTATATTTTTATAAGGGAGCTGTGCTCCATACTTTGTTAAAAAGTCTGAGCATGATAAAGAAGTCCAAGTCTAATCAGCAGAGGAGGCACGAAGAGCCACGGCCTGTCTCATTAACCTCTGTTCTCTTTTGGGGATTCGCATAAATTTGGAGAAGTCCTCCCTGACACCAGAATGAGACAAGACCTTCCTAGGGATGACTTTTCGATCCCCTCTTTTGAAGGTTTTCCCAACACAGGGGAAGATACAAAACCTCAAGGACACCATCCACGCATTCCTCAGTGTCAGTCTCTGCTGGCAAGGGACTGGATGAGACTTCTCCGGCACTTGTCCTCCCTCATTCATTTAGTTCAGGATCAAGCAGGAGGATGCGTCTGCTTCCGATAAAGCTGAACCGGCAGTGGAACAGACGCTTGATGGCAGACAACCATCCCGTCAGCTGGGACCCCAGCAGTTGGCGGGACCTGGAGTGGTGGCTAGAGGACCAGTACCTGGACTGGTCCTCTAGCCTTCAACCCCTCCAATTGGCTGTCCTGGATCTCTTTCTCTACACGGATGCCTCAAACATAGGATGGGGTGCATCTCTTCTCCAGGACTCAGGGAGTGGCCTCTGGGGCATCCAAGAGAGGTCTCTACACATCAACGTCCTAGAACTCAGGGCAATACGCCTGGGGCTACATCACTTTGCAGAGATGTTGAGGGACTCTGTTGTTGCTGTTTTCTCAGACAACACCACAGCACTCGCTTATCTCAGCAGGGAAGGAGGTACCCATTCTACACTACTCAGCAAGGAGGCACTGGAGATTCTAGACTGGGTAGAGACTCATTCAGTGCAGATTCTGACTCAGTTTGTAAGGGGATCAGACAACGTGGTTGGAAACTATCTGAGCAGATAGCATCAGGTCCTCTCCACAGAGTGGACACTGCACATGGACGTATGCCGCCAGTTGTGGCAGGTATGGGGCTACCCAACAGTGGATCTCTTTGCTACTCACCTGAACTGCAGGATCCCAAACTTTGTGTGTCCATTTTAGAATCCCGAAGTGATTGCTACAGATGCCTTACTTTACAATTGGGACTTCTAGGATTTGTATGCCTTCACTCCCACTTCCTCTCATCAGGAAGGTGCTCAACAAGCTTTGGGCCTCCAGGAACACAAGACTCATTCTGAAAGCTTCATTCTGGCCATTGAAAGGGTGGTTTCTGAACTTGTTGCAGGCATTGATAGAGCCACCCAGACACTTTCCGTTGTGAAAGGACCTTCTGAAGCAACCACACACCCACAGGTTCCACCTCGGTGTCCAAGGGCTTCAGCTGACAGGGTGGAGACTGTCCAGCGATACCTGAGATACAGAGGCTTCTCCTCAAGGGTTGCCCAGTTCTTGGCAAATGGCAAATGACCATCCACTTCTCTATACTATCAGCACAAATGGAAGAGGTACATGGAATGGTGCAGGGACAATGGGCACACCATCTCCAACCCCACATTCCAGAAAGTTGCTGATTTTCTTGTCCACCTGAGACAAGTTTGTCATATTTCAATCTGCTGCTAAGGGCTACAAGGCCACTGCATTTTTGCTATCCGAGGATTAGACCTCAACAAGGACCAGGTGTTGAAGGATATTATCAGGGCCTGTTCTCAGCCCTGCAGACCTGACAGGGGTCCTAGTCCTTGGAACTTTGAGGTGGTGCTTTGCTTTATAACCAAGGCTCCCTTTGAATCCCTTAGGCTCTCCCCCACAAAAGACCTGACCAGGAAGACCCTCTTTCTGCTCACTCTAGCTACAGTGCAGAGGATGGGGGAGATCCAAGCTCTCTCCCACAGGACTAGCTGGCAGGGGCAGGATCTTCTGGTTTCTTATCTTTCTGAGTTTATTGCCAAAACTGATACGGAAGCCCACAGGACACCTCAGGAATTCCGGATTAAGAGCCTTGCTACCATAGTTGGTGAGGAGGCTGAGGAGAGACTCTTATGTGCTGTTAGGGCATTAAGTCACTACCTGCACAGAACAGCTTCAGACACAAGGCCCAGAAACCTGTTCCTTGCTGTTAAGTGTCCTTCCCGACCAATGTCAAAGGCTGCGATCTCCTTCTTCCTCCGGGATACCATCATATCAGCCCATGATGCAATCCCTGACTCTACTTGCCCTGAGATTAAGGTCCGAGCCCATGACATCCGTGGCATCGCTGCCTTCATGCTAATGTGGAAGAACTGCTCTGTTACTTCCATCTTGATAGCAGCCCACTGGAAGACGTATTCAGTTTTCGCTGACTACTATCTCTGAGACATAGTAAGGAGGGAGGGAGATGTCTTCTCCTTGAGCCCGGTTGTTGCAGCTGGACACATTGTAGACTGATGGCTGCTCTGGACCTACATCCCCCAGGAGGAATGCTCAGGTTGCTTTCCCTGGAGTCACTTCACTATCAGACACACGCCAGCGGACTGGTAAGAGTGGTCAGTAGCCGGGTACGTGCGTCCTTCTCAGACTCACTGCCAGGCAGAAGAATGAGTACACTCCTAGGACACTAACCACTGGTTACCTAGGGCTCTGTAATTCTTGAGACACGAGGGTCAAGGAGGACTATCGTGCCCTAGCTGCAACCTCCAGCACCCTCTGCATTCAACCTCTTCCAAAGGTTGGTGTCTTAAAATGGAGAGTTTTTCACCCTATATGTCTGCCAAGTTATGTTGACTCCTGCCTCCTTAAATGTTGGAGTCTGCTAGTTTTTGTATGAAAAACAGGTCTCTGTGATAGAAATGTAATATTTAGAAACAAAATTAATTTTTTCACTTACCTGTTTTTCATACAAAAACAAATGCCCTCCCATCTTCCCCTCAGTCTAGTTCAACAAGCACAAGAGTTAACTGAGGCAGCATGCTGCCGGGACAACAGCTGTACACCAGCATGTTGTCCTGGCTGTGCAGGGCACTGCGCTGGCAGGTGTAGCACTAAAGTGGGGATTTTTTGTTCTTGGTGGAAATAAAGTGGAACAGTGGAACTGTTATTTTTTTGTATGAAAACAGATAAGTGAAGAAATTAATTTTATTTCTAAAAATTACATTTCTCCTTAATTAGTATCTCATATATTTTGCTGGTAACACTTGTTGTGACACAGGTCTATAATTTAGTGGGTTGGTCTTTTTTCCTCATCTGTAAATGAGCACTATGTTGGCCCTCTTCCACTCTTGTGGCACCCTGCTTTCCTCTGTTGAGCTGGTAATCATTTCCCAAATTGGCAGTAGCAATTGATCTTTACATTCCCTTAGTGTCCAGCTTGATACTCCATCCGGTCTCATTCCATTCCTTATATCCAATCTTCCTAACAATCTGCCAACATCTTGCTTCTGCACCACAAATTTTAGGAATCCCTCATGTGCCTCTGCCATGTTTGTCTCTGTGAATGCCTCCTCTTAAGAGAATACAGATTTGAAGCTCTCATTCATAATTCCACTCAACTCTTCTGCAATTTGGTATTTTTTTCTCCCTTTACTATCTTATCTATGGTCTCTTCACACTTCATCTATCCATTAATATACTTAAAGTAAAGCTTTAGTTCATTTTCACACTTTTCTACCGGATCTTTTCAAAAGTTATTTCTTTCTCTCTTCTTATTCTCACATACTCATTGCTCTCTTCCTTCTATCTCTCTCTGTTGTTTTCATTTCTCTGCTTCTTCAGTTTTCTCCAAGTTCTCTCCTTTACCCTCTTTGCTTCTGCACATCTGGCATTGTACCATGTGTGTTTGCTACTCCTTACTTTATATTTTGTTATATACCTTTATACACCTTCATTATACTTCCCTAGGAATGTTTCATATTTCTCTTAAACTGTTTTACCACTCATGATCCCTCCCCAATTTATGCTTTCAAAATATGTCCTTAAGTCTTCAAAGTTGGCCCTTGCATAATTTAATCTCCTATTTTTATAATCCTCTTCTCTTCTTAGCATTGCCCATTCTTGCAATTCTATTTCTATAAAGACATGACCCCTTCTCCCCACTGGGCTTTGGTACTTAATGATGGTATGTTTTTCTTTTTTTTGTGTGTGTGTGAATACTAGGTCTAACATTGACAGTTCTTCCTCTCTTCTGAGCCTTGTGAATTCTTCCACTCATTAATCCATTGTGTTCTCCATTGCTAATTGCAACATATCTTCATTCCACAATCCTGCATTTCCATTTCCTTCCAGTTTACATCTTTGTTGTTAAAGTCTTCCACTAGTAGTAGCTTCTTGTCCTTCCTTATAATATCATCCTGACATTTCAACACCTCTTTCTGCATTACCTTATGTCCTTCCTACTAATCCATTGCTAATTGCAACATATCTTCATTCCACAATCCTGCATTTCCATTTCCTTCCAGTTTACATCTTTGTAGTTAAAGTCTTCCACTAGTAGTAGCTTCTTGTCCTTCCTTATAATATCATCCTGACATTTCAACACCTCTTTCTGCATTACCTTATGTCCTTCCTACTTCTATGGATTTATTTTTGGTGGCACACATTACTTCAATTTTTTGTCCCCTCTCTTCCATTGGTTTGAATTGGTATACCTATGACTTCTGCCATGCCATCACCATATTGCACTCCCTCTACAAAAATGTTCTCTTGCACCATTATTAGTACCCTTCCTTCTCCTTTTCCTTTTCTATCTCTTCTCCAAATTTTATATCCCTCTTGCTGGAAATTTATGTGATTTCTTTCTTAAATCTTGTCTCAGCTATGTAGGACATATCTGGTCTATGGATATGTAAATGATCCTTTATCTTTAGTATATTAGATAGTAACCTGTCCACATTAGTAAATGTTACTCTTAGTTTGCTGCTCCTTTCAATACTTGTACCTCTTCTGGCTATTGTTGTAATTTCTCTACCTCCTCTCCCTTTTCTCAAATAAACCACCTCTTCAGTCTCATGTCTAATACCCTCCAGTAAAATTTCTTCTTCTCGGTATCTGTCCTCTTCAAATTTTTTGTTTAGCTTCTTGGCTTAGATCTTTCTGCTTCTGTCTTTCTTTCAAATTCTTGTTTCTCTTAAACCATATATCCTTATACTCTAAACTTTGGGCCAGTCTACCAGCTCTTACTGTAATCCCCTCTACTGTCAATTGTGCTTTCATTCTCACTATCAGTGGCCTTGCACTTCCTTCACTATATTTTCCAATTCTATGTGTTTCTTCTACCTCATATCCTAAACTTTGTGTCATCCAGAACTGTTTGTTTGACTTTCTTTACTACTTCTCTCTCCTCTCCTCTCCCATACTTGTTAGGATTTTTCTTTTCCTCTATTCCATAAATCACCATACATTTCTTTCTATCCACCATATCTGTTACGATGTCTTCCTTTTACCTGGATTACTGCGTCCTTTGTCTTGTCCTGTATTTGTCTCTTTAATACCTCAGTAAAACTAACATTTTTCTCCATCCTTTCTTTCTTCCATGCGTTTTTTTAAATCCATCAATTTGGACTTACTTCACGCTTCATCTATTTTTCTAAGATTTCTTCACTTTTCCCTTTATATTTTCATGTTGGACCTCATGATTGACACATTTTTCCTTGAGGTTCTTATTTTCCTTTTTCATACTTCCAAGTTAACTTCCCAGTACTTCATCTTCATCTTTCCCCAGTTGGTATATTCCCAGCAAATGCAAATTCACTCATCTTCCCAGCAAGCTGATAGTAACTGATGTTTTTAAGCTGACTTGTATTTTCTTGTATTTTTGTCAGCAAACAAACAAATCACAATTTCACTCCATTTTATCCATATATTTTCCCCAACTAACTCATATTCCATAGACTTTTTTTCTCTTGCAGCTTTGAGTATCAGCAAGGGGCAGGTTCCCACCCACTGCAGGGTCCTAATGTGGATAACTCGCTATCTCGCCTCATCTATGCCTTCACAACCCACCTCATGGCCTCCAACAACAAGTTCTTGGTGGTATGTAGCTTCTGTGTGTCATTTATCAAAATATTTTCCAGAGTAAAGGTGCCTTGGTTAAATAGCAACATATGTGCCTAGTTTACAGCCAGAAGGTCTTAGGATTGAATACTGGATTGGGCAAAGAGAAACACAAAAAGGTAATTATTTTTTATACTGTAGATTCTGTGTATGAACAGATGTGGAATGTAGGTAAGGGATTTTTGACAAAACGTCAGAGATCTTATTTCCTTATGTAGATTTTAAGGGTATGAATGTATAACTGTTTTTTTGTTTTCTCCTAAACATCAGAAAACCAGACTCTAAGAAATGATAAAAAAGTGAGGTAAACACAGTACAGTCCTAATATGCACCTTTATTGATGACAAAAACCCACACATATTGCAAAAATGCATATTGTGACCTCAGCTTTTAGCTTTCTCTTTATCGGTCCATGTATGGAGTATGTTTCACATGTATAGGGAGACTTCCCCTCATACTGTTATGTTAGACAGGATAGAATCAAAAGTTTGCTTCTCAACCCTCCTCTTACTGATTATCTTCAACCTTGTTCTCATTGTTTTTTTTAATTTTATGTAAGAGGGGGAAACTGCCCAAAGTTAATAAAAACAATAAAGATAAAAAGTCCACTAATTTGCTAGTCCCTTTAAAGGTTGAAAAAGTTAGCTGAAAGTCAGGGACAGATGTCTTGAAACTTCCCTCTTCAATAAAGTCATGTCATGGGAAGTTGAAAATATAGAAGCAGGTAGGGAGTTCCAGAGGTTACTAGTGAAACAAATGAATGATTGAGTGTACTGGTTAATTCTTGCATTAGATTGTTGGACAGAATAGGGGTGAGACAAAGAAGAAAGTCTTGTCCAATGTGTCTGCAGGTGGAGGGGGGAACAAGATCAATAGAGTAGTAAGCATGAAAATATTGATAGAAGATAGCAAGAGATGCAACATTCTGGCAGAGGAAGAGGCTGAGGACAGTCAGTTAGAGGAGAGGAGTTGATAAGATGAAAAGCTTTTGATTCCATGCTATCTAATAATGAGTGGAACCCCCTCCATGTATGTGATAAAAACTCCATACATGGACGAACAAAGTTAGCATTTGGGGGTGAGAAAAACTGCTGGACACACCTCGGAACACCTAGCTTCATAGAAGCTGTATTAGCGAGAGGAGACGTGAAGTTTCCAGTTTAGGTTATAAGTAGAGACTGAGGATATTCATTGTAGAAGAGGAGACAGTTGGGTGTCATTGAAGAAGAGGGGATAGTTGTCTGGAAGGTTGCATGGAGTTGATAGGTGGAGAAATTGAGTTTTTAAAGAATTGAACACACTAAGTTTTCTCTGCCCCAATTAAAAATCTTAGAGTCATTCTGTGGTATCCCTACTTGAACTGTAAACTTCCTGAAGAGTTAGTCATCTGTGAAAAAACTGGAAAAAGTGTAGGGTATTCATCAATGTAGGAATGGATAGGACAAGAAGTTTGATTTATAAGATCATTAATGAATAAAAGAGAATGGGTGATAGGATAGAACCCTGATGAACACCACTATTCATAGATTTAGAAGAACAGTGGCTATCTACCACAGCAGCAATAGAACAGTTGGAGAGAAAATTTGAAATAAAGTTGCCGAGGAAGGGTAAGTTTGAGATTAAATCTTTGTGTAATATTTTTTGGTGTACCAAGTTAAACTTTAGCATTTGAGTATTGAAAAGATCAACTTCCAAGCCATTTGACCATTGAGTCTCCACTCAATACTCAAACTTACTTAGTTCCAAATGGCTGTTTGAGTATTTAAAAAGCTTGACTATTGATACCTATAAATCAGGTAATTCATTATAACCTCAGTAAAACCTTAAGTTTACCAAAATTTCAATGTATTTTTTTTATAACATTTTTTTTTCAATTTCTTCCAATGCTGCAGATCGCTTTAGTTGATTTTTCACATCCATTGCCCCGTGAGCTATCCTAATGGCCTCCCTGTTCTTCAGTATGGTGGCTACCATACAGTACTGCCTTATAAGTTTTTGTTCACAAACCAAAATTTTCATCAGCTGTTTACAAGCTTTACCTCCAAGGCAGCATAGCTTTGTAATGTAAAAAATTGGGTTTTACATGGAATAGTGAAAATACAGCAGAAGATGAAGAGGCAATTGGGCTGCCGCTGATCCTGTGAGTAACAGTCACAAGAAAAAGAAGTGGCCATTGCTCTCGGTAATCGGCAGCTATGAACTGTTTATGAGCTTCACCTCCAAGGCAGTATGGTTTTATAATGTAAAAAGAGAAGTTTTGCATGGAATACCAAAAATATGCTGGTAAACCCTGGAACTCCCAAACTGCCTCTTTATTTTCAACTTTCTATGACTTGATTCTGTTTAAGAGGGAGATTTCAATACATTTTTCCCTGTCCTTTGGCTAACTCTATTGACCTTTTAGGGGACTGGCAATTAATGAACTTTTTATTTTCACTTTTGTTGGCCCTGGCCAGTTTCTCCCTCTTATGTAAAAAAAAAAAAAAAAAAAAAAAAAAAAAAAAAAAAAAAAAATAAAAAGGCAATTTGCCTACTACTGATCTTGAGAGTAATGGTCACAGGAAGAAGCAGCAGCTTGCCTAAGAGGGTTCATTGGCATCACTATTGTGACGTTGGGAGGAAAGGCAGCCAATCATAAGACACCATTACTCCAGGGCTGAGGAATTCATATGAAATTGTTCACAAAGTTAGATACAGCTTCACATTCCCACAGCCCCAGCTCACCACAGTCAGCAGTCCTCACAGTGCTTTCATCATGGTTAGGGGATCTCATAATATAACAAGGAGACAATAATTCCCCGATACCAAGACCTTAACCCTGGTGGAGGTGGTGTGGTGTCAGGGTGATGATTTCACGCAGAGCATCACTATTACTCAGTGCCACGGAGTCTCGGTGATCTTTATGACAGTATCGTATATGAATACAAAGATGATATCTATTATAGAAAGCTGTAGAAGAGCAGAAACACAAACAATGTAATGAAGGCAGCACACACTAAAAGAATCATATAGGCAATGAAATTATTTTTGGTGAATGCATGGGAGACATCAGAAAGAACAGTGAAATGAATACAGACTTCACTACAGGAACACACAGATCAATAAGCTATGGCCCTGCTCACACAAAGCGACTAAGCTATGGAGCTATTCACATGTAACTTTTGCGACTGTGGCACGACTGTGTCTTGCCTGCGGCTGGAAATTCCCTTTCCTGTCACCGTGATTTCAGAGCAACAGCTGGGTATCTGGCAGTGCCATTGGCTGTTCACCATCCAATGAGCAGAGACTGGGCACTCGCTCCATGTGGATTCAACCAGTAATGTCTTCCTCACTGTTTTTTATGGTAGCGATTCAACAGACAAATGCATGCTGCCTCCTAAACATCCATCCTGGGCCTGACTGCCAGTGCCAGAGCTGAGAGGACACACACACCAAAATAAAAAATAAAATGAAATGATAAAGATAAACCATCAACTGCAGCAAAGTTGCTACTACAGGACTACTCACTGTGGTGTAAAAGTTATACCTTTCTCAGTTTGTAAGAGAACCCACACTGGATAGTATCATCCTAGATATTGTATTCAGACACTGATATAATAAGTACCTGTGAAGTGGGTGAAGTCTTAGCCAACAGCAATTACAGAATTATACAATGTGATATAAATTGTGAAGTAGATATAAAGGAAAATGTGCTTTTAGTCCCTACTCATAAGAAAGGTAACACTAAGACTCAAACTAGAATTACAAAAAAATTAATTGGCAAATAGATTTCACAAATAAATACTTGGAGCAGATGTGCTCAGCCTTTACTAACATTCTCCTTGAAACAGAGTAATTGGATTCCTCAAATAAGAAAGCTGATCAATAGCACAAAAAATCCTCAATGGATGACTAGCTTTTTGAAACACATCATTGCCAGGAAGAAGAGCCTTTATGCTAAGTATAAACAAACTATATCTGATAATGATTACAGTTGTTACATTACCATCAAAAGATGTTGTGAGAGAGAGATAAGGAAATTGAAACGCAACCTCGAAATTAATGTAACAGGGCAAGTCAAAACAAATCCTAAAAAAATTTTCGAATACATTTGTAGTAAGAAAACTGTCAAAGAAATAATTGAGCCCAAGTCACAAAAAATGCACAAATGTCATGCCAATTATCAAGAAAGGTAACAAAATTGAAGCTGGTAATTACAGACCCATCAGTCTCACCTTGGTAGTCATAAAATTGTTTGAAAAAATGGATATTAGTTTCACAACATGGGTTCTGGAACAACAGATCATGCCAAACTAATCTTCCAGATTTTTCAATGACATTCTCTAATTACAATGAGAGAGCTCCATCCAACATAATCTATCTTGACTTCAGAAAATCTTTTTATACCATACCATGCCAACGTCTCCTAATCAAACTGAAAACTCACAGGATGGGAGAGCATTTATATGATTGGATTGAAAGTTGGCTAACCAATAGAAAGCAACGAGTAGTTATGAATGGAGAACCTTCCGACTGGCTTCGAAGTTATGAGTGGTGTTCCCCAGGGTTCAGTTTTGGGTCCTTTACTTTATTTGATATACAGGTACCTCTCGATTTGTGCGGGGGATGCGTTCCTGAAGAGGGGGTGCAAAACAAAAATGACATAAATAGAAATATATATATATATATATATATTATATATATATAGATATCTATATATATATATATATATATATATATATACGTATATATATATATATATATATATATATATATATATATATATATATATATATATATATATATATACATACATACATACACAGCCAGCCCTCATTTCTTCGGACTTCAATTCATCGGACTTTTAATTCTTTGGTCAATGTCCTGGGTTTGGATGATTGTCCGATGCGGCTGTGTTTGTCCGGAGAGTGACAACTTTGACTGGTAGGTAGCTCTCGTGACAGAAGACGCAGGCGACGCTATTAAACCATAAACTGCGGCTATGGGATTAAGAGGGGCTCCCGTGGTGTGAGAATATCAGGAAAAAATTGACTTTCCTTAAATTATATCTACGCTATAGAGATGTGTCACAAGTATTTCAATTCACAATTCTGTAACTCAAAATGTATTGTACCTACCATATTTCCAAGCATTTTTCACCACAAAAAGGGTTTTCTGGCAGTATCTGGGGCCATTGTGGAGAGCCGGGTTTGGGGAGGGAGGAAGGGGGAGGTGGCAGGGGAGATACACACAGACGATTCATTGCCATGGCGACGACCATGTGGCAATGTTGTCAATTTCACATGTGAATACACACAACCATGTTCAGTCTGTGCATGTTTCTGTGTGTGTGTGTGTGAATCTCTCTCTCTCTCTCTCTCTCTCTCTCTCTCTCTCTCTCTCTCTCTGTCTGTTCTAACTAAATAGGTGAAATGAAAATGCTCTCTTTTGTTTGGTTCACAATAAATAAAGTACCAAAATATCAGTTTCGTGTAAGCCACAATACCTAATATACATACCATACTATACAGCTGTATGTGTGTGTGTGTGTGATGCGCGGTGCGGACCAGCTACCCTTGGCTCTTAACGTCTGACAGCGTCTAGTGAAGGAGCACTTGCTCCCATAATCTTGTTCGCTTCATTCTTTTTTATACAAAAACAACTTCTATACTACTAAATTATACCTTCCTCTTACCATACTTGAGACTCAAACTCTAATATCTATGAGAGGAGCACAATGTCGACTATATAAAATAATAATATAGTAGTTCCATTGTTTCCCTTTATAAGTATATGAATAACCAAATTCATATTAGGAGGATAAAAATGACCAAAAGAAAGGTTATTCCAGAAGGCATACAGCAGTTTACCGCTAAGCCGTACAGTAGTTTTCGGGTTAATATTATACTGTACCCTATTGCAGGTATAACAATATTTTACTCTCATGTATACTGTATATGCATATTGTAGCCTATGAGTATGTGTGCGAGACAATATAGGCTGTTTACTGTACAGTACAGAACTGTATTGTACTCAATTTTCAATGTCCAGAGTTTTTCAGTCTCTGGACATGGCCCAGTCTGTATTAGTCCATAAAAATTAGGGCTGACTGTAGTAGCTCCATTGTTTCCCGTTATAAGTATGATATGAAAAACCAAATTCATATTACGAGGAAAAAGATTACTAAAAGGAAGGTTATTAAAATACCAAAAAAATAATAATTTCAAAGAAATACGAATCAAAGAAACTTTATTGTGCATGTTTAAAAAGTGCGCTTCCAAAAGGCGTACAGCAGTTTACTGCTAAGCCACCCAGAAGGCATACAGCAGTTTTCGGGTTAATATTATACTGTACCCTATTGCAGGTATAACCATATTTTACTCTCATGTATACTGTATATGCATATTGTACCATATTGTAGCCTATGAGTATGTGCGTGAGACAATGTACAATACAGTTCTGTACTGTACAGTAAACAGCCTATATCGTCTCGCACACATACTCATAGGCTACAATATGGTACAATAGGCATATACAGTATACATGAGAGTGAAATATTGTTATACCTGCAATAGGGTACAGTATAATATTAACGCGAAAACTGCTGTACGCCTTCTGGGTGGCTTAGCGATAAACTGCTGTATGCCTTCTGGAAGTGCACTTTTTAAACAGGCACCATAAATCTTCTTTGATTCGTATTTCTTTGAAATAGTCATTTTTTGTATTCTAATAACCTTTCTTTTAGTCATTTTTATCTGCCTAATATGAATTTGGTTATTCATATACTTATAAAGGGAAACAATGGAACTACGATATTATTATTTTATATAGTCGACATTGCGCTCCTCTCATAGATATTAGAGTTTGAGTCTTGAAGTATGGTAAGAGGAAGGTATAATTTAGTAGTATAGAAGTTGTTTTTGTATAAAAAAGAATGAAGCGAACAAGATTATGGGAGCAAGTGCTCCTTCACTAGACATTGGTAATGCTGTCAGACGTGAGGAGCCAAGGGTGGCTGCCCCGCTTCACACACACGCACACACACACACACACACACAGCTGTATAGTATGGTGTGTATATATTATTGTGGCTTACATGGAACTAATATTTCGGTACTTTATTTATTGTAAACGAAGCAAGAGAGAATTTTCGTTTCACTTATTTAGTTAGAACAGAGAGAGAGAGAGAGAGAGGGATAGAGAATTGTAAAATAATAGGAGGCTATGTTTACATTGTTTGATCATTTGTTACTTGGTACTTGGTTGTGTATATATATATATATATATATATATATATATATATATATATATATATATATATATATATATATATGTATATATATATATTGGCAGCACACACACACAGGGACACTTCTCGGCGAAGATTCGTGGCTAGCAAGGGGAGCGAGGTACAGACCCCACAGACCCCAGACTTACTCAGAGAGGCAGGAATACAGTTAAAGGCAAGGCACAACTTCCTTACTTTACTGGCACACAAGAGTCATTACAGGATGGCACACAGTACTTATACCACAACACAAACAGGGCAGGATCGCGTCCTCAGGGAGACAGGCAGGCTCTCTCATCCTCAGGGAGAGCGGGGCAGGCTGGCGTCCTCTCACACTCCCCACCCGGCAGAAACTTCTTCCTCTCTTGCCTCTCCCCTCACTGGCACTGCCTGTCGCCGGGCCCGGCGGGCCGGCAGCAGAAACTATTTGCTGAGTCGTCAAAACCCCCCTTCTCCCTTGTGTCGCCCCTCCAGCCACGTCCTAGTCGCGTCCCTTCTACTGGCCAATCAGGCACAAGATATCCACCTGGCCGCAAACTCCGGCCCTCAATACCACTTCTGCACCAATGTCATCATTGCCAATCTAATAGCATTGCCAACGCTATCTTCACACTAGGCGCTGCCGCAACACTACCCTCCCCCCACCAAAATAGTCGACCTGACTATTCATACTCGCTCCTCACCTGTAGTCCCTTCACCACAGGTCTTTTCCTCAATCTGAGGGTGTGAGACAAGCGGCTCACTCACGCTCGTCATCTGCTGTCCCCTCACGCGCGCTCTGCTATCCACCCATTGCAGCCTCGTCCTCCACCTTGCTGTCCGAGCCTCTCCACCTGCCGACGCTCCATGTCGCTGGCGTTTCTCCACCTTGCCGCTGCCACGCCGCCACAGCCTCATGTGACGTCTGTGTTAGCTCCTCCCCAGGTGGTCATCCAGTAGCCTCAGGGAGGTAGCGGCGGTTACCTTGGGGCATACTAGGCCGTGCCCCGGCGACATCCACTGCCATCCCCTCCCAGGGAGTGCCAAACTAGTACCACCTCAGCGCTGCTTTGGTACGTCGCTCAGATTCCTTCTCGGAGACGTAAACGTGGTACAGCTTGCACCACTCCACCTCATGCCTCATGCCAACCCAGCACAGGCATCGGCACATGCTACGCAGAGCCTTCCTGTGCCCCAGGTGTCCACCAGAGACGCCAGCATGCGCCTCCTCCAGCAACTCAACCTGCAGGGAGAAAGTGTTTACCAGCAGCCACGTCTGCTGTGTCGCTGCATCTTCCACGCCCTTCTGCAACACCCCCGTCTTGTACGTGCCGCATCTCCCCTGTTCCATCAAATCTTCGATAGCAGGAATTTCCGGCAAGAATTCCTCCTTGCACAGCTGCTCATCCCAGCACGACTTCTCGCCTCCCTCTGTCCACCCAAACACCGGGTGGACATGCTGTGTCGCTGCATCCTTCAAGTGCCTCTGCCACACACCGTCTTGTATGTGCAGCTTCTCCCTCTGCTTCACCGAGTCCACGGTAGCAGGACTTTCCAGCAAGAATTCCTTCTTGCACGGCTGCACCTCGCCTTCCTCCGTCCCCCCAAACACCGGGTGGACATGCTGCCCGACGTCTCGCTGCTCGCCAGCCTCGCTCTGCCAGCTCTGCCCGCTCTCCATGGGGTCCGCCTTCCCCGCGCCGCCGTCCACCTCATCACCACAGCTGTTCACCGCTGCATGGCCTCCACCGCCTTCTTCAGTGGCGCCCACTGCCTCACGTTCCATCACGACTCCGCAGTTCAGCTCCAATCTCTCCTCAACATCTGGACTTGTCACGGGGCTCTCGACCTGTTTAACAGCATCCTCAAGGACCAGTAGTACGACTTCTCCACGTACCTTCCGCTGCATCCTTCAGAGGTCATCACACGCTGCATTTCCAAACAGGGAGTCCAGCCCCAACAGACAGCGTTCCTCCATGTCGGCAACAGACTCTCAGCTCACAGTGGCCTGTCACGCCACACAACTGCTGGTCTGACACAGGGGATTGGGCTGCCACAACTTCCTCCACTCTGCTCTGGACGACTTCAGTGCTTTCCTCACAACGTCGTCTCGCTGCCTCCCGCTCCTCCCTTATTTCACTGAATACCCGTTTGATTTCCTGTAGCATTTTGTCGAGCCAGTCGGCGTCCAGCCTTTTCAAGCCTGACTCACTGCCTTCCGGCCTCACTGCCTCTCGAGTCTGAGTCCGCCATGGTGCCTTGTACCGGCAATCTCACTAGCCAAACTATCCCAAAAACTCCTGACACCACTTGTTATGCTGGCCCCCCGTCCACACACACCAACACACAGCTTCCAAGGCGACGACAGGTACACTCTTACCAAGTACCAACAGCGTCACCCTCAGGACAGCATACAGGATGGGGTCGGCAGCACACACACACAGGGACACTTCTCGGCGAAGATTCGTGGCTAGCAAGGGAGCGAGGTACAGACCCACAGACCCCAGACTTACTCAGAGAGGCAGGAATACAGTTAAAGGCAAGGCACAACTTCCTTACTTTACTGGCACACAAGAGTCAATACAGGATGGCACACAGTACTTATACCACAACACAAACAGGGCAGGATCGCGTCCTCAGGGAGACAGGCAGGTGCTCTTATACTCAGGGAGAGCGGGGCAGGCTGGCGTCCTCTCACACTCCCCACCCGGCAGAAACTTCTTCCTCTCTCGCCTCTCCCCTCACTGGCACTGCCTGTCGCCGGCCCCTGCGGGCCGGCGGCAGAAACTATTTGCTGAGTCGTCAAAAGCCCCCTTTTCCCTTGTGTCGCCCCTCCAGCCATGTCCTAGTCGCGTCCCTTCTACTGGCCAATCAGGCACAAGATATCCACCTGGCCGCAAACTCCAGCCCTCAATACCACTTCTGCACCAATGTCATCATTGCCAATCTAATAGCATTGCCAACGCTATCTTCACACTAGGCGCCGCCGCAAAAATATATATATATATATATATATATATATATATATATATATATATATATATATATATATATATATATATATACTTACATATATATACAGTGATACCTCGGCTCACGAACATAATTGGTTCCCAGAGAGTGTTTGTAAGGCGAAAAGTTCGTCTTCCGAGCATTTATTTCCCATAAGAATACCATTAAAATGAGAATATACCTCGGCTCACGAACATAATTGGTTCCCAGAGAGTGTTTGTAAGGCGAAAAGTTCGTCTTCCGAGCATTTATTTCCCATAAGAAACCATTAAAATGAGAATAATCCGTTCCCAGGTCCCTATAAAACATAATTTTCTACTAAATAAGCCTTAAAACTACACAAAAATATACCTTATTTTATGTATAATAAATGTGCTATTGTATTGTAATTAAAGAAATAAACTGTACTGTATAATAAAGTCGTTTTATTTACCTTTGTGATGGTAGTTGATGGCTTGATGGAATGGAGTGGGAGGAGGAGGGAGGGAGGGAGTTACTGTTTGGAAGGAGAGTCACCTTCCATAAGGACAGTAGGTAACTCAACCTCCGGTGTGGCTTCTCTTCTTTGCTTCTTAGAAGGAGACTCTTCATCCTTTTTGTTGACTAAAAACCTCTTAATTGACACCTGTTGCTTTCTGACTTGTAAGGTCTTACGAAACTGAGGCATCACATTATCATTCATCATGTTGATGATTCTCATAGCCACAGTCTTTTCTGAATGGTACTGTTCGATAAAAGCCTGCACATCACTCCACTTAGCTAACATGGTCTTGATGCTCTCACTTGATGCTGCAGCCATCTCCTCCTCCTTGTCCTCAGATGACAACTCCTGAATCACTTCCTTCTGCTTGTCCTCTTGAAGGCGAATCAAATCCTCTGTGTTGAGGACTTCATTATGGTCAGCCACAAGCTCCTCGACATCATCTGCATCCACTTGAAGTCCCATGTTCTGTCCCATGGAAACAATGTCGTTCACAACAACAGAGTCTTGAGGATCATATCCTTCAAAGTCCCTCTCAAGGATGCATGCTGGCCACAACTTCTTCCATGCTGCTTTCAAGGTTCGAAAGGTAACATCATGCCAAGCCTTTTCTATCAGTTGAACACAATGATACACATTGAAATGGTCCTTCCAATAATCCCTAAGGGATAGGTCAGTGTCATTGGTGACGTGAAAGCACCGAGTAAATAAAGCCTTAGTGTAAAGCTTCTTAAAGCTTGCGATCACTTGCTGGTCCATGGGCTGCAGGAGGGGGGTTGTGTTGGGAGGGAGGAATTTGACCTTGATGAATTCAAGATCACCTTGAAGTTCCTCCTCCAAACTTGGTGGATGCGCTGGGGCATTGTCAAGGAGAAGAAGACACTTGACAGGGAGTCCTCTCTCCTCGAGATATTTCCTCACTGAAGGAGCGAAAACATCATGCATCCAGTCCATAAACAGGAGACGAGTAACCCAAGCTTTGGTGTTGGACTTCCACATTACAGGAAGCTTGGATTTAACCACCTGGTTTTTCTTGAAGGCCCTTGGGTTCTCTGAGTGATAAACCAACATTGGTTTTAGCTTACAGTCGCCACTGGCATTGGCGCACAGCAGGAGGGTTAGCCTATCTTTCATAGGCTTATGCCCAGGGATGGACTTCTCTTCCTGTGTAATGAAAGTCCGGTTAGGCATCTTTTTCCAAAAAAGACCGGTTTCATCAGCATTAAACACTTGATGAGAAACGTAGCCTTCTTCTTCCACCATCTTGAGGAATGATTCCTTGTAAGCTTCGGCAGCTTTATCGTCAGCACTGGCTGCCTCACCATGACGAATGACACTATGAATCCCTGTACGACGCTTAAACTTCTCGAACCATCCGTGGCTAGCCTTGAAATCATGACTGGATGACGAACTTCCAGGTTGCCTCTTGATGATATCCGAGTGAAGTTGCAGTGCTTTCTCGGCGATAATACCCTCACTCACACTGTCCCCTGCAAGCTGCTTTTCATTAATCCAAATCAACAGAAGTTTTTCAACCTCTTCTATTGCCTGAGACCGTTGCTTAGACAACACAGAAACACCCTTAGCCACACATGCACCCTTAATAGCTTCCTTGTTCTTAAGGATGGTAGCAATGGTAGACTTAGCGTACTCGTACTGGGACGCTAAGTCACACAAACGCACACCTCGTTCGTGTTTTTCAATTATCTCCTTCTTCAGCTCAACTGTAATTTTCTTTAATGTCTTCTTAGGCTTAGCACTAGCCTGTGGTGGGGTCTTTTTTGGTCCCATAATAGCAAAAGTGTCTATCAAATGTCTCTCAAACACAACCCTCGTCCGCACACAAGGAAAGGCAGTGACGAACTGGGACGCCGTGAGCGTGCGTCAGCTTCTCGTGGCCGCCACCGTGGCGCTGTTCGACCGCGTGGTTTGGTTCGTCTGCCGAAAACTAGTTCGTGAGCTGAGACTAAATTCTCACGAATTTAATGTTCATGAGGCGAAAAGTTCGTGAGCTAAAGCGTTCGTCAGCCGAGGTATCACTGTATATATATATACAGTAAAATCCCTCTTCTCTGGCAGCTTCAAGTATCCGGCAAATTTTTCCCTGAGCCTTAAAATCAATAAAAAATCAATATGTGTACTCATAAAATCAATTAAAATTCCCACTCGAGGTATACTTTTCCCCCTTACCACCAGAGTGCACTACTTTGCGCCACCCGCGGCCCACTGCACTGTGTTTACTCAGTGACTCAGTCCCGCGCAAGGATTCTCTAAGAAGGATACCAAGCCATGAAGTTTACCTTGGAGGAAAGGTCATGGTGCCACAGTGGCCACTGACAGAGGCTAAAGATAGAAAATGGAACCCATTTTCTCTGTTTCACAAGGGATGGCTATATTGTTTTGCTTAATTTTTCGCCCTCCTTTTCTTATATTAGTCGTATTCATTCATAGTCGTACTCATTCATAGGTACATTGATACATATACATATAGATTAATATATTTTATTGTGTAATATTGGTTACATAAAGTCAATAGCCATAATGACTAGATTAATTCTCAAACTAAAAAAAATTTTAATGCCTCCTGAGCATTGAATTTCATACTTGCAATGTTGTGACAAGAATAATCATTGCATTCACATAACAAAATTATTGATAGAACACACACACACTATTGAAGACCCTGCACAACTAAGTGTGTGTGTCGGGGCGCGCGTCTATGGCCCAGCTCCTACCTCGTGCTGCCTCGTCGCCTGCCCTGGGCCAGAATGGGGCCCACAGTGTGTTGTTGCTACTGCCGCCATGTGCTAAACGCGAGGGAAGCAGGCAGCCAGGAAGGGAGGGAGGCTCGCTGCTCCACGTGTTGCCTCGCCCATGGTAACAACAGGGTGGTGGTCTTTCTAGTCAGCTTGCGTTGGAGCCACTGTATTCGTCTGCAAGTGAAATGTGTGTCAGCACCAATAAAATTCAACTCAACAATAAAACCAGTCCCTATGTCACAACCTTTAGAACAATCTGGATAAGGTTAGGCTAGATTTGTAAATGTTTTAACGATATTTACCTAACGTTTCCTCAGTGAGGCAGATACTCCGATGTATAGAATGTCTTTTTATTTAAATGTGTCATATTTATTGACTTATCTTATCATCATCTATCACTACATACCTTCTAGTGTCTCTAGGGAACAGATGAAGGCACATCCATGGACATGTTGCTCAATTTTCGCCACAAAAGCAGCAAGAACTGTTCCTTGTTGTTGCTATGCGTGGGGACATTTTGAATGTGGTGGTGCCAGTGGGAGTGTTGCCGCTGTGTGGCGTCAACAGCTGGCTGGGCCCAGGGGTCCCCCTCTCCTTCACTACTCTCCACTGCTGCTGCCCCCTAGTGTGCACTGACGGCATGAACATTTTCCTCAATTTCGCCAATTCGATCACTTCATCCTTGATTATAATATCCTTGGTCCCGCGTGTGCACTGTTTGTCGCCTGACGCCTTCATCATGCCTAAAGTTGTAGCGAAGGGGAAGCGTGTTGTGCTTACACTTACGCAGAAGGTAGACATTTGTCGATTATTAAAGAGAGGTGAAAGCAGACAGCAACTAATGGTGGAATATGGTGTGGGTTCATCAACTATTTATGATATTAAATCCCAAATGAAAAAGTTCCTAGATTACATGAAAGCCACCGACACCCCAAAGGCAGCGGAAAATCGTCACACACTGCAGTATCATCGTGGTGAAATGATGGACAAGTGTTATACGAGTGGTTCAGCTTGAAAAGATCAGAAGGACTCACAATTACAGGCCCAATGCTACAAGAGAAAGGGCTTGATTTAGCTAAGTAGATTTTTCTAACCCATCAACTTATTTATAAGAGGAGAGTATTAAAGAGAATGTTTGTAGTATTTTTTGGTGGCAGCGTGGGTGGCGACGTGCGGCACGGTGATCAGCTGATCTTTGTTATGATAAGATGCGTGAGTGTAGGGTGGTGATTGTGTACATAATTTCACTTCTATTCAAGTATCCGGCAACTTCTGGTATCCGGCATATCGGTGGTAACATTGATGCAGGATAAGAGGGATTTTACTGTATATATATATATATATATATATATATATATATATATATATATATATATATATATATATATATATATACCTAAATTTGTGTTTCCATATGTATGTAGTTTACTCCATGTACTTTGATGCCATTTACTTTATTTGAGATTCAAAATATTAGTGTCTGAGTAATGGAAAGAATATTACTATACGGAGATTGCCATTATAGAAAGAAAATATTTTTTTATCATTTATTTCTTTTGAAGCAAGAGAGAGAGAGAGAGAGAGAGAGAGAGAGAGAGAGAGAGAGAGAGTGTTATAGATTCACACACACACACACACACAGAAACATGCACAGACTGAACATGGTTGTGTGTATCAACATGTGACATTGACATCACTGCCACATGGTCGTCGCCATGGCAACGAGTCGTCTGTGTGTATCCCCCTGCCACCTCCCCCTACCTCCCTCCCCACACC
>CM035210.1:4331863-4348713 GCA_020233015.1 Callinectes sapidus | reverse complement strand
AGAAACAGACTGGGTGAAGAGTGACAGAGGTGTTAGGCAAGGATGCATATTGTCACCAACCCTTTTCAGCTTATACACAGAGGAGTTAGCAGCCAGAATGAGAAGGTTGAATGCAGGAGTAAGAGTGGGGAATGACAGGATAGGTGTGCTAATGTATGCAGATGATATAGTGGTCATGAGTGAGTCAGCGGATGAGTTGCAAAGTCTACTGGATGTAGTGGATGGGTATGGGAAAGACTTTGGAGTTAGGTTTAGTAGTGAGGAAAGTAAGGTTATGATTGTGAATAGGTCAGAGGATGAATGTAATGCAACGTGGAGAATAGGAGTGAATGAGCTGAATCAGGTACTAGAATATAAGTACCTGGGGATGTGGGTTAGCCCAAATGGATGTGAGAAAGTAAAGAATGAAAAGATTCGCTTGGCTAACCAATGGGTTGGAAGATTAGGGAGTGCAGCAAGGATGAGAGCGAGTAAATATGATGTACTGAGAGAAGTATGGAAGAATGTGGCTGTGCCTAGCATAATGTATGGTATGGACGTGACTGCTTGGAATGAAAATGAAATTGACAAGCTCGAAGTAGGCCAGAACAGAGTAGCTAGGATGGCACTGAACGCACCAAGGTATGCAGCTTTAGAAGCCCTGAGAGGTGACATGGGCTGGAGCACATTTAGGGAAAGAGTAATGAAAGCAACACTCAGGTATAAGATTAGGTTGGAAAGGATGGATGATGAAAGAATAGCAAGAAAGGTGTATCTGTGGAATGAGAGTGGAAGCAAATGGAGGAAGAGATGCATGAGGATGACAGAGAGGAATGGATTGCAAGTGGTGTGGGGGATGAGGATGGCTGGGAGGAACCAAGAGGAACGTGAATGGATCCTGACAAAAGGAGGTAGAGTGGGAGCTGAATGGGATGTGAGGAAATGGAAGAGTGAGATAGACAGAGAGGTGAAGTGTGTGGGACTTAATATATGGAAGAATGGCATGGAACAAAAGAGTACTATGGAATGGTACAAAGAGAAAGAAGCCCCAATGCATGAGAGGTGATATGATGGCAGCCTGGGTGGTGACCTTCTCTTTCGAGCTAGGGCACAGTGTATGGATGTGAATGAGAGAAATTATAGATGGTCTGAGTCCCGCAGCAAAGTGTGCCAGATGTGTGACATGGGAGAGGATGAGTCGGTGGAGCATGTGGTACTTGCGTGTGAGAAGTATGAAAGAGACAGGATGGAGATGATGCAAGTGATTCTGACTGAGTTAGGGCATAGTTGGGATGAGAGAGTGGAGAAGACAGGAAGGGAATGGATGGTGTTGCTGCTGAGACTGTGTAGAGAGACGAATGAAAGGATGATTGAAGCTGTGAAGGAGTTTCTGGAAAAAATGTGGCGTGTCAGATGTACAGAAAATTAATGTGCAAGATACTGCTTTTTTTTTTTTTTTTCTGTCTGTCTGTCTGTTTGTTTTGTTTTTTCTACAGGAGTTGCCGATATAAAGGCCTGGCCCTGGAGTGATCCCGAGCCACCTGTAACATCAAGATCAAGATCAAGATCAAGACGAGTTTCTCTCATGAATATTTATCACAACCTCTTTGGTTTCTTTATAACTATGATTAGCAATCACAGTGGCAGAGATCTTGGTAATACTTCTGGTGGCAAGTTAGCAATCAAATGGAAAAATTTGGTTTCTTCAGTGGTGATATGTTTTATATGGAAATTAGCTTCTAATATAGAAAACCAAGCAGCTGCAACTGTCTCCATAAATGCTGGCATCTTAATCCCCACCACATTCAAGTGGGCAGCACTCTTCTCATCATCGTTGCTCATACTAGTGATGGTGTAACCTACTTATTTCTGTAGAGCAGGATATTCTTCCTGTGTAAATGATGGCAGGCCGTGATCCAGAGCGGTGTGGTCACAGGCGGCGTAGTTACGAGGTGTGATGTTGCTGCAGAGGTAGAGGAGGGTTTGCTGGTGTCCAGGCGTGGTCGTCACTCCTGCCTCCTGTCACTCCAGGGTCACCAGTTATGTCCTAACGAGTGGCCACAAGTTGGGATAAGGAGACGCCACACCCAGGTTGTTTCTTGTATTTGAAATAGTGGTACACCCTCAAGAACCTCATAGAGGGTAATGCACAACTCAGAAAAAAATAGCAGCACTGACACCACCTCCTGCCATCAAGTCTCTGTGCTGTCTGGCTGAGAGAAACTCGTCAGTGACTACCTTTACCCCTTAATCTTGATCTTGAGATCGTAACCATAATACAAAAATTTAATCCTAAATCCTAAATCACCACAAAGTCAAGTAATATAATTCAATATCAAAGTAAATCCACAGCAGCACATATAAACTTAACACACGGTAGCATCAAAACAATCTTCAATCTCATCAAAATTCATATCAAGAAACTTCAATATCAGCATCAACATAAAATCCACACAACACAAAAAATCAACACAATATCTTAACTCTATACATCCTAACAATATAATATCCTGTCAACTATTTCCTCCTTACACATCATGACACAAAATTATTTAGACTGCATTACCAACATCAAGCTCCACATACTGATACAAGAATGATTTTGTCCATGTTGCTGACTTCCATCCAGCCAACACCCTCAGCCCTCTTGGCTACTCCGTATCTCCTCTCTCTCCGTCTCCAATCTCTCCAACCAAAATCCAAAATCCAAAATCCCCTTACTCTCTAGTTACATCTTATTTTATACTTCAGTTGTCACACATTTCCATCAGAAAACTTTTCTTAGTCCTAAGGTTGAATTTTCCATACTTTTCACATACTCCATATACAGTAATTACACCTCTTACATGAGACACGCCCCTAGGCGTGGCCAAACGTGACATACCCAGCCTGGGTATCATGGCACTGGTCAATATTTAAAAGTAGACACACCCACTGCGGAATGGGAGGGCGGCGTTAAGACAATGCATTTTCAAGTTAGGCTTACAATGTCCCTCTCCTGCGGTTTAAGCTCCTTCAGGTTTCCCAGAAACAACGTCTCTCTTTGTGCCTTCTCAAATTTTCCACACTCTCTGAGGTTACATCTAGTCCTCCTTGCATTGACACTCCCCTAAACACGGTCATGTTTGAAACGACCTTCCCATTAGTCCTTATCAACTTTCCTTTTCAAATACACTGGCACTGTTTTTCTCTATTTTCTATTTTCTTTTCCTTCACTTCTGTTTCCCTCATTTCTTCTTTTCTTATGCCTACTTTCTTCTGTGTCAGGATACCACAATTTGGGTGGATTTTTGACGTTATTGCGGTGTAAATTATGACTTCTAATCTGCTTCCCGCCACAGTAGGAAGGTGGGGGAAGACAATGGGATAAAAATATCAATTTCGGCTGCAGTGTCGCTTACGTCACTCTGGCTCTAGGCGCCTTATATATATATATATATATATATATATATATATATATATATATATATATATATATATATATATATATATATATAGATATATATATATATAGATATATATATATATATATATATATATATATATATATATATATATATATATATATATATATATATATATATATATATATATATATAATTATATATATATATATATATATATCATATATATATATATATATATATATATATATATATATATATATATATATATATATATATATATATATATATATATATATATATATATACTCATTAAAACAAAGTATGTTGGTGAAACTACCTAAAGCCAATATATAAATGGTGGCATGCAGTGGTGAGATGAACCACTAAAAACATTAAATACCCAGGAAACTCAGAAAAACGGAACATTGTGAAACAAGCCAGTGAGCAAACACAAACGAGAAACAACTTAAATTTGTTGTGACTTGGCATTAGCTGCTGAGGGTTGCCTTCTCTCTGTCTCATCCCTCTAAAGATACTCCTTCATAAGGCTTGTTTTGCAGCACTCACGGTACTACTGAAACCACACACATACACACACACCACCACCACTTCAGCTATACTTGCTGGTGGCTGGGTAACATAATTACCAGTATAAATACATCTATCTACACCAAAAACTTTGGTGTATTGGAAGAGCGTGGTCAATGTGGGCTGGGATCAAGGATATTATAGAACCCTTGGTTGGGATGCATTGGTGGTGGTACTTTGGTCTGGGCGTGGGAATTGCTGACCGGACGAGTGATCCTTGACTCCGCGCGCCTGGTGGTACCTTACCCCCCCCCCCCCATTCCCGCCACCCTCTCAAGGACGAGTGAGGGTGACTTAGGCTGATTTGCCAGCTATCGACTACCGAAGTGGAACGCATAACATTTTAGGTTTAGGTGAGAAACAACAGAATAGCTGACACTACATAAATATACTAAAGTAATTACATTACTTGCTAACATAATTATTGGTGATGAAATATTACTCTACCATCACATTTTCTGACATTAAAACCAATGTTATATGAGCCTTTAAATTTAGCAGTGTAATTTGTAACTCTGTTATTTTATATGTTTCCATCTATATTTATCTATTTCAAATATAATTATAGTAATGATAATGTTATTTGTGTGTATCTTTATGTATTTCTCTTTTCTTTAATCTTCTTCAATGCATCAGAAATTACCTTAAACTTCCCTGAAGTATGAAGAGATGAAATTCATGAATACTTAATAATAGTGATGATAATAATAATAATAATAATAATAATAATAATAATAATAATAATAATGATAATAGATTAATTAATAAAATGAATAAACAAGTATAATAGAATAATGGAAAGCTTTTTTGGCTATATATATATATATATATATATATATATATATATATATATATATATATATATATATATATATATATATATATATATACAGTGGTACCTCTTGATTCGAACTTAATTCATAATTTTTGGCTGTTCGAATTACGAAAATTCGAATTAGGAATAAATTTTTACCATTAATATTAATGTAAAAACATTTAATCCGTTGCAGTTGATTTTAGGTAAAAAAATAAATAAATAAATAACACACTTAACCCCAGCTATTGCAAGAAATTGGTCCCTTCACATCGCCACAGTACTTAAGAAAGCAATAGCCATTGTTAAGAAGTAATGGGAAAAAACAAAATTGGTCCTGACCCACCAGAGTGGCAACATGATTTAACAAATTGGCACCTTGTTTTTCCCTCATCTCATCATAATTCATAGATATCCTTCGCATTTTGAGAGTACAAAGTAAACACAGACATGAAATGCATAAAAAAATAAATAAATACAATAAATAAAAAAAGGCATAACAAAAAACTTATTTACTTCAGTGTGAAACTCCCGAGTCCCGATGAAGACTAGACAAGCCTCCCCCTGGGTCCCCGCCTCCCTCCCATGCACTGAATACAGGAACAGATCGCATAATATTCCTCCCTTCCCCCTCCCTCCATCCTTATCATCTCCCATTTGATACGCAAACAGACCGAGGAGTAGGCCGCCTCCCCTCCCCCCACTCTCTCCCTCCTCCAGCCACTCACCATCCTCTCTCCCTCCTCCCGCCCCTCTCTCTCTCTTTCTTATCAAGTAGAATATATTCTCACAACATCATTTCCAACAGGAAATATTTGAAGAAAAGTATAAATTATTGTATTCTCGTAGTTTGCGCAAATGACAATGATATTTAACAATTCATTATTCATTGGTTGTTTAAAATGTTCAATATATCTTCATTAGTAAATAAGTTTGCCAGTGAGCAGAGAAGAAGCTGCATTGAATGGGGTGGTAGGTAGGAGGTAATCAGGGTTGGGGGCCGGAGTAACCAAGGCAACTAGGGGCCAGAGTGACATGAAAGCCTTTCACGAGAGAGAGGTGTTCACGGTGAAGTACAAGTGAGACCAGCCGACTGGCGGGAAGGCGCATCGGCCGCCACGTGCTTTTCTTTCTTTTTTTTATTTATTTATTTATTTTTTTTTTAATTCTGAAGCTGCGTTTGGATTGTAGGTCAAAATTTGTTCACCAAATGTGTTTGGATTGGGAAGTGTTCGAGTCAAAGGGTGTTCGAATCAAGAGGTACCAATATATATATATATATATATATATATATATATATATATATATATATATATATATATATATATATATATATATCACCAGGTACCTAATGATCAAACAATGCATAATGGGCCAAATGAAAATAGATATACACTGGTAATGGTAATGCGAAATATTGCCCTAGATGTTTAGGTGTGTGTGTATATATATATACAGTCAGCCCTCGTTTTGTCCGGACTAATACAGACTGGGCCATGTCCAGAGAGTGAAAAAGTCCGGACATTGAAAATTGAGTACAATACAGTTCTGTACTGTACAGTAAACAGCCTATATTGAAATATTTGTGACACATCTCTATAGCGTAGATATCATTGAAGGAATGTCAATTTTTTCCTGATATTGCTGCACCATAGGAGCCCCTCTTAATCCCATAACCGCAGTTTACGGGTTAATAATGTTGCCTGCGTTGTCTGCCGCGAGAGCTACCTACCGGTCAAAGTTGCCACTCTCCGGACAAACACAGCTGCATCGGACAATCCTCGAAACCCAGGACATTGACCGAAAAATTGAAAGTCCGATTAATTGAGGTCCGTAAAAATGAGGGCTGACTGTATATATATATATATATATATATATATATACAGTAGGCGCGGTTAATATATGCACGGTGGGCGGAACACGTATAAAAAGCGCGCCTTACAAAATGCCCCTGCCATCATGTTAATTTTGGAGAGATCTGGCAACACTTTTACTTGGCAACTCAGTGACGCCGAGGCTACATCTCCCGCACTGGACAACAGCGTTGCCAGACGTACGATAATTATTGTACATGTACAATAATTTTCGCTTGTGTACAATGTACAATGAGACTCATAAGATGATACGATAATTTGGAAATTCGTACAATATCTTCATGAAAAATGCAATATTTTGAGTGAAAATTAATGTTAACAACATCAAGTTATGTAAAATTTCTTATATAAATCTGAATAAAAAGAAAATTGAAAGTGCAGTATGTATTATGCATATTTTCCTTACGGGACAAGTCACGTACTCCATACGGGTGTAGGACAGGTCTCGTTCTTGTCTGGGACCAGTCCGCCCGCTCCTCGATCCCCCCTCCCCCATTCCCATCATCTCCTCAGTTGTTGCTATTTAGTCACGCGAGTCACGACTCGGCGCGCAGTACCCTGGATATTTTTCATTAGACATGTCTGAGCGTGGACAGTCGATGGAGAAAGGAGAGGAGAGAGAGGAGGCAGTGCGGAAAGAAGCATGATGTGAACAGAAATACAGATCTGAGTGGGAGAAGCAGTTTCCCTGGGTGAGGCCCTCAAAGAAAGATGCTTATAAGGCCATGTGTCTTAACCCCTCTCTTCCGGGCGAGTCGGTGAAAAACACTCCGTTATCCTGAGGAGTTTTCTGGCCGCTCCCCCGATTTCGCTCTATTTCGCTCTGTCCCTGTGCCTAAACTACCTAAGTTATGAACTTTTATTTTGTTCAGTACTCACCGCAAATCCTTCTTCTTTAAGTGGATACCTCATAGAGCTCTGTAGGTGGTCTGGTTGTGGAGTGAGGACTTGATGAGTAGAGTGATCTCCCGGGCGGAGAGCGACGATGTGTTCGTGTGCGTTTGCCGGTCTTGACTTGCGCTAGCCTAGTCACCACCACACACTCACTCACTGTGCGCTTGTAGGCATCACCACTCGAGATGAAGTCCTAGGAGTGGAGGTAGATGGTACAGGGTGGATGGGTGTGGTGGGCAGTAATGGAGTGGAGGTAGATGGTACAGGGTGGTGGGCGGCGAGTGAGAGGAACGCACCGATCCGAACGCAGGAAAACTTTTAGAGGCACGTCTTTCCTCCTTGAGAGCTCAGAGGTAACTGAGATGCAGTGTGTCATCCCTTTGGGCGTGTATGTACCGCAGGGTAGCAAATGTTTGGCGCTAAACGCAAAAATACCGCAGATATTAGCGAGAGCGGGAATCCCCGCCTCCCGGAAGCTACCGCCCGAGTGGGAATCCCCGCCACCCGGGAGCAAGGGGTTAACTGCAATGCTGAAGTAACTGCCCAAGTTACAACTCTGAAGTTGCACGAAAACACTGCAAAGCACAAGAAAATCAGTGCACCATCCTCATCCAAGAAACTTATGGAGTCATTTACAAGTGCACGTGCTGATTGTGAAACTAGTAAAAATGATTCTGTTAAGGTTGCTGAAATAAGGCTTACTGCATTTATGATGGAACACAATATAAGTTTCTGTGTGGCTGATCATCTGTGTGAAGTACTGAAATGCTGCTTCTTTGACTCAACTATTGCAAAAGAATTAAGAATGAAAAGAACAAAATGTCAAAGAGTGTGTGTTAATGTTATGGCACACTCTCACAAACAAGATCTCATTAACATCTTGAAGCAGAATAAGTTCAGTATTCTTGTGGATGAATGGCAGTTTTTCATAATGTGGAGAAAAATTATATGTACGATAATTTCATCAGAAGTACAATAATTTTAACCTCTGATGTACAATAATATGGCCAAAACAATCTGGCAACGCTGCTGGACAATGAGCTCAGTGTGCCTCGCGCCTTGGTAAGGAGAAGATGTATGCCGCTTTATGTTTTTTTCTCCCACTGATTTTTTTGCAGGGCACACTTACTTTCAACTCCTCTACTGCCAACCATGCCGAAGAAAAAACAGCTCACAAAGGCTCAGATAGAGGTCATACATGCCCTCTACAAGGAGGGGATGTCTAATCGGTGTATTGTCGAGAATATAGGAATTTCAGTCCGTACAGCTCAGTTATGGACCAAGAAAATACGTGACTCACGACCCGGTCCCCTCCCAACCCATAAGAAGAGGCCTGGGAAGAAAATGCTAGTTTCCAACAGGACCCTGAATGTAATCAAAAGGCAGGTGGAGTCCAACCCAACCCTTACAGCTAAAGACCTTAAGCAAAAAAACCCAAAGATACTTGGATGTGTGGCAATACGCACACTTTAAGATTACTTGCACAAAGTACTCAAGTACTGCAGATGTCGTGCTGTTCCCAAACCCTGGGTAACAAAAAACCATAGACAAGCAAGGGTCAATTTTGCTCGTCAGTACCGACATTGGACTTTGGAGGAATGGAGGAAAGTACTCTGGAGTGATGAGAGTACCTTTAACGTGAGTGATGGCACCAGGAACTACGTGTACCGTAAACGCGGCAGCGACCCTCTGGATCCGCGGTACACACGTCACACCATTAAGCACCCTGATTCAGTCATGGTTTGGGGTTGTTTCTCCTACCATGGCCTGGGGCACTTAGTCTTCCCCCCAAAGAACATCAGAATGAATCAGCACAACTACCTGGACCTGCTGATTGACCACCTTGACGCATCAATGGAGGCGTGCCAGGCAGAATTCTTGATGCAGGATGGGGCACCATGTCACAAAGCCAAACTAGTGACTAGTGCTCTTGATTTTGGGGGTATTCGTTACTTCAACCCCTGGCCTGGCAACTCCCCAGATCTCAACCCCATAGAAAACCTCTGGGGATAGATCAAGTCCGGGTTGCAGAACTACGATGTCTCCTCAGTACCGAAGCTCAAGGATGCCATCCAGCAGCTGTGGGACTCCATGCCTCAAACTTACCTCCAGACTGTAGCAGACTCTCTTCCAAAGCAACTGAAGCTTGTTAGAAATGCCAAAGGATATCCAATAAAGTACTAGAAAGTAAAAAACAGTGTTTCCTTTGTTCCTTGAGCCTTCTATTGTATCAAGTTTAGTTCCAAACAGGTGAAATCCTTACCGCGCATATATCAACCGCGCCTACTGTATATATATATATATATATATATATATATATATATATATATATATATATATATATATATATATATATATATATATATATAGTAAGTCCTTGCATGTGGCGTTTTTTTATCTGGCGATCCTGCATCTGGCGATAGGTTAGAAACTTTCCAATGTTCCACATCTGGTGAGACCGTTCCGCATCTCGCGATCCTGGGTCCGTATCCCCAAAGGTACAAAGCAGGCTCCAGGTGTAAAATTAGTAAAAGATTGCTTCACGGCATTGTTGACCGTAAATGCATCGGGAGCCTTCAAAATGAAGCCAGTAATTGTGTACAAATATGCAAAACCACATTCTTACAAGAACTGTGACATGTCTAATCTCCCAAATTGTGTGTGGTACAATACTAGGTCTAATTATATGACTTCTGCTCTGTCCGTGAAATGGTTCGACGAAGTGTTTGTGCCAAAGACCAAGGAGTACTGTCGACGGAAGAACATTGATTTTCGAGTCACCCTGTTCCTAGATAATGCCCCTGGACATGCACAGTTCCTTGTTGATCGTCACCCTGATGTGCAGGTTCAGTTTCTACCTCCCAACACAACATCCCGGTTGCAACCATTAGACCAAGAGTTAATCTCCAATGTTAAACTGTATTTCTATGCCATGCTTCATAACAAAATGAGGAAGGAAACAGACAGCATGATCGAATTAAAGCAAATAGATGAAGTAAGTGATGATGAAGACCAAGCAGACGAAACAGAGGGCATGGAGCAGGCAGGGGAGATGGAAGAGGGAGAGAAGGAGGAGGAGGGAGGGAAGACGGGAGAGGCAGGCGAGACGGAGCAGGCAGCGATGACAGTGAAGGAATTTTGGCAAAAATTCAAAATAAAACATGCCGTTGACCTACTGTGTGCAGCATGGGGGAAAATAACAATCCCCACAATCAAGCACGCATGGCATCCACTTCTTCTTCACCTAAAACTGCAACAGGAGGAAAGCGAAAGACAAATGACGAAAAATTTGGTGAAAGAAGCAACCCAAGCAGCACGAGCAGTACCAGGCATGGACGCAGTGACAGAACAAGACATCGTTCAGCTTGTCGGAGTTGAACAAGAACAGACAATTGAAGAAATGCTAGATGTTGATGAGGAGAGAGAAGAAGAGGTGTTACAGGAGTTGCCCCAAGAAAAGGAACCATCAACCAAAGCCCTGTCTGATGTGCTGGCTTCCCTCGTCGGCGCTACCGAAAGCCTGGAAGGAATGAACTTTCAACACTGTGAAGAAGCCATTTCCCTTCTCAAAAGAGCTACAACACTTATAAATGACAAATACACCTCTAAAATAAAGGCAAGAGAACAAGTCCTAATAACAAGATACCTGGGGCAAAGACAACAAGAAGCAAACGAACAACAACAACAACAACAACAAGCGACAGCGGCACGAGGTGGTGAGGCGGCAGACGACAGGGACATTGACGACCCAGATTTTGACTTCGATGGATTCGTGATGGACAATTATCACCTTCAAAGGTTCAATCAAGCCATCCAAGATGAAGATGAAGAAGACTTGAGTGAGGACAGCGACGAGGAGGCTGCCACTCGGTCGTAGTTATTCTCCAAAGCACAACCCACACTTTTGGCCCAATAAAAGGAAAATTGAACAGGATATTGTAAGTTTTTATTTCCTTTACTTATGTTAATGCTTTGTGTAGTTATGATTAACTTCCCTGGAATAAGAGTACGAAAATATGGGAAAATTACATGAACTTTTGGGTGACAAAAGTCTCCTGTTAATTTTTCCTATTTAAAGTTTGCCCCAAATCTGGCGATTTCGAATCTGGCGTGATATTTTCAGACTATTGTGCTCGCCAAAGGCAAGGTTATACTGTATATATGTATATATATATATATATATATATATATATATATATATATATATATATATATATATATATATATATATATATATATATACCTAAATTTGTGTTTCCATATGTATGTAGTTAACTCCATATACTTTGATGCCATTTACTTTATTTGCTATTCAAAATATTAGTGTCTGAGTAATGGAAAGAATATTACTTATACGGAGATTGCCATTATAGAAAGACAATATTTTTGTTTTATCTTTTATTTCTTTTGAAGTAAGAAAGAGAGAGGGAGAGAGAGAGAGAGAGAGAGAGAGAGAGAGAGAGAGAGAGAGAAATTCACACACACACACATACTGAGCATGGTTGTGTGTATTCATATGTGACATTGACAACACTGCCACATTGTCGTCACCATAGCAATGAGTCATTTGTGTGTATCCCCCCTGCCACCTCCCCCTACCTCTCTCCCCACACCCCGCTCTCCACAATGGCCTCAGATAGTGCCAGAAATCCATTTTTGTGGTGAAAAATGCTTAGAAATATGGTAGCTACAGTACATTTTGAGTTACAGAATTGTGAATTGAACTATTTGTGACACATCTCTAGCATAGATATTATTTAAGGAAAGTAAATTTTTTCCTGATATTGCCACACCACAGGAGCCCCTCTTAAGCATCGCCTGCGTTGTCTGCCGTGAGAGCGACCTACCGGTCAAAGTTGTCACTTTCCGGACAAATACAGCCTGCATCGGACAATCCTCTGGACCATGGACATTGATCGAAAAGTTGAAAGTCCAATTAATTGAAGTCCGTAAAAACGAGGGCTGACTGTATATATACATACACCGGGATCTCGCTTTATGCGAGGGTTAGGTTCTGCGAGACCCTCGCATAATGAGAATTTGCATAAAGCGAACCTATCTTACCATTAATTATAGGGGGTTACGTTCCGAGACCCATTTTTCCCCACCCCAAATGATAAAATCCAACTTTTTTCTTCATGTAAATTAATTAAACACACACTAAAACACACATATAATTCAGTGAAAGAAAAAACATAGAAAACATAGGACAAAATATAAGAAAAAAACAATAAAAAATTGTACTGTACTCACTCATGGAGGCAGGGGTGTAGGCTTCGGGAGGTGAGTGGAGTGGATGACGTGGTGGTGGAGTTAGAAGAGAGGAGTGGGGTCATCAGGATCTTCAGCGATGTCTGGCAAGTCTTCAGGTGGAGATGCTACTGCAGGTGACGCTGCTGGAGAGGAGTGTAACAGGGGAGTTGCTTCTGGTGGTGGTTGAGTTGCTTCTGGTGGTGATTGAGTTGCTTCAGGTGGTGGTTGAGTTGCTTCTGGTGGTGGTTGAGTTGCTTCTGGTGGTGGTGAAGTAGAATTTGTAGGTTTGAAGAATTTTGTCATTGTTGTTTGCCAGGCAGAATTTTGTTTCTTTGCATAAATCTCCTGATATGGTGCGAGAATAGATTTAAGTCCACGACTGAAGTGTTGGCTTCTCTCCAAACTGTGGTCCATATCCATGGCTGCCTGTGCCAAGTTGTTAGCCAACTTAAAAAATGCTGCCATTTCTTTCATCGTCATTTCTTTGATGTCGAGGGCAACATCATTCTCTGCTTTGTCTGCTTGTTCTTGAGCGGCAGACAGCTCCAAAAGGTCATCGACCGACATTTCCTCATCATGTGAGTCAAGGAGTTCCAAGACATCATCAGTCTCCATGTCGGAATAACCCTCACCACCAACACGGTGTGCCAGGTTGACACACTCTTGAACTGTTCCAGCAAAGGATGGTAAGCCAGTGAAAGTGTGGATAGCTTCCTTCCACACTGATTTCCACACACTATTGAGAGTGGAAGACTTGACTTCCTTCCACGACTCACCAATGTTGCTTATGGCTTGACGAATGTTAAAGGCTTTCCACCACTCTGTCACTGTAGGCTTGGTCCCGGGGTCTTCAAAATCGTCAGTATCATCCAGCATCTGAGAGAAGGTACGCCGTAGAAAATAAGCTTTAACCCTTAAATGACGGTGATCGTTCATGTAAGCGCGGCCCGCACTGTCTTGTCGCGCGGTGATCGTTCATGTAATCAGCATTTTTCCCGCGCGCCATTTCAAATCACACGCGGACTTTTTCCCCCTAAATGATTGACTAGTCATATGGCAACACTTCTCAGTGAGGGAGGAGTTATCAGGATCCTTCTGCTACACACCAGACCAAATTTCCCTGCCATCGAGGTGACATCTGGCAGCTCCCAAATACGCGTTGGGTAGAAAGACCACTCTAGCTGAGATGATGAATTAGGCTGCTGATATCAGTGATTTATTAGGGAGTGATTTAGAAGATATTGATGATAGTGAGTGGAGTATGGAGTCAGAAGAGAGTGAAGAGAGTATGCACCCTCATCATAGTCTGGTGAATGCCATCGGACATATTGGCCGCGAGCAATGTGTCCCAGAGTGTGTGTCGCTGGACATGGTGTGGCCGCTGTGATGCATGGAGCGTGACTGAATGAAACATTGCTTGCCTTGACCAAATCGCCAAGCAAAGTTGTCAAATTATTGCACTTGCCGTCTTTTTTATTTGTAATAATAGTAATGGTAATAAATATGGAAAAAATAATAATACAGTTATGTTATTTAGCTCTGATAAAAAAAAAACAGGCAAGGAAAGATACATTCATGAGAGAGAGAGAGAGAGAGAGAGAGAGAGAGAGAGAGAGAGAGAAAGAGAGAGAGAGAGAGAGAGAGAGAGAGAGAGAGAGAGAGAGAGAGAGAGACACAGAGAGAGAGAGAGACACAGAGAGAGAGAGAGAGACTGAGCGAGTGAGCGAGGGAGAGACCAAGCACCCGGGGGTACCTTTCTACCCTGAGCCTCACATCAAGCCCCGCCCACATAATTATTTGACACACTATAACTTGACTCTCAGATGTCACTGTGTGCTAACAAACACATCACTGCAATCAGCATCATAAGGAGGCATAGATCTATAAAACTGGAATTGTTCTGTAACATTTAAGAGGTACTGTATATTACCCGGAAATGGAGCAGAAAACTCACTGAGCAGCCCGTCATTTAAGGGTTAAAAGTGGAGATGATGCCTTGGTCAAGTGGCTGGATAAGAGATGTTGTGTTCGGAGGTAGGAAGCGTACGGTGATGTTGGGGTGAATGTTGTCCAGATGCTTGGGATGGCCCGGGGCATTGTCCAACAGGAGAAGAACCTTGAATGCTAGGTTTTACTTTCTACAGTACTGCTCCGTTTCCACAGCAAAATGATTTGTAAACCAGTCTTCAAACACCTGTCCTGTCACCCAAGCCTTCTTATTAGATGCCCAGTGAACAGGCAGCATATTCTTGCTTAACCCCTTGAGAGCTCTGGAGTTGTTGGAGCGGTAGATCAGGAGTGGCTTCAGTTTGCAATCGCCTTCAGCATTAGCACAAAATAATAGAGTTAGTCGGTCTTTGGCAGCCTTGAACCCAGGTGTGACTTTTTCTTGCTTGCTGATGTACATCCTCTTGGGCATACGTTTCCAAAATAAGCCTGTTTCGTCGGCATTAAAGACTTGTTTGCTTGTGAAGCCAAACTCGTCTATGATATGCTGAAGTTCTTCAGGGTAGCGTCCTGCTGCGTCGTAATCAGCGCTTGCTTGTTCACCACGAGTAGCCACATTATGCACGTCGTTCCTCTTAATAAACTTGGCAAGCCACCCTTTGCTGGCACTAAAGGGTTCACTAGAGGCATCCACACCTTCTTCACGGCACAAATGTTCGTAAATTTTCAAAGCCTTACACCTGATCACTGTATTTGTCTCTCGACTTTTCTTCTTATTTTCGTGGTCAACATACATGACCAGCAGCTTCTCCATTTTCTCCATTATTGGGCTGCGAACCCTGATAGTAATCTTAGACGACAGATTCGAAGAACTTATCACTGCTTGACGTAGCTTTTCCTTCATCTCTACAGTGTTCCGAATGGTTGACTCACCAAGGTTGTAGGTGCGGCCGAGAGCTGACGCTCCTTCACCTGCCTCCGACCTGTTGATTATTTCTAACTTTGTTTCCAAAGTTAGTGCAGTCCTTTTACCCTTAACCACAACTTCATCACTTGAAGAAGGGCCAGGACATTTCGAAGCCATAGTATGAGCAAAAGTAAGGCAGGATATAGCACAAAACACAGCGGAATAGAAATGGAATGAGGCGACACAATCCGCATAGATCAGCTCGGTACAATGACACAAGCGTGACTGAGTGAATCTGTGCGTGGGAGGGTGTGGGTGACGGGAAGGAAGCGCGCACTAGTGGCGCATTAGTGTATCACTCCGCACAGCAAGGCCGACCTCAATCACACGCGCCACCACCTCGCATACACAACCGCACAAGATCGCATAATATGGAATTTTTCTCGCATAAAACGAATAGCTGGTACATTAAGGATGGTCGCATAAGAGCGAATTCGCATAATGTGAAGACACATAAAGCGAGACCCCGGCGTATATATGTATATATATATATATATATATATATATATATATATATATATATATATATATATATATATATATATATATATATATACAGTAGTGCCTCTTGATTCGAACACCCTTTCACTCGAACACTTTCCAATCCGAACACATTTGGCGAACAAATTTTGGCCTCCAATCCGAACGCAGCTTCTCAATTCAAACAAAAAAAAAAAAAAAAAAAAAAAAAAAAAAAAAAAAAAAAAAAAAACCACACACACACACACACACACACACACACACACACACATGGCGGCCGATGTGCATTCCCACCAGTCGGCCGGTCTCACTTGTACTTCTCCGCCTTGAACACCTCTGTCTCGTGAACGGCTTTCAAGTCACTCTGGCCCCTAGTTGCCTTGGTTACTCCGGCCCCCAACCCTGATTACCTCCTACCTACCACCCCATTCAATGCAGCTTCTTCTCTGCTCACTGGCAAACTTGTTTACTAATGAAGATATATTGAACACTTGAAACAACCAATGAAGAATGAATTGTTAAATATCATTGTCATTTGCACAAACTACGATAATACAATAATTTGCAGTTTTGTACAATAATTTACACTTTTCTTGAAATAATTTCTGTTGGGAATCATGTTATGAGAATATATTCTAGTTGATAAG
>CM035210.1:4253603-4327659 GCA_020233015.1 Callinectes sapidus | reverse complement strand
ATATATATATATATATATATATATATAAGGTGCCTAGAGCCAGAGTGACAGAAGCGACACTCCGGCTGAAATTGATATTTTTATCCCATTGTCTTCCCCCCCCTTCCTTTTGTGGCGGGAAGCAGAGTAGAAGTCATAATGTACACCACAATAAGGTCGAAAATCCACCCAAATGAAGTTATTTGTAGACTTTTCATGTCGCTCTTGAAGCAAGAGTATGAGCGGCTGGTGCCAGAGTGTCGTAACTCCCGCCGAGCAGCCAGTGAACCAATGAACGCACGCCATGCTCGTCACGTGACATGACTGACAGACGCGCGCTTCCCTCACACCTCCTACCCACAGACACTCGACCACTTTCCGCCAGCTCACCACAACTGCATGACACTCTGCCTTTCTTGTACACTAATACCCATGATTTTGCCATTATGGCAGACAACAACATGCCCCCTGAGGAGCCAGAACCCTCTAGGGGAAGTAAAAGGATGTGTAATCCTGCATAGTGGAAGAAAAACTTACGTTAAAGACGAAGGAATATGGGAGAGGCATACATGAGCAGGTCTACAGGCCGTCAAGTATTACAGGTGCGGTACTCACCTGCCGGGTAATTTTCTCATTCTTTCCTGTTCTGTTATCCTAATGGACTATTTTCAGTTTGTTAGATGTTTGTTTCCATTTTCTGGCATTAAAAAGATTGCTATTTTTCTACCGTTGATCATTCTCTCCTTATTAGGTGTTTAGATTAAGAAGTACATGCACGAGTGTCGCTTATGTTTTTGCTTAATAGAATTAATACATCACTCAAGAAAGGCTTCAGTGGTGGTGAATCCCAATAACCTACATAATGTTGAAACAACTACACATAATAACAAGAATAAACAATGTATGCATGCTTGTTTCTCAAAATATTTGAAGTAGTTTTTTATTTTTTCCCACAAATAAACCGATAAAAAAGCAATCATGCTTTCAGAATGCTTTTATATCACTGAATGCTCAGATACAGGCTGTAAAGTATATTAAATAATGAACATTTTGAAGCCAAGCCCTACTTCCTATCTCAATTAATTGAGGAGATATTGCATTCCGAATGTTGCAAAACTTTGATCGCTTTTTTCTCCGTTTTCTAGTTTCGGCGCGTACGATAGTCTGGCTCTAGGCGCCTCATATATATATATATATATATATATATATATATATATATATATATATATATAAATATATATATATACTGAAACATGCTTTGATCCGGAGACAGAAATTCTCTGCGACTTTGCGGCATGTCTCCCCCGTCACATTGGCTGCATAAGCTTTGACACTCTGCTTTAACTGGTCAAGGGTGGTTGGCTTGTTTGCGTACACCTCTCCCTTAGATGCTCCCCAGAACCAAAAGTCCAAGGGATTGAGGTGAGGGCTATGAGGTGCCCACTCATGTGTTGTCTGGAAACTGATCATGTGGGATCCAAAAAACTCCTTCAGCAAATTGAGAGAATTGTGAGCTGTATGGGGCATAGCTCCATCTTGCTGAAACCACATTCTGCTCTTCTGGTGAACAGTGAACCTTTGACCAAGTTCAGTGTTGAACTTGTTGATGATTTCATAGTAGTGCTCGCTGTTGACTGTCACTGTCTTGCCACGCCTGTCTTGAAACCAATGTGGTCCGAGAAGGCCATGTATGGGGTTGAATGCGATCCATGCAGTCACTTTGGTGCCCTTTAGATGTTTCTCATTCACCTTCTCAGGAGGCTCCTCTCCCCAGAAAACTTTTTTGTGATTGTTTACCACCCCATTGAGCCTAATCACTGAACCAGATGTTGTTCAACCATCCAGGTGAGCACTCCAGCTTCTCGTTGAACCATTCACACATTTCAAGGCGCCTGGTCTTTTCCTCATCGTTCAAGACATGATGGGTAGAAATCCTGTAAGGGAAGAGCTTCAGATTACTCCTCATGGAACACAGCAGTGTGGTTGGTGTAAAGCTTAGCTTTTATGCCCATCTGCGATAGGACTTTTTGAGGCTTCTCACAACTGACTCCTTGATTTGCTGGCATTTCTCTGGCGTGATGATTGGTTTTGCGCCACTTTTGCCCTTGTTGCAATTGTGGAGTGTTTGCTCCTTTTCAAAGTGTTTAACAATCCTCCAGATTGACTTGTTGTCCAGTGTTTTGACGCTGCGGTGAAGTCCATATTCGTTGTGGCATTTGCGACAAACCTCCACGTACGAATATGTCTCATACCAGAATTGCACAATTTTTTGCTTATGCTCCAAAGTTAACATTTCACAGCCAATCTGAAAAAGAAAAACATGGTTAATAATGCCAGTTAGTTGTTAACAAGTCCTGGAAAGGAAATTTTAATAAAGCAAAAACTATGATTTTTACAGCCGAAACAAATTGTGGCATTTTTTCTGGAGAACCCGGTGTATAAAAAGTCCAGAAAGTCTCCAAGATGTGACCACACTGTGTTTCATCTCGAGAAACTGAAGGACTTGACATGTGCTCGAGAGTATGCAGTGACAGTGAGTGCTCGATGCCCTTGAGAATCTGGTATGGCTATGAGATACCTTCAATTGTGAGACTCTTGAGGATGCCAAGGAATGCGTTGGGGAGCACATGACTATGGACTCGTTCAACACGAGTATTTTGCGTTGTCAGTACCTGTGTAGACAGACAAAAATTTGGATCTTCAAGTTGTTAGTGATCCCTGTCCTACTCTGTGGTTGTGAGACATGGACACTGAACACTGACCTGAAGAGGCAAATTGATGGGATACAGCTGGTATGACTTTATGTCAAATCAGTGATTGTTCCATGAGACTGATTTGAGGTCTATTACTAGCATAGTCTGTCAATGCCAACTGCAGCTATATGGGCATGTGGCACGCTACCTAGAAGCAGATCCTGCTAAGTGGGTTGTCTCTGAAAAGGATAGGCCAAGGGGACGCCCACAGAACTCATGGCTACGTTAAGTCAATGCCATCTGCTGGGAGTTACTCAGTATGGGAAGGGAACCTGCATGGGGACTTATGAGGTGTGACTGCTGTGAGTGGCACCATAGGGTAGGTGTGGCAACATGCCCCCTGGCGTTTACCTCCCATGATTGATTGATAGAACAGGCAATAGCCTTGTGCAGATTCTGATGACATGCCTGTGTCACCCTTCACTTATAAGTCATGGTTGATGGGTGCAAGTCTTCCATAAAATTCTGCACATATGTTCCTCTCAATGTTTGGGTAAGAAAGACTGCCAGCTGTGCTGAGAGCCACACACTCTCTCTCCTTACCACCATTGTAGAATTGAATGTTGAATGGCAAAATTTACATAGAAATTTGTTTGTTTAAACATTGCATAAATATTACAAACTAACCCATATCACATTTGATAGTGAGTGAGTCATGCTATGATGCAACAACACTGGGGGTATTCAAGTGTCTCTCAGGAGCACTGTTTTTTTGTTTATTTTCCAGACAAAATATTCACTTGAAAGCTTAGGGTATCTGGGAGAGGTTCAGAGAAGAAAACGCATTTCGTGTATTTGAAAAATATTTGCCCAATAGATACCCTCAAACTTGCCCCTTAAAGATCAAAAGAAAAAGCTGAAAGTCAGGGACAAATGTCTTGAAGCCTCCCTCTGAAATAAAGTCACATCATAGGAAGTTGGAAATATAGAAGCAGGTTCCAGAGTTTACCAGAGAAAGATGTGAATGATTGTGGTACCTACTGGTTAACTCTTATTATAGAGAGTTGGACAGAAGAGAAGTGATAGAAAGAAGAAAGTGTTGTGTGGCAAAGCTGCAGGAGGAGGCAGGCATTCAATTAGCAAATTCAACAGAGGAGTTAGCCTGAAAATAACGATACAAGACAGGAAGAGATGCAACATTCTGGTGGAGGGAAAGAGGCTGAAGGCAGTCAGTCAGAGAAGGGGAGCTGATGAGATGGAAAGTCTGTCTAATAAGATTGTGTGAGTGGAACCCCCATACATGTGAAGAATACTCCATATTTAGATGAACAAGGCCTTTGTACAGAGTTAACGGTGTGGGGTTTAGAAAAACTTGCACAGATGCCTCAGAACACCTAACTTCATAAAAGCTGTTGTAATGAGAGGTATGATGTGAAATTTCCAGTTGACATAATAACTGAAGGAGAAACTGAGGATACTCATTGTAGCATAGTAGTAAAGCTGGGTGTTATTAAAAAGAAGGGATAGTTGTCTGGAAGATTGTGTCAAGTTGGTAGATGAAGAAATAGACTTTTTGAGGCATTGAACACTTCTAAGTTTTCTCTGCCTCTATTAGCAATCTCAGAGATCAAAAGTCAGTGTTTCTGTGGCATCCCTGTGTGATTTGTTAACTTACTGAAGTGTTGGTCATCTCTGGCAGCCCAAACATACATCTCATAGAATCTTGTGTTTCCTGATATTTGCCACACCAGCAAAGCATCTTGGAAATAATACTGTGGTTCAGCCCGCACAAATAAAAGCAAAATAAGAAAAACTACTGCAAATGTGGATAACTACAAAAAAAATAATTCCTAGATGCTTTATTGGTCTGGCAAGTCTCAGTTATTGAGATTCCATGAGACGTTTGTTTGGGCCACAATATTGTCATCACAGACGATTGCAGCACAGAGGCATCTTACCTCCAGGATAGTTAGGCATCATTAGTAAGATCATTGTATGCAGTCTTCTTCTTCTTCTTCTTCTTCTTCTTCTTCTTCTTCTTCTTCTTCTTCTTCTTCTTCTTCTTCTTGTGGCCCCTTTCACTTTCTGTTGTTCATGGGTCCTGCAGTGTAGTTTCTATAACACTTCCACCTTTTGTCAGTTAAATGCCATTACTAACAATAAGAATCCTTTGTTTATTTTACATTAATTCTTATGGAGAAAATGGTTTCAGATTTTGGTTTAGGAATGAATGGCCTTCAGGATTGAGTTGAATTTAGCAACCAAGGTTCCACCACATTTCCTGTGGGTTATTCAATAACCAAGTTATGGTATGACAACTGAGGCTATTTTGAGCTACAAATTTTGTTCAACAACTGATTTGTTAAAAAGGGATGGATTTGGCAACTTAGGTTTCAGTATATATATATATATATATATATATATATATATATATATATATATATATATATATATATATATATATATATATATATATATATGTGTGTGTGTGTGTGTGTGTGTGTGTGTGTGTGTGTGTGTGTGTGTGTTTACCTAGTTGTATTTACCTAGTTGTATTATACAGGGTTCGAGCGGGGCTCATAGTGTCCTGTCTCCATATCTCCATATATCTAACATTTCCTTGAACTTATGTATATTGGTTGCTGTTACAACCTCTTCTTTCAATCCATTCCAGGTTTCCACAATTCTATGTGGAAGACTGTACTTTTTTGTGTCCTTTAGACACCGACTTTTTCTGATTTTCCTTGAGTGTCCTCTCATCTGTCTAGTTTCTTCTTCCATCTCCAGGTTTTGCTCATCTAGCTTTTCAATACCATTTATTATCTTATACAGAGTTATTAGATCACCTCTCTCTTCTGTCCTGTAGGGTTGGCAGTCCCATTTCTCTTAATCTGTCCTCATATGTCAGCTCGCTTAGTTCTGGTACTATTTTTGTGGCTACTCTTTGGATCCTTTCTAGTTTCCTTATATCCTTTTTTGCATGTGGTGACCACACTACTGCTGCATATTCTAATCTTGGACGTATCATGCTGGTTAGTATTCTTTTCATCATGTCCTTGTCCATGTAATGGAAAGCCACCCTAATATTTGCTAACATATTATATGTTGATCCAAATAGTTTATTTATGTGCTGCTCTGGATTCAGTGTATCTTGTATCACCACACCTAGGTCTTTTTCTTCTTTTGTCTTAGGTATCTCCTCCTGTCCTATCTTGTAGTTCCATTTTGGCCTTCTCTTGCTCTTGCCTATCTCCATCACATGACATTTCTTTACATTGAAAGCCAGCTTCCACGTCTTACTCCATTCATCGATCTTATCTATGTCCCCCTGTAGCTCCTGGCAGTCAACAATATTTTTAATAACTCTCATTAATTTGGCGTCATCCGCAAACATATTCATGTGGCTGGTCACGCCACACTGCATATCATTTACATATATTTGGAACATGATGGGTGCTAGGACTGACCCCTGCGGTACTCCACTTGTTACATTCCTCCAACTTGAAGTTTCCTCCCTGATCACTGTTCTCATTTCTCTATCTTTCAAATAATCCTGCATACATTCTAATAGTTTCCCTCGTAGTCCACCTATGTGCTTTAGTTTCCATAATAGTCTCTTGTGTGGAACTGTATCGAATGCTTTTTTGATATCTAGGTAGACAGCATCTACCCACCCGTCTCTGTCTTCAATTCCTTCAATTACTTGCGTATAGAGACTTAGCAGGTTTGTGACACATGATTTTCCTTGCCTGAACCCAAATTGCGTATTTGATATAACTTTGTTGTCCTCCAGGTATCTCACCCACTTCTCTTTAATTAGTATCTCACATATTTTGCTGACAACACTTGTTAGTGAGACAGGTCTATAATTCAGCGGGTCAGTCTTCTTTCCTCCTTTGTATATAGGCACAATGTTGGCCCTCTTCCACTCTTTTGGCACCCTCCCTTCCTTTATTGAGCTTGTGATTACTTCCCATATTGGCTGTACTAATTGCTCTTTGCATTCCTTTAGTGTCCAGTCTGACACTCCATCTGGTCCCATTGCTTTTCTTACATCTAGATTTTCTAACAATCTGCCAACATCTTGTTTCTGCACCACAACCTCCTTGAGACCCCCTCTGCCTCTGTCGTGTTTGGTTCTATGAATTGCCCCTCTACTGTGAATACTGACTTGAAGCTCATTCATAATTTCACTGAGCTCTTCTGCTGTTTGGTATGTTTTTCCTCCCTTTATTATCTTATCTATGGTTTCCTTACATTTCATTTTTCCATTTATGTATTTATAGAAGAGTTTGGGTTCATCTCCACATTTCTTTACTACATCCTTTTCAAAAGCTATTTCTTCCTCTCTTCTTATCCTGACATACTCATTCCTTGCTTCATTGTATCTCTCTCTATTAATTTCATTCCTTTGCTTCTTCAGTTTCTTCCAAGTTCTGTCTTTTGCTCGCTTCTCTTCTGCACATCTAGCATTATAACAGGTGTATTTGCTATCCCTTATTTTGTATTTTGATACATATCTTTCCACACCTTCTCGATACCTCTTCTGGAATATTTCGTACTTCTCCTGTGCTGTTTTGCCGTTCATGATTGCTCTCCAATCTGTCCTTTCAAAAAATTCCCTTAAGCCTTCAAAGTTTGCCCTCGCATAATTTAATCTTCCCCTTTTATAATTATCTCCCCTTCTTACCAATGTCCCTTCTTGTAATTCTACTTCCATCAATACATGGTCACTTTTTCCCATTGGGCTTAGATACTTTATGATGGGTTGGAGTTCTGGTTTTCTTGTGAACACCAGATCAAGCATTGATGGTTCATCTTCTCCTCTAAGTCTAGTGAAATCCTCCATCCATTGGTCCAGCATGTTCTCCATGACTAATTTTAGCATTTCTTCACTCCATGATCCTTCGGTTCCACTCCCTTCCATTTCTTTCCAGTTCACACCTCTACAGTTGAAATCACCCATTAGTAGTACTTTTCTGTCCTTCCTCATCATATCAGCCAGGTATTTTAACACCTGCATTGCTTTATACTATTTTAGTTTCCACGTATTTGTTCTTGGTGGCACATAGGCTACTATAATTTTTCTTTTATCTCTTTCATTTGTTCGAATTATTATACTGATGACTTCTGCCATGCCGTCCCCATATTGCACTCCCTCTACAGCTATGTCTTCTTTCACCATTATTAATACTCCTCCTCCTCCTTTTCCTTTTCTATCTCTCCTCCAAAGCTTAAATCCCTCTGGCTGAAAATTTACGTTGATCTCTTCCTTCAATTTTGTTTCTGTCATGCAGAACACATCTGGTTTTTCGCTGCTTAAATAGTCCTTTATCTCTAATATGCTACTTAGCAAACCATCTACATTTGTATAGGCTACTTTTAATTTGTTGGTCTCTCCATCACTTTTACCTCCTGCTGCTGTTGTTGTTGTGTGTGTGTGTGTGTGTGTGTGTGTGTGTGTGTGTGTGTGTGTGTGTGTGTGTGTATTTACCTAGTTGTATTTACCTAGTTGTATGTTACGGGAAGGGGAGCTAAGCTCGTGGTGTCCTGTCTCCATATCTCATATTGTCCAAGTTAGTCTTAAATTCATGTATGGTCTTTGCACACACTATTTTTTCATCCAAATTGTTCCATACATCCACTACTCTGTGGGGAAAGCTGTTCCTCTTCACATCTCTTCTATAATCGTCCTTTTTCAGTTTTTTTCCATGCCCTCTTGTGTTCCTTGTGTCCCAAATTAGGAGGTCCTCTCTATCAAGGATTTCCATGTTCTTCATAATTCTGTAGATGGTCAACAGGTCTCCTCTTTCTCTTCTTTGTTCTAATGTTGGTAATTCCAATTTTGATAACTGTTCTTATGTTAATTCAGACAGCTCTGGTGCCAATTTTGTTGTTGCTCTTTGTATTCTTTCAAGTTTCCTTATGTTTTTCTTAGTACTGGGTGACCATAGAATCGCTGCATATTCCAGTCTTGGTCGTATCATTGTAATCAATATCTTTTTTGCCATTTCCTCATCCATATATGCAAATGCCACTTTGATTGATCTTAACAAATTGTAGGTTTCTCCAATGATTTTGTTTATTTGTTTGTCAGGGGTCATATCATTTGTGATAACTACTCCCAGGTCTTTTTCAAATTCTACCTTCTTTACTTCTTTGTCTCCCAGATTGTATATTCCTGGTATCCTGTTTTTGCTTTTTCCAAATTCCATTACACTACACTTTTTGACATTGAATTCCATTTCCCATTTTTTACCCCATTTCTAAATTTTTTCAAGATCATCTTGCAATTGTTCACAGTCCCTCTTACTTTCCAATCTCCTCAGCAGTTTTGCATCATCTGCAAAAAAACTCATATAACTGGTCACCCCTTCATCCATGTCATTTACGTATATGGCAAACATAATTGGAGCCAACACCGATCCCTGTGGAACTCCACTAATCACTTCTTTCCAAGTAGATACTTTGTCTCTAATCATAACTCGCATTTTTCTTGCATGTAAAAAGTCTCTCATCCACTCTAATAGATTACCTCGCAGTCCTCCTATGAATTCTAATTTCTCTAACAATTTTCTGTGTAGCACCTTGTCAAACGCTTTCTTTAAGTCCAGAAATACACAGTCAGCCCATCCATCTCTTTCCTGAATTATATCTAATAATCTTGAGTAGAAACATAGTAGATTAGTGGTACATGATCTTCCATGTCTGAACCCGAACTGTTTTGAGTTCAGTATATCATTTTCTTCCAAGTGTTTCACCCATCTATTCTTAATAATCTTCTCGCAGATTTTGGCTATGGTGCTTGTGAGGGATACTGGTCTGTAATTTGTTGGATCTTCTTTATTTCCTCCTTTATATATTGGTACTATCTTTGCTTTTTCCAATCTTCTGGTATCTTACCTTCTTTTAGGGAGCAATTTATAATGTTGTATACTTTATCCACTAATTCCTCCCTACATTCTTTAAGTATCCAGTTTGAGACTTTATCTGGACCATGAGATTTTCTTACATTGAGATCCTTCATTTCCTTTTCTATATCATGCCTAGATACAATAATTTCACTCATAGGAGGAGATTTTTTTTCTCGGCCTATTTCTTCATTTTTATAATTCTCTCTGGTGAATACTTCGTTAAAATGTTCACTCATTATTTCGGCCATTTCTTGATCTTCTGTGTATTCTGTTTCCTCTTCTCAACTTTTCTATATTGTGATTGGTTTTCAGCTTTCCATTTACATATCTGTAAAATAGTTTTGGCTGGTCCTTGCATTTGTCAATTATATCTTTTCATATTTCCTTTTTTCCTCCCTACGGATCTTTACATACTCATTCCTTTCTCTGATATATACTTGCCACTTTCCAGGGTGTTTTTTTTTTTTTTTTTTTCCATTTGTTCCAGGCTTTATCTCTTTGCTCCTTTGCCTCGCTGCATCTTCTGTTATACCACTCCTGTATATATACTTTTTCTTGTCTCTGTTTTGGCACATATGTTTCCACTCCCTTATTGTAAATGTTCCTAAAGATCCTCCATTTCTCTTCCACTCCCACCTCTTCTCTGTAAAATTCATTCCATTTTGTCTCCTTGAAGAATTTTTTTATGCCATGGAAGTCGGTTTTACTATATATACGTCTTCTCTTCTTGTATTTTTCATTCCTTGTTATGTATGTCCCCTCCCTTAGTTCCAACTCTATTAGTACATGGTCACTCTTTCCTATTGGGGTCATGTATTCAATATTTCTCACTAGTTCCGGTTCTTTCATGAATACTAGATCCAGTCTTGATGGTTCTTCACCACTTCTATATCTCGTGCATTCTCGGATCCACTGTGTCATTGTGTAGTCCATGATCAAATCTAACAACATGGTCCTCCATGATTCTTTTCCTCCTTCTGATGACATATCTTCCCAGTGCACTTCCTTACAATTGAAGTCTCCCATCAATATCGTATTTTCTCCCTCTTTTAATATTTCCTTTAATGAGTTTTTTGTATCACTTATCATTGAGGTGTATTCTCTCTCTTTCCAGGCTCTCATTTTTGGTGGTACATACATTACTGTAAAATCCCTATTTTTCCTATCTTTGTCTTCTATCCTTAAAGTTATCATTTCCGCATTATCCTCTCCATAGATTACTTTCTTAATATTTATATTTTCCTTGACCAGTATCATGACTCCTCCTCCCTGTTTTCCTTTTCTGTTTCTATACCAGCTCTTATACAGCTTGTTTCCCACACTGTCTGGTAGTATCTGTCCTTTTAATTTAGTTTCTATAATTCCCATTATGTCTGGTTTTGAGTCCTTCAGATAATCATTGAGTTCATTAATTCCCGTTATCAATCCATTTTGTATTTGTATAGGCTATCTTTAGTTTGATGCTATTGCTGTTGCTCCCCCTTCTTCCTCTTTTCGTTCCTGTATATACCACTTCCTCAATTTCATGTCCACTACCCTCCAAAAGAATTTCATTTTCTTGGTCTCTGTTCTCTTCTCGTTTTTTTCCTTGGCCTCAGCTCTTAGTAGTTTCTCTTTCTCTCTATTTTCTATGTTCATGTCTCTCTTTATCCAAATGTCCTTAGTATCTTCCTTGCTTGCTAGTCTGGCAGATCGTGCTAACAATTCTTCTACTGTTGTTTGTGACTTCAGTTTGATCTTAATTGGGCGGTGTCTTCCTTCAACATACTTACCTATTCTGAATACTTCTTCAGTATCCTTCTCCAGCTCTTGATTTTCATCCTGTATTTTATTTATTACACCTTTTGCAATTTCCATGTCCTCTCTATCTCTCACAAATTTTACTGGGTTTCTTTTTTCTATCACTCCAAAAACCACTACACATTTCTCCTTGTCCACTGCTTCTCTCACTAAGTTGTGTTTCTCCTTAATTACTTGCACCACAGTCTCCCTAGTCTTCTCCTTCACTTGTTGGTTTACAATTTCTCTAAAACTTACTTGCTGACTTTCCTGTTCCTTTATCCAATCATTTTTTAATTCCTGGATTTTCTCTCGGTTAGTCTGCGCTTTGGTCGGTATGTCCTTAATCTGTTCCCTCATATATTTTATTTTCCCTTCTTGAGTATTAACTGTTTTCTTTAAGGATTCATTTTCCGTTTTTAGGTTCTTTATTTCTTTCTTCAGGTCACTAATGTCCTTCCTTGAATCCATGAGATCCTGTTTTAACACCAAATACTCACTTTGTAGTAAGTCCTGTTTCTCCCATACCTCTGCAATTAATTCTTTCATAGATCTCAGTTCCTTCTCCAATTCCAAAATTCTTCTCAGATTCGTTCTCTCTGGGGCAAATCCTGAAAAGTCCCTGTCTCCATACCTCTCCGTAAGCCTCCTCAACGCTATTGGAGTCTCTATGTTTACGTTCCTTCTCGGAACCGCACCGCCACCAGATGTCTCTCTCGACGCCTCACTCATATTTTCGTCCATATTTCAACAATTTTCTCTCTTTTCTACTCACTGTTTAGTTGGGACACCTACGAGCTCCTCCCCAATCCCTTACAACAATCTAGGCATTCCACGGCTCCTCTGGGGTGCAGAATTTGTTGTTATTCTCGGAGCTGTCCACACTCGTCCTTCGTGCCGTGTGTGTGTGTGTTTGTGTATTACCTAGTTGTATTATACAGGGTTCGAGTGGGGCTCATAGTGTCCTATCTCAATATCTCCATATATCCAACATTTCCTTGAACTTATGTATATTGGTTGCTGTAACAACGTCTTCTTTCAATCCATTCCAGGTGTCCACAATTCTATGTAGAAAACTGTACTTTTTTGTGTCCTTTAGACCAACTTTCTGATTTTCCTTGAGTGTCCTCTCATCTGTCTAGTTTCTTCTTCCATCTCCAGGTTTTGCTCATCTAGCTTTTCAATACCATTTATTATCTTATACAGAGTTATTAGATCACCTCTCTCTTCTGTCCTGTAGGGTTGGCAGTCCCATTTCTCTTAATCTGTCCTCATATGTCAGCTCGCTTAGTTCTGGTACTATTTTTGTGGCTACTCTTTGGATCCTTTCTAGTTTCCTTATATCCTTTTTTGCATGTGGTGACCACACTACTGCTGCATATTCTAATCTTGGATGTATCATGCTGGTTAGTATTCTTTTCATCATGTCCTTGTCCATGTAATGGAAAGCCACCCTAATATTGGCTAACATTCTATATGTTGATCCAAATAGTTTATTTATGTGCTGCTCTGGGTTCAGTGTATCCTGTATCACCGCCCCTAGGTCTTTTTCTTCTTTATTCTTAGGTATTTCCTCCTGCCCTATATTGTAGCTCCATTTTGGCCTTCTTTTGCTCTTGCCTATCTCCATCACATGACATTTCTTTACATAAAAAGCCATCTTCCACCTCTTACTCCATTCATTGATCTTATCTATGTCCATTTGTAGCTCCTGGCAGTCAACAGTGTTTTTAATAACTCTCATTAATTTGGCATCATCCGCAAACATATTCATGTAGCTGGTCATGCCACACTCAATATCATTTACATATATTTGGAACATGATGGGTGCTAGGACTGACCCCTGCGGTACTCCACTTGTTACATTCCTCCATCTTGAAGTTTCCTCCCTGATCACTGTTCTCATTTCTCTATCTTTCAAATAATCCTGCATACATTCTAATAGTTTCCCTCGTAGTCCACCTATGTGCTTTAGTTTCCATAATAGTCTCTCATGTGGAACTATATCGAATGCTTTTTTTGATATCTAGGTAGACAACATCTACCCACCCGTCCCTGTCTTCAATTCCTTCAATTACTTGCGTATAGAAACTTCGCATGTTTGTGACACATGATTTTCCTTGCCTGAACCCAAATTGCCTATTGGATATAATTTTGTTGTCTTCCTGGTATCTCACCCATTTCTCTTAATTAGTATCTCACATATTTTGCTGACTACACTTGTTAGCGAGACAGGTCTATAATTCAGCGGGTCAGTCTTCTTTCCTCCTTTGTATATAGGCACAATGTTGGCCCTCTTCCACTCTTGTGACACCCTCCCCTCCTTTATTGAGCTTGTGATCACTTCCCAAATTGGCTGTACTAATTGCTCTTTGCTTTCCTTTAGTTTCCAGCCTGACACTCCATCTGGTCCCATTGCTTTTCTTACATCCAGATTTTTCAACAATCTCCCAACATCTTGCTTTTGTACCACAACCTCCTCTGTCATGTTTGGTTCTCTAAATGTCCCCTCCACTGCAAATACTGATTTGAACCAATCATTCATAATTTCACTGAGCACTTCTGCTGTTTGGTATGTTTTTCCTCCCTTTATTATCTTATCTATGGTTTCTTTACGTTTCATTTTTTCATTTACATATTTATAGAAGAGTTTGGGTTCATCTCCACATTTCTTTACAACATCCTTTTCAAAAGCTATTTCTTCCTCTCTTCTTATCCTGACATACTCATTCCTTGCTTCATTGTATCTCTCTCTGTTAGTTTAATTTCTCTGCCTTTTCAGTTTCCTCCAAGTTCTGTCTTTTGCTCGTTTTGCCTCTGCACATCTGGCATTGTACCAGGTGTATTTGCTATCCCCTAGTTTGTATTTTGGTACATATCTTTCCACACCTCGATACCTCTTCAGGAATATTTCATACTTCTCCTGTGCTGTTTTGCTGTTCATGATTGCTCTCCAATCTGTCCTTTCAAAAAATTCCCTTAAGCCTTCAAAGTTTCCCCTCGCATAATTTAATCTTCCATTTTTATAATCATCTCCCCTTCTTGCCAATGTCCCTTCTTGTAATTCCACTTCCATCAATACATGGTCACATTTTTCCACTGGGCTTAGGTACTTTATGATAGGTTGGAGTTCTGTTTTTTCTGTGAACACCAGATCTAGCATTGATGGTTCATCCTCTCCTCTGAGTCTAGTGAAATCCTCCACCCATTGGTCCAGTGTGTTCTCCTTGACTAATTTCAGGATTTCTTCACTCCATGATCCTTTGGTTCCACTCCCTTCCATTTCTTTTTTGTAAACACCAGATCCAGCATTCATGGTTCATCCTCTCCTCTGAGTGTAGTGAAATCCTCCACCCATTAGTCCAGTGTGTTCTCCATGACTAATTTCAGCATTTCTTCACTCCATGATCCTTCGGTTCCACTCCCTTCCATTTCTTTCCAGTTCACACCTTTACAGTTAAAGTCTCCCACTAGTAGTACTTTTCTGTCCTTGCTTATCATGTCACCCAGGTATTTTAACACCTCGTTCTGCATTGCTTTATATTCTTCCAGTTTCCACGTATTTGTTCTTGGTGGCACATAACTTACTATAATTTTCCTCCTATCTCTTCCATTGGTTCGAATTGTTATACTGATGACTTCTGCCAGACTATCCCCATATTGCACTCCCTCTACAGCTATGTCTTCTTTCAATATTACTAAAACTCCTCTTCCTCTTTTTCCTTTTCTATCTCTCCTCCAAGTTTTAAATTCCTTTTGCTGGAAATATACATAGATCTCTTCCTTTAATTTTGTTTTCACCATGCAGAACACGTCTGGTTTTTGCTTCCTTAGATAATCTTTTATCTCTAACATGCTGCTTATTAACCCATCCACATTTGTATATGCTATCTTTAATTTGTCTCTCTTTCCATCTCTCATACCTCCTGCAGCTGCTATTGTGTTTCCTCTGCTTTCTCTTCTTTCTCCCATGTAAACCATCTCCTCAACCTCATATCTAGTACCCTCCAATAAAATTTCTTCTTTTCTGTCTCTGTCCTCAGTAAGTTATTTTCTTTAGCTTCTTGTCTTAACTCTTTCTCCTTCTGTCTTTCTTCTAAATTCATTTCTCTTTTTATCCATACATCCTTGCACTCCGCAGTTTGGGCTAATATACTGGCTCTTGCTGTTATCTCTTCCACTGCTAACTGTGGTCTCATTCTCACTTTTAGTGGTCTTATATTGCCTTTGCTATATTTTCCTATTCTGTGTTTCTTCAACCTCCTGGTCTAAATTCTTTATGTCATCTTGAACCTTATTAATTACTTTCTTTACTAATTCCCTCTCCTCTCTTTCCCTCCCGTATTTATTTGGATTTTTCTTTTCCTGTAAACCATATATAACCATACATTTCTTTCTGTCCACTGTGTCTCTCACTAAATCTTCCTTCTCTTTAATTATCTGAATTACTGTGTCCTTTGTTTTATCTTGAATTTGTTTCTTTATTACCTCAGCAAAACTAATATTTTCTTCCTCCCTTTCTTTTTTCCATACGCTCTTCAATTTTATCAACCTGTTTTCACTGAACGCTTTATCAATCTTTTCCGAGCCGTCTTTTACTTTTTCCTTTGATTGTTCAAGTTGTAGTTCATATGTACCACATTTATCCTTGAGAATATCATTTTCTTTTTTTCATGCTCCCTATTTCCTTTTTCAACTCGATGTTATCTTCCAAAGTATGTTTGTATTCTTGAAATTTAATTTTCATTTCTTTATTTTCTCTTTCAAGAGCGTCACACCTCCCCATTACACTTTCCAATACTTCCTTCATGAACCTCATCTCCCTTTTTATATCTACCAGTCTCCTCATTGTACCTCAGCTCTTCTGCCATTTCAATCCTCCTTAGTCCCATTGGGGTTTCCAACAAGTTCGGTTTGTTTATGCCACTTTGGCTCCAGGCCGGAGTTGAGCCCTTTTTGCTTTCCATATCAGTTTTTTTTTCAACCTGATTTCTTTTGGAGACAGGACACTAACAACTAGCCCACTCTCCCCCCTGTACATACATACTAGGGCTCCTCCAGTGGTAGGTGGCTTGTAGCTGGCATCGCTGTGCAAGGAAACACGTCTGATTGTCACGAGAGTCACAGTGTGTGTGTATGTGTTTGTGTGTGTGTGTATGTGTTTGTGTGTGTGTGTGTGTGTGTGTGTGTATTTACCTAGTTGTATTATACAGGGTTCGAGCGGGGCTCATAGTGTCCTGTCTCCATATCTCCATATATCCAACATTTCCTTGAACTTATGGATATTGGTTGCTGTAACAACCTCTTCTTTCAATCCATTCCAGGTGTCCACAATTCTATGTGGAAGACTGTACTTTTTTGTGTCCTTTAGACACCGACTTTTTCTGATTTTCCTTGAGTGTCCTCTCATCTATCTAGTTTCTTCTTCCATCTCCAGGTTTTGCTCGTCTAGCTTTTCAATACCATTTACTATCTTATACAGAGTTATTAGATCACTCTCTCTTCTGTCCTGTAGAGTGTGTGTGTGTGTGTGTGTGTGTGTGTGAGAGAGAGAGAGAGAGAGAGAGAGAGAGAGAGAGAGAGAGAGAGACCTTGTTACTGAGAAGCTCTTTTTCAGAAGCAGAATTCTTCATATTTGTCTAGAGCAATATTGGTAAGATTTTAGATTTTTATTTAGTATTCAGATGTCTTGTGTAGCTTCCTTGTTTCATAGGAATGTAAGAATCTTTAGATAAGATCTGGCTTTCTTTCAGCTCCCACAGATATTTGGGTAAATTCATATATCAGAGTAGCAAATGGTAAGACAAGATGCAAAATACTTATTACCCTGTTTTTCTTTTTTACAGTGAAACTAATACACACATAGGTCTGATAACTCTAGTCCTTTCCCTGGCTGGAGAGTCCACCATTGCAGGGGACCTCTCCATGCAGCAGAACATTCTCAGCATTGCCTCCAACATCCTTGCTGGTATGTAATGCTCTTCATTCTCATCTCATTCTACTTTTTATGTGAGAGGGGAAAGCTGGATAAGGACAATATAAAATGGAAAAAAAAGACATATATGTCAGACTATAATGTGAGGATTTTTTTGGCCAATTTTGAAGCTCCTGAAATCAAGGGGTTGTCTTAGCTACTGAGAATAGAACAGAAACTTATAACTCCATAATGAACATTAAGCACCATTGTACCTTGGAATTCATTCCACATCTATACACTTGTGCACATACTATATAATATATATATATATATATATATATATATATATATATATATATATATATATATATATATATATATATATATATATATATATATATATATATCTTCAGTATGCCTGTAAATATGTTGCACCTAGGTATACAATGTATTGGCTCCATGACGGTGTTGAATGTTAACTGATGGTCATGTTGACAGTCATGGAAGGGCATCACATAAAGCTGCTTCATAATAACATTCATCAGTTGCTGACTAGGCTAACTGAAACCATCACCTCGATAAATACTGTTTATATTAATATAGCCAATCATTTTACAACTTATTATAATTAAAGCTAAAACAATTTCTGAAATCATTCTTCGTTTGTTCCATATCACTGTTGAAGTAAAATTCAAGGCATGATTTCTGTATAAAAGCTCTCCTTTATCCTAAATCTGGCATATGAGCAGAGAAGTGTGACCTTACTGATACCTCCATTTGTCCTGACTTGCCAGTCTCTACTATATATAGAAAACCAGCCTTGATCTTTACTTCAATTGTGATATGGAAAGAAATGATTTTGTAAATACACCAATTCATATTGAAACAGAGGGAGAGAAAAAGAGAGAGAGAGAGGTGGAGCGAGGTTGAAGAAAGAAAACGAACCTAACCTAACCTAACCTAACCTAACCTAACCTAACATAGGTTAGGTTAGATTAGTTAGGTTAGATCATGGAAACACATGGAACTGGGAGAGGGAGAGTGAATTTTGCCATGGTAGTAATATACTTAAGTGAGGGAATTGACTGCCACATAAGCTCTTCATATTGCAGCTCATCAGTGATACACTCCCTCACCCTGTCTTCTTCAACCAACCATGTGAGCAGCGGTTCCCTCCACCATTAACAGGGTTGTCTTATACAGTAGTAATTGCTCAAAATTTAATTTTTTCATAAAGAAATGGGGTTCATCTTATACACTGTGTTCGGAAAGTCACTGTGCACTTTTCTAATAATTTTTTAAATGTAATGTTTATGTGTAATGTTAATGTTGTGTTGTGTAATGTTAATGTAAGTGCACAGTGACTTTTCGAACACCCTGTATATCCAGTCAACATATAGTCCAGGATATACAGTAGTTGCTACTTCCCTTGCAAGTCCCAGAGAGTAAGCCAAACAAAAAGGGATAAATGTCTTGAAACTTTCCTCATTAAGTGAAGTCATGGGTAGTTGGAAATACAGAAGTAGGTAGTGAAATCCAGAGTTTACCAGAGAAGAGAATAAATAATTGAGAATGCTGGTTAACTCTTGCACTAGAGAGTTCAACAGAGTAGGGGTAAGAGGAAGAAGGCAGTCTTGCACAGCAAGGCCATGGGAGGAGTGAAGGTATGCAGTTAGCAAGATCAGAAGAGCATTGGCATGAAAATAGCAATAGAAGATAGCAAGAGATGCAGCTTTCCCGTAATGAGAAAGAGCCTGAAGACAGTCAATCAGAAGAGGGGAATTGATAAGGTCAAAGGCTATTCCTGCCTTTCACTTTCAGACCATTTTGGCTTTGCACTTGTTTTTCTGACACCTTGTATCTCATCTATCATCATTCATCCCTTTCAGTTCTCTCATTTGTTATTCTCTTGCACTCTTTCCACATATTTTTAGCTGATGTTACATTTTATATCTCCTTTATCCCTAATTTTTTTATGAGCTTCCCCCTTAAATCTAAAGGGTGGGGCATGGTAGAAAGGACTCCATCTTTCCTTATCTGGACATACTTTTCCTGTTTGTTAGTTTTTTTTTTCCCTCTACAATTATTTATGTTATATATGAAGTTTTTAAATCTATCCTTCCATTATATAGATGGCTGCTTTTTTTTTCTGAGATATTTTATTGATAAACTTTGTTCATTTTAACCTGTACAGCATCAGAACAAAAAATGAATGATTTTTTCCTGGGTGCTGGAACTGTTTTTTGCATTTTTGGAATGAAAACAAGATTTTTACCCCATATATGGGGTCTCAGGTGCTCATAAGTTTATTAGTTTTGATTTTGCACTATCAATCATCTGTACACCATTGTATCCAGCTCCAGCATGGTCTTTATCACTTTCACCGTCATTATCACCTTCACCATCACTAACATCAAACACAGGGAGAGTTAGTTATTTCCCCTTAACCCGCACAGCCCCAACGACGGGTGACATCCGTCGCGCACTTCTGTAACGCTCAGGACCAACGACGGATGAGATCCGTCGCGTCTTCCCGACCTTATATCTCCCACCATACAGGCGTGATCTGCTTAACTTTCACAAGCCTGCTTCCTCATCATGTCTCCAAGTTAATCACGAATTGGCATCTTGATTCTGAGCTGCGTGCGCCACCAAGGCAGTGTGATGTCCTGCCATTATGGTGAGCACTCCCACGCACACCAGTCATGTCTCGCCGCGCTTCCTCTCGCCGCATTCTGAGCCTCCCTGAAATTGTTCAGCTCGCTCTTGAGTCAGATGACTACAGTGACACTGTAGAGGACTCATCAGGAGATGAATATAGACCGGGAGAAGACGAGGTGGCTGATATAGAAAGCGATGAAGAAATACCGCTTCAGCCTGTGGGTGTGAGTCATAGCCATGATGAGCGTGTTGGGCAACAGCCTACTCACGCTTCATTAGGTTTCCCTCCATCACCTACTGGTGTTGTGGCCCATAATGTAGATAGGGGTAATATGGATGACACACTAGGATTTTTATTTCCACAAGGGAGGAGACCAACAAATGTTGAGGAGGAGGAGGAGGAGGAAATTGCATTACCTCGTCCCAAACTCCCTTCTCCACCCCCACCAGTACCCTCCCCAGTGAAATGCACTGCTAGAGTAGTTGATTGTAAGAGAAAGAGAGAATCCTCTGCTACAAGTGTGATGAGTGAGTGTGAGAGTGATAGTGAGAATGAGCATCCTTCTCCACATCACCCCGCTACCAAAGTCAGTCTTGCGTGTGGTCTCTCACACAAACGTAGCTCCTCCCCCCAGGCTGGCACATCACGCGGCCTGCTGCTGCAGAGAGTGTAATGTTGGTCTCTGCTATGATCAGTGTTTTATAGACTATCACACCCTACTACAGTTTTGAAGCGTGTGGCTCAGCCTCACCTCTAGCCGCACGGGAAATTTGAACACGCGGTCTGGCCCAGAACCTCCCCCCCCCTTCTGAACCCCTATTTGGCATCAATGAGCAGTTTTTTTGTTTCCTTGTTAGTTTTAGTTATGTTTTATGTCCATTTCTGCAAAAAAAAAAAAATCCAAAATCTGGCCGGTCTTTTAGGTGGTCAACAATACACTCTTACCGTGGTGCTCTGCGGGTTAAATTGGCACTCATCCTTTGTTAGAATGAAAATTTTTTTTATCACTCATTGTTTCCCTTATGAGGCCTATAAATCTCGTCATCATATGAATATGACGATGATAGTGATGCAACACTATCCACAAACCATCCACCATCCTCTTCATTCAATAATATTGACACTGTCGTCCAGTGTGTGATCAATTTCACTCGTTAAACTTTGAAAATCACACATTTAACATGTTGACACATCACAGGCAACTCACTTTCACTTGGTCGGTCTGGTGATGCTTGGGAGGTGGTAAAATGATGCACAAGATTTGGGCTATACATAGATGCCAACCGCTGTATATGGGAGGTATTGAACCACCAACATTGGACAATTCACACTTTGAACAAAATTTTCAAGCAAGCAATGTAGTAAGGCATGAAACAAATATATTACAATAAGAAGAGGGGAGGAGAGAGAGGTTGAACAGGATGTTGTAAGAAAGTGGGGAGAGGAAACCAAGCTATTTGACAAGAATATAAATGGAAAAATGATAAACCAAAACCCCATCACTAAGTTAACTAAGAGAAACAGGGTTTATGAAATGATGGAAGAAATGAGTGAACTGATGAATGAGAACTTTTGATCAACATTTAATGAAGAAAATGATTTTATAGAACCAAATGATGAAGAGACACAATGAAGGGCTTCAAAATGCTGTGGTGCACAAACTGGAAATTAGTAGAATACTAGAAGAGGTGGATGTAAGGAAAGCAATGGAGTATCAGGATGGACACTGAGAGAATGCAGAGAACAATTGGTAGACCCACTTTGGGATGTGATCAACAGCTCATTAATAGAATGGAAAATACCAAAAGAATGGAAAAGACTTGTGTCCTTGACCAGTGCTGTAGAAAAGATTTGTGAGTTTCTGATTAAAGAAAAATGGTTGAACTATGTGGAGGAAAATAAAGTCATAAATAACTCCCAATTTGGATTTAGGAAAGGAAGATCATTTGTAACCAATTTACTAAGTTTTTATACGGGTTATAGATAAGGTACAATGGAACCTCAAACCTTGAATACTTCAGATATCGAACAATTTGGACTTTGAACAAAATTTTCAAGAATTTTGTTGCTAAGTAGAATAAAAAACTTTGGACTTCAACCTCAAATGTAGCCTAATGAAGGAAAGCTGGCCAAGTCTCCAGGATTACTAAATGGCATCTTTTCATAACCAAATTTAACTAATTTTGGGAGTAATACCTGTGTTTGGTAGTGAAAACGTAAATTTGATAATTTGGCACTAAAATGTCTAAAATCAGGAAACAAATGATGCAATTTTGGTTAGAATTGTGTAATAACCTCTGTACAATAACTTCTATCTATAAATTTATGTACTTTGAGTACCACAGTTGTTTTCAACTCCTAGAGAGAGGGAGAGAGAGAGGGAGAGAGAGGGAGAGAGAGGGAGAGAGAAGGAGAAAGAGGGAGAGAGAAGGAGAAAGAGGGAGAGAGAAGGAGAAAGAGGGAGAGAGAAGGAGAAAGAGGGAGAGAGAGGGAGAGAGAGGGAGAGAGAGGGAGAGAGGGGGAGAGAGGGAGAGAGAGAGAGAGAGAGAGATAGAGAGAGAGAGAGAGAGAGAGAGAGAGAGAGAGAGAGAGAGAGAGAGAGAGAGAGAGAGAGAGAGAGAGAGAGAGAGAGAGAGACCAAGTGAGTAAATGAGTGAGTAAGTAAGTACTGTGTGTATGTAAGGAGAAGTAAAGTGATGTCAGTGAAGGTGGAGGGATGGCGGGAGGGGGGTGGATTGGGTACTGATATGCCGGTGAGGGGAGATAAGCCTCACAGCTACTCACTTTTATGATTCTTTCTTGCTTAAAAAGCAAGGTGATGGAACTGACAAATAAAAGTCACAATAGTAATAAAACTTACACCAGATAGACTATCAGAGCTTGTGGTGGCAGGGGAGGAAGGAAGGGAAAATATAGGGATGGAAGGGAGATAATGGAGGAAAGAGGGCAGGAAGGAATGATTTTGTGATGCTGTGTGTGGTGAAGGTGTGTGTGTGGTGGAGGTGTGTCTGTGCTTGTACAAGGTGTAATACAATTTGTGCAAATATAGTGAGATTAAGAAAAACTCTACCTTGAACAGAAAATGTTTAATAAACATTCCTTTGGAGGTAAGGTTTACTTATGATGTAAGATGACAGTTAATACTTCTTTTGGTTGTATTGCCATGGAAAGATTAAGGATGAATTTATAAATTATTCAATGGTTATTTTTTGACAAGTTGTGGCGTATTACATAACATCTTGGTGAGAGAAATAATATTGCCTGACTTGTAATCTTTTATTATGCATCATATGAAGACTTTGAGGCTGGAATTACCCACACTTGAAAGTGTTTTAAGTGTTGTGGATGTGGATGGGAGGTGATGATGTGAAGTGAGTGACCAGCTGATCAATTCCTGTTGGAAATGATGCTGTGAGAACATATTCTACTTGATCAGAGAGAGAGAGAGAGAGAGAATGGTGAGTAGCTGGAGGGAGGAAAGGGGGGGTGGCCTACTCAGTCTGTTTGTGTATCGAATGGGAGTGGATAGGGATGGAGTGAGGGCACTCCCATTTGATACACAAACAGACCAAGTAGGCCCACCCCCCCCACTCCCTCCCTCCTCCAACCCCTCACCATCATCCTCCCCCCCTCTCTCTCTCTCTCTCTCTCTCTCTCTCTCTCTCTCTCTCTCTCTTTCTCACTCTGTCTCTTTTTATCAAGTAGAATATGTTCTCGCAGCATCATTTCCAACATGAATTATTTTATGAAAAGTATAAATTATTGCACAAAACTGCAAATTATTGTATTATCATAGTTTGTGCAAATGACTGATATTTAACAATTCATTCTTCATTGGTTGTTTAAAGTGTTAAATATATCTTCATTAGTAAATAAGTTTGCCAGTGACCAGAGTAGAAGGCCTCATTGACTGGGGTGGGGTGGTAGGTAGGAAGTGACCAGGGTTGGAGGCTGCAGTAACCAAGGCAACTAGGGGCTGGAGTGACTTGAAAGCCATTCACAAGTTGCAATAGAGAGAGGTGTTCACGGCAGAGAAGTGCAAGCAAGACCGGCCGACTGGTGGGAAGGCGGCGTCGGCTGCCACGTGTGTTTTTGTTAATTGAGAGGCCGCATTCAGATTGGAGGTCAAAATTTGTTCGCCAAATGTGTTTGGATTGGGAAGTGTGCAAGTCAAAGGGTGTTTGAATCTAGTACTTATTTTCTTTGCATTGGACACGCACACTTGAAGTTTCTCATTTTTTAAACAATTTGTTTAGAGCATGTGTATGTGCATTACATCATAAATGCACAGACTCCCCTTCCAAGCACTAAGTTCCATACTTTCTTTCCCTCCCTCACCACCTTCTGTGTGCACCAAAACTTGTCATCAGTCAGCTTTTTCTGGCTATATTTTGTGTATTGTTTTACTTTCTATGTCTTATTTATTATTTAACCATGCAATATTATGTAGAAAATCACACAGAAAAATTCATAGGTAAGCATCTAGGGTCTTGGAATGGATTAAAATGATTTGCATTATTTTTTATGGGGAAAATTGCTTTGAACTTTGAACATTTTGTTTCTAGAACAGCCATCCAGAGTAGATTGTGTTCAAAGTCCAAGGTTCCATTGTACAAGGGAGAAATTAACAGAAGATTGGCTGGTGGTCTTTCCAGGTGATTAGATACCTTGCATATGTAACACACCGCGTAGTGTAGTGGTAGCACGCTCAGCTCACAACCAAGAGGGCCCGGGTTCGATTCCCGGGCGCGGCGAGGCAAATGGGCGAGCCTCTTAATGTGTATCTAGCCCCTGTTCACCTAGCAGCAAGTAGGTACGGGATGTAACTCGAGGGGTTGTGGCCTCGCCGTCCCGGTGTGTAGTGTGTGACACACACACACACACACACACACACACCCAGCCACTGGGGGCACAAGCCAGTGCAACTCAGTGCCGGTCCCAAGCCCAGATAAATGGGGAGGATTGCGTCATGGAAGGGCATCCGGCGTAAAAATATCTGCCAACTCAATATGCGGAGCTTGTCAAAGACGAGTGATCCGCTGTGGCGACCCCAAAATGGGAATAGCCGAAAGATGGAAAAAAAAATAAATGAATTAAAAAAAAAAAAAAAAAAAAAAAGATACCCTGCCCTGCATATGTGCACAGAGTGGAGAAACTTTCTTTTCCCCAGGAGGGGGGGATAATTAATTGAAATGACCTCTAAAGAGATGCAAGTTATTTTCTGTGCTGGGTATGGGAAATAAAGCATGTGTAATTACATATGGGTAATTAGTGTATGTAATAAAAACTAGTCCTTTTATGAGAAAAAAAGGCAATTTATTTGGTTCCTCACTGGACACACTATTTACAATATATAATTCTAACGGTCATGTTTTAGTCACAGAAAAAAATGATAGAGTTGAATTTTGCTGTTCATTCTGGTGAGGAAAAATTATTGTAAATTTTATCACAATTTGATAGAATTGTATGAAAAAGGTCTCATCCTCCCCTCTTGCACACAGGGATTGCTGTCAATGCTTTGAAGCAAAAGAAGGAAAGTTCTGCGACGAAGGTGCCGTGGTCCTTCCTTAGTGCACCTCAGGTAAGTCATGCCATGCAGAAAGAGATGGATAATGTTGATGTTAAGTGTTACTGTATGTTTATTAGTACCATTTTGTATTAGAATTCACTGTTTTACTTTTAACTGCCATAAATATTAAAGGAATTGTTGTCTATATGTATATGGAAGAAATTATTCACATTCTACTTTGTGGCATACTCTTACATTGTCATACCTCATTGTATTCTTTTAGCTGACACTGGTGGCAGAGGCTGTAGTGCAGCACATCCTGCGTATCTTAAGTATTTACTCCCACGTATTAGAAGACATTGTGCCTGGAACGCGGCCTTCCTTAACACCTCTGGCACCCCCCACTGCCATCTCTCCTATCAAGGTGAGTGTGTTTGTGTGTATGTATCTGACAGAGAGAGAGAGAGAGAGAGAGAGAGAGAGAGAGAGAGAGAGAGAGAGAGAGAGAAAATGTAACAAACATTAAATTTGGACACCATTAAAATTTTATTTTAGTCATGGAGACAGGACACTATGAGCCCCACCTGAACCCTGTATAATATAACTAGGTAAATATACACACACACTCAATTTCAATTACTAGAAACTAGAAAGCTGATAATAGCTATTTGTGTGCATCGATACCCTAATATAGTTATCAAATGGAATCTTCTTGATAATGTGCGATGTGTTGTGGATTGTGTATAGAAGCCTTCACTCTCCCAAATACAACCATTTGGGACAGTGAGGTGCACGGTGTAGCCCAGCATGTCCCCCAGTGTAAACAGTAAGTCCTCGTTATACTGTACATATGCATTCCTGAAAACCTTACCGCAAATCGAAATTACCATATACCAAACCTATTATAACATAATAGGATATGTCTGCAGACATGAAAATACATGAAAATAGTCAATCTTTCAATATTGGATAATGCTTTCTAACAGATAAAATTCAAAGATAGAGCCATATTTTTACGATTCTGGTTGTCGATCCACATTTTGAGCAACCTTTCCATCTTATCCATTATTGGCTCATGGTGTTTTGTTAGCAATCTAACAGATCTGCAGATCTGCAGATGCATTGCATTCTCTCCAGCTTTTTTTTATAGCCTCATGATTCTTCAACATCGTCCAGACTGTCGACTGGGCTAGGCCCAAGTTTTGACTTATGGCAGACGTACCTTATCCCTGCTCTTTCCTCTTTAAGATATCTAATTTTATCTCCAATGTCAGACCACTCCTCTTTCACTTTGCTTTTTCAACTCCAGCAGTGTCTGTAGAACGTTTTGTGGCCATTATGGATGCGTCACTGTGTGTCATGATAATAATATCCACAAAAAATACACCATAAGGATTTAACTTGAGTACAATGGGAAACATGGGAAGAAACTGATTGTTGTGGTGGCCGCATGGCATGGTGGTGCTACAGTACAGTGAAAACAAAACACGAGCGGATGCTGTATCTGTGATTTTTTCTTTCCATAAATAGAATCGAGAGTAGTAATTACCAAATACCGTAAATGTGAATTTCCCAGATAAAGAATTACTGTATAAAGAGGATTCACTGTACTGGGTTTTAGGTGTCAGAAAAGCAATGAAACTAAATGGCATTTCTTGGTTGGTATTGAAAAAATGTAGTGGAGCCAATCTGGAATGTGGAAAATAATTCATTGAAAGAAGGCAGAGTGCTTAAAGATTGGGAAACAGGCAATATAACTCATATTTATAAAGGAAGTAATAAAAGTGAGCCAATAAACTACAGGCCAGTATCATTGACTAGGATCATAGGTATATTCTGCAAAATTGTGATAAAAAATAAATGGGTGCAGTATTTGGAATAAAATGAAGTAATTGCCAATAAACAATTCTAAGTTTAGACAAAATTATCATATGTTACGAATCTTTTGAATTTTTTTGTACTAGAGTGATGGATGTGGTGCAGAAAAGAGATGGATGGGTAGGTGCTGTATATCTGGAGATAAGAATAGTCTTTGACAGGATTCCATACATGAACCTACTGTGAAAACTGGAACATGTAAGTGGATCAAAAGACAAAATATCATGCTAAATGCTAGGTTATTTGAAATAGAGACAAAAGAGAACAATAACCAGGGCTAATACTTCAAACTGGAGTGAGGTTACAAGTGGAGTACCACAGGTATCTGTATTTGCACCTATTATGTTTCACATTTACATAAATGATATGCAGAGAGGATTAGATAGATACAGTGATGTGTTTGCTGATGATACAAAGTTGCTAAGAGCTATAAAGAGCTAAGAAGATTGCAAGGAGCTATAGAGAAATTAGGACAAAACTTTTGCTTGGACCCTAAAGTAAAAACATGAATTTAATCCTACAAAAAGACATGTGGAACTATAATGTGGATGAAGGTACAATGTTGAAAGGTGACAAAGAAAATTATTTGAGAGATGATTATTCAGGACAAAGTCACCAGAGAAACATATAAATGGGATTTTTTATTCCACATTGTTATGCCTAGTATCTGCCCTTCCTCAGCAATTGCCTCACCTGGGCCAGTTCTCCCCAGGCTACCAGTCTCTCAGTCTGACACTGCATTGATCATTGTTTACAGGAATCTGTTAGCCTCCTGCAGCTACCCCTAAGTCTGGATGTCATTCAGGCTCTTTTCTATAAACCCACATGTCACCCTGTTCAACCCATCCTACAGGGAAGAAACATATACATATCACCCATAGCACTATCAACAGGGAAAGAGCACTCATCCATGCTCCAAGACAAGAACAGGCTACTTGTATTCTGTGAGGATTTGTAAAGTGATGTGAACTACTGCCCTCAGTTAATAACCAAAAACTAAACCACCAACTTTCAAAAACACTCTAGTTAAACAGTAGAGTTAAATTGAAATGAATTTCCAACTATTTGTAATCAAGATCTTAGTTGGTTTTAAGAAAATGTATACTTGTGTTCTTTATATTGTACTTCATCTCTTTCCCTTGTCATTTAGTTGACTTTCCCTGAAACACTGCCCTGACCACTCTTTACCATGCTCTCATAACTCTTTGTTGTGCTATCATGACAAATTTTGCATCCCTACAGAGGCGGTCACGAGCAGATACTTCTGGGGACAAGAATCGCCAGCATTCACCCAGTGGTGGGGACAAAGCAGGTACTATTTTGAAGGTGGATCCTACGTATTCCATTCTCTCTCACGAATTATACAAAAACAGAATGAAACTTAGACTTAAATTTAGTTTTGCTAAATGTTTTCCTCAGTAAACTGTCAATATCTTTGTCCCTGCTTAAATTATTAGAGTTAATATATAATTGAGACTCAATCTCTGAACATCTCAATAGTCAAACTTTTCAACACTCGAACACAAAGGTGTTCATTGGCTTCACAACATGATTTCACACAAAGTATCGCTATCACTCAGTGCCACAGAGTTAGAGTGATCCTCATGACACATTTGCATATGAATACAAAGATCATATTCATTATGGAAGACAGGTAGGGAGCAGAGACACAAATATTGTGATAAAAGTAACACACATGAAAAGAATCATAAAGGCTATATAAATATTTTGACAAATCATCAGTCACCAAATTATCTACAGGTACCTCTCATTTTACGGTTGTTCATTTTACGTGATTTTAAAATTTATGTGAGGTCTAAAATCCCCCCAAAATATATATAATTTAGGTACAGTAAAATCCCTCTTATCCAGCATCAACGGGACCGCCAACATGCCGGATACCAGAAGTTGCCGGATACTTGAATAGAAGTAAAATTATGTCCAAATTATGTCTTTTCAAGCTGAACCACTTGTAAAACACTTTGTCCATCATTTCACCATGATGATACTGCAGTGTGTGACGATTTTCTGCTGCCTGTGGGTGTCAGTGGCTTTCATGTAATCCTGCAACTTTTCATTTGGGATTTAATGTCATAATAGTTGATGAACCCACACCATATTCCACCTCTAATCGTCGACAAATGTCTACATTCTGCGTAAGTGTAAGCACAACACGCTTCCTCTTTTCTACAACTTTAGGCATGATGAAGGCGTCAGGCAATAAACCGTGCACAAGTGGGACTGAGTCACTGAGTAAACACAGTGCAGTGGGCCGCTGGTGGCACAAAGCAGTGAGCTCTGGTGGCAAGGGGAAAAAGTATGCCTCGCCCGGGAATTTTATTCGACTTTATGAGTACACATATTGATTTTTTATTGATTTTAAGGCTCGGGGAAAAATGTGCCGGATACTTGGAGCTGCCAGATACTCGAATACCGGATAAGAGGAATTTTACTGTACGTTTATATTCACTTATATGCGATATTTCGTTGAGTGGCCAGCAGATGCTTCACATGAGTTCCTTTATGCAACACAAACAACAACAGTTACACAATCACACGTGCATACAATATATACAGTAAAATCCCTCTTATCCGGCATTTGAGTATCTGGCAGCTCCAAGTATCCGGCACATTTTTCCCCGAGCCTTAAAATCAATAAAAAATCAATATGTGTACTCATAACATCGATTAAAATTCCCGCTCGAGGTATAATTTTTCCCCTTGCCACCAGAGCGCACTGCTTCGCACCACCCATGGCCCACTGCACTGTGTTTACTCAGTGACTCAGTCCCGCGTGTGCACTGTTTATAGCCTGACGCCTTCATCATGCCTAAAGTTGTAGCAAAGAGGAAGTGTGTTGTGCTTACACTTACGACATTTGTCGATGATTAGAGGGAGGTGAAAGCAGACAGCAACTAATGGTGGAATATGGTGTGGGTTCATCAACTATTTGTGACAATAAATCCCAAACAAAAATGTTGCGGGATTACAGGAAAGCTACCGACACCCCAAAGGCAGCGGAAAATCGTCACACACTGCAGTATTATCATTAACCCATCAACTTATTTATAAGAGGAAAGTATTAAAGAGAATTAAAGAGAATGTTAGTACAGTAGTATTGTGTTTTGGTTAGTGTGAGGTGGCAGCGCGGGTAGCGACACGTGGCACGGCGATCAGCTGATCTTTGTTATGATAAGATGCATGAGTGCAGGGTGGTGATTGTGGACGTAATTTCACTTCTATCAAGTATCCGGCAACTTCTGGTATCCGGCATATCGGTGGTAACATTGATGCAGGATAAGAGGGATTTTACTGTATATATATATATATATATATATATATATATATATATATATATATATATATATATATATATATATATATAAAATGCTTGATCTGGTGTTCACAAAAAAACCAGAACTCCAACCTATCATAAAGTACCTAAGCCCAATGGGAAAAAGTGACCACATATTGATGGAAGTGGAATTACAAGAAGGGACATTGGCCAGAGGGGGAGATGATTATAAAAATGGAAGGTTAAATTATACCAGGGCAAACTTTGAAGGCTTAAGGGAATTTTTTGAAAAGACAGATTGGAGAGCAATCATGAATGGCAAAACAGCACAGGAGAAGTATAAAATATTCCTGAAGAGGTATCGAGAAGGTGTGGAAAGATATGTACCAAAATACAAACTAAGGGATAGCAAATACACCGGGTATAATGCTAGATGTGCAGAAGCAAAGTGAGCAAAAGACAGAACTTGGAGGAAACTGAAGAAGCAGAAGAGATACAATGAAGCAAGGAATGAGTATGTCAGGATAAGAAGAGAGGAAGAAATAGCTTTTGAAAAGGATGTAGTAAAGAAATGTGGAGATGAACCCAAACTCTTTTATAAATATGTAAATGGAAAAATGAAATGTAAAGAAACCATAGATAAGATAATAAAGGGAGGAAAAACATACCAAACAGCAGAAGAGCTTAGTGAAATTATGAATGAGAGCTTCAAGTCAGTATTCACAGTGGAGGGGACATTTATAGAGCCAAACATGACAGAGGCACAGGGGCATCTCAAGGAGGTTGTGGTACAAAAGCAAGATGTTTGCAGATTGTTCAAAAATCTGGATGTAAGAAAAGAAATGGGACCAGATGGAGTGTCTGGCTGGACACTAAAGGAATGTAAAGAGCAACTACTACAGCCAAATTTGGAAGTGATCTCAAGCTCAATAAAGGAGGGGAGGGTGCCAAAAGAGTGGAAGAGGGCTAACATTGTGCCTATCTACAAAGGAGGAAAGAAGACTGACCCGCTGAATTATAGACCTGTCTCACTAACAAGTGTTGTAGGCAAAATATGTGAGATACTAATTAAAGAGAAATGGGTGAGATACCATGAAGACAACAAAATTATATCCAATAGGCAATTTGGGTTCAGGCAAGGAAAATCATGTGTCACAAACATGCAAAGTTTCTATACGCAAGTAATTGAAGGAATTGAAGACAGGGACGGATGGGTAGATGTTGTCTACCTAGATATCAAAAAAGCATTCGATATAGTTCCACATGAGAGACTATTATGGAAACTAAAGCACATAGGTGGACTACGAGGGAAACTATTAGAATGTATGCAGGATTTTTTGAAAGATAGAGAAATGAGAACTGTGATCAGGGAGGAAACTTCAAGTTGGAGGAATGTAACAAGTGGAGAACTGTTCTAGCACCTTTATTGTTCCAAATATATATAAATGATATGCAGTGTGGTGTGACCAGCTACATGAATATGTTTGCGGATGACCCCAAATTAATGAGAGTTATTAAAAACATTATTGACTGCCATGAGCTACAGGGGGACATAGATAGGATCAATGAATGGAGTAAATCGTGGAAGCTGGCTTTTTATGTAAAGAAATGTCATGTGATGGAGATAGGCAAGACCAAAAGAAGGCCAAAATGGAGCTACAAGATAGGACAGGAGGAAATTCCTAAGACAAAAGAAGAAAAAGACCTAGGGGTGATGATACAGGATACACTGAACCTAGAGCAGCACATAAATAAAATGTTTGGATCAACATATGGAATGTAAGCCAATATTAGGGTGGCTTTCCACTACATGGATAAAGATATGATGAAAAAATTCTAACTAGTATGATACGTCCAAGATTAGAATATGCAGCAGCAGTGTGGTCACCACATACAAAAAAGGATATAAGGAAACTAGAAAGGATCCAAAGAGTAGCCACGAAAGTGGTACCAGAACTAAGCGAGCTGACATATGAGGACAGATTAAAAGAAATGGGACTGCCAACTCTACAGGACAGAAGAGAGAGAGGTGCTCTAATAACTCTGTATAACATAGTAAATGGTATTGAAAAGCTAGACGAGCAAAACCTGGAGATGGAAGAAGAAACTAGACAGATGAAAGAACACTCAAGGAAAATCAGAAAAAGTCGGTGTTTAAAGGACTTAAAAAGTACATTTTTCCACATAGGATTGTAGACACCTGGAATGAATTGAAAGAAGAGGTTGTTACAGCAACCAATTCACATAAGTTCAAGGAAATGTTGGATATATGGAGATATGGAGACAGGACACTATGAGCCCCGCTTGAACCCTGTATAATACAACTAGGTGAATACACAAACACACACACACACACACACACACACACACACAAACACACACACACACACACACACACACACACACAGAAACATGCATAGACTGAACATGGTTGTGTGTATTCACATATGACATTGAGAACACTGCCACATGGTCGTCGCCATGGCAACGAGTCGTCTGTGTGTATCCCCCCTGCCACCTCCCCTTTCCTCTTTCCCTCCACCCCGCTTTCCACAATGGCTCCAGATACTGCCAGAAATCCATTTCTGTGGTGAAAATGCTTAGAAATATGGTAGCTGGTGCAGGAAACTCACGTGTCGCCTGCATCCTCTGCCTCAAGAGCTACTTACCGGTGAAAGTTGTCACTCTCTGGACAAACACAGCCACATCAGACGATCGTCCGAACCCCAGACATTGACCGAAGAATTGACAGTCCAATGAATTGAAGTCTGAAGAAATGAGGGCTGACTGTATATATATATATATATATATATATATATATATATATATATATATATACATTGGTACCTCTTGATTCAAACACCCTTTGACTCAAACACTTCCCAATCCGAACACATTTGGCGAACAAATTTCGACCTCCAATCCGAACGCAATTTCACAATTCGAACAAAAAAAAAAAAAAAAAAAAAAAAAAAAAAAAAAATGTGGCAGCCGATGCGCATTCCCGCCAGCCGGCCGGTCTCGCTTGTATTTATCCGCCGTGAACACCTCTGTCTCGTGAACGGCTTTCAAGTCACTCTGGCCCCTAGTTGCCTTGGTTACTCCGGCCCCCAACCCTGATTACCTCCTACCTACCACCCCATTCAATGCAGCTTCTTCTCTGGTCACTGGCAAACTTATTTACTAATGAAGATATATTGAACATTTTAAACAACCAGTGAAGAATGAACTGTTAAATATCATTGTCATTTGCGCAAACTACGAGAATACAATAATTTGCAGTTTTGTACAATAATTTACACTTTTCTTGAAATAATTCCTGTTGGAAATGATGTTATGAGAATATATTCTAGTTGATAAGAGAGAGAGAGAGAGAGAGAGAGAGAGAGAGAGAGAGAGAGAGAGAGAGAGAGAGAGAGAGAGAGAGAGAGAGAGAGAGAGAGAGGATGGTGAGTGGCTGGAGGAGGGAGAGAGTGGGGGGAGGGGAGGCGGCCTACTCCTCGGTCTGTTTGCATATCGAATGGGAGATGATAAGGATGGAGGGAGGGGGAAGGGAGGAATACTATGCGATCTGTTCCTGTATTCAGTGCATGGGAGGGAGGCGGGGACCCGGGGGGAGGCTTGTCTAGTCTTCATCGGAACTCGGGAGTTTCACACCGAAGTAAATAAATTTTTTGTGATGTCTTTTTTTTTACTTATTGTATTTATTTATTTTTTTATGCATTTCATGTCTGTGTTTACTTTGTACTCTCAAAATGCAAAGGATATCTCTGAAATATGATGAGATGAGGGGAAAACAAGGTGCCAATTTGTTAAATCATGTTGCCACTCTGGTGGGTCAGGACCAATTTTGTTTTTTCCCATTACTTCTTAATAATGGCTATTGCGTTCTTAGGTATTGCGGCGATGTTAAGGGATCAATTTCTTGCAATAGGTGGGGTTGAGTGTAGTACTTTTTTTCTTTTTTTTTTTTTTTACTTAAAATCAACTGGAACGGATTAAATGTTTTTACATTATTTTCATTGGTAAAAATTGCTTCTTAATTCGAATTTTCCCAATTCGAACAGCCTAAAATAACTAATTAAGTTCGAATCAAGAGGTACCACTGTATATATATATATATATATACATACACACACACACACACACACACTCACACACACACACAATAAGTCCTCGTTATACAGTACATATACTTCCCTGCAAACCTTACCACAAATCGAAATTACAATGTACCGAACCCATTATAACATGTAATAATAGGATATGTGTTCAAGCACATCGAAAGTCATGCCTACAGACATGAAAATACATAAAAATAGTCACATAGAAAAATTTAAAGTACTGTGCAAAAGAATTAAACAGAAAATATTTTTATTTACCTTTCACTTGCCACGTATTCTATCAGATGATGTTCCTCCCTAGACTAAGGGGCAGTAGGGAAACCAGCCCTAGTTCTATTCAACGCCAACAGGTGGCACTACCAGTAAGTCAGAGCGGCCATCAGCTGATGTTTATAAACACAAGTTACATCATTTCATGTCTATTGCTTTAATTTTTATGAATTTATTTTTAAAGCACGGGTAATAATAAAGTGATACCAACAAGGAAATAAGGATGCATGGAGTTCACAGTAGGTAAAAGTATCAAATGTAAGCTGGATTAGTGAGGATCAGAGAGATCAGCTTAGGCTTATGGGAGGTCTCAAACTTCACCTATGATGTATAAGATGCAGGACAATTTTTTTGAGGCAAAATGTGGGGGGGAAAATGTGTCTTTTACGCTGTGAAATATGGTGTATATATATATATATATATATATATATATATATATATATATATATATATATATATATATATATATATATGTATATATATATATTGGCCACTAAATGAAATAATTTGTATACATGAAAAAATGTAAATAAAAAATTTCTTTGGATTTTTTGGACCTCATGTCAATTAAAAAGCATGTAAGAAAAAACGGGTGTAAAAAAAAGAGGTACCTGTGTATGTATGTAATTTTTTATAGATTTGTGGTGAGTAATTGAAAGATTAGCTGCCATAAAATGATATTTATAGTCTAGACAGATTTTTACAAAAGAGATATTATAGGGATGCAAAAATTGATTAAGGGATAAGTAGTATTCTAGAAAATGATGTGTGAAAAAATTGTGTTGAATAATTTTTTGAAGGATTGAAGAACACTGTGTACTATGTAACAAGATCAGAGGTTAAGAATGCTTTGGCTTTTTTTTTCTAAGGAAGTGCTCAGTTCCTAGTCATGTAGAAAATGGTGTGTACATTTTTATTGCAAAACTAAATAAAGGGAAAGTTTTTGTGAAGTTTATAATTTATGACTAATTATGAGAGTGAGTGACAGGATAAAAAAACCCAATTCTTAAAAATTTTGATGTCTCACCTCAATTACCTTTTACATACTGAAAGTTATTATGGTATTTAAGGCTGTGTTGATAATTCAAGGGATAAGAAAAGCCTAACTTGTATGACCTTTAAAAATAATCTTAGTGAGAGCCCAGCACCTTAAGATTATGAGTTAAAGTGTTGTTTTTGTATCTGTTTGTCTAGCTAAATATGTGTGTGTATCTGTGTGTGTGTGTGTGTGTATGTGTGTGTGTATTAATACTTTGTAATACTTCTCCTCTGGTTGGAAGACTCTGAGGAGAAAGACCGGCGACCAGGCAGATCAGGCTTGATGGGTTCCTTCGCCCATCTGCCAGAGTACATCAAGATGTATGATGTCCTTAAGAATGCGCACACCAATTATAAAGTGAGTGAATTCATTGCTACTATTGCCATTATTCTTATTCATAACATTCATTATCAGTTTCTTTACTAACACCTTGTCTTGAAATGATGTTTGGCAACTCAGGGTGAATCCACACTTCCTACCTTATTACAAATATGTGCTTTTATTGTACCACTTTAGTAGAAGAAACTATTACTTTACATTAGACTGTGTAAAATTTGTGCAACCTACTGTACAATGTAAATAGGTTGTCATGAATTATAAGTTTATTACTATATTGTGCTCAGTACTTTATATCACTCTACCAAGTGACAAACTCTGCAAATTTGCTACACCAACACTCCCCAACTAATTCATAGTTTTCCTATTTTTTCCATGTAGTCCTTCTTCTTGTAACAGAAAAAAATATTTTTGAGAACTTTTATTCATCCCAATAACTGCACATCATGGTTATGACTGCCAGAACCAAATTGTGCACTTTACAAGTACAGGAAGTGGCAGGTTCTCTCAAGAATTCAAGCATTATATTATTTTGTTTTCACTTTTTTTCAGGAACTGAATGTTTTTTTTTTTTTTTTTGTCTACTTTTATTCATTGGCATTCCTGTGGCACAAGACAGGAAGAGTTCTCAAGTAACATTGGACCAAGTGTCAAATGGACAAGAAAGGAAAATTAAATACTGTTTACTATCTTGCACAGATGTTAAAGTTAAGGAACTTTGCTTTGGTCTACAAAATTTCAGATTTTGTTCTAGCATGACTTTTATGATGAAAAAATCATATTCTTCTACTCTTCTTCTAGCTCTCTATCTTTGATGGTGTGGTCTTTTTGAGATGTCTTTCAAGGAGACAGTTATTGCAAAAGAGCTCCTTCCCTTTTCTTTTCCAAACTTACCTCCTTCTTCTCTTAGCAGGACCTCTGAACATTTGTATCTTTTGAGTGGTAGGATTCCCTTGCTCTGTTTTAAACTTTGGGGGTGACAGTGGGGTTCCAGACATGGCCATTCCTGGAGTAAACCTTTGCAGAACTCTACATGTGTGCTCCAGCAAGGTTCTGAGCCTCCCAGAGGATCACCAATTACCTTATCTATTGGATGAGCTCAGTAGGCTGAGGGTGGATATGGTGGGGGTCTCTGAGACAAGGAGGCCTGGCAGTGGTGAGACCAGTAGCAACGGTTTTACTTATTACTTGTCTGCCATGAGTAATGGTCTCCATGTCAAGGGGGTAGCCATAGGCATCTCAATCCTTTCCTTTTGAATCTTGCAAGATCCATAAGGCTGAGAATTGTGGGTGGCACTGTACCAGTGGAATGGAAAAGGGCCAAAGTGGCTCCCATATACATACAAAGGAATACAAAGGAAGACAAACAGCAACAGACCCTGAGGTCCTTACTGGGCTGTTTGAGACTACTTACTAACTATCAGTAGTAGAGACAGGACAGCAAAGCAGAAGGCTCCTCCCCACCCACCCCTCCCTCCAGCCGAGGCTGGCAGGAAAAAAGGCGATACCATATGGCACAGAAAAAGCACATGGAATTTTAGGAGAGAGTGAAAAGGAAACATGTAATCTATGGCTGACTACTAGTGTTTGTGGGGGAAGGTGTTAATGCTTGGTAAATGTATTGTTGTGTGTGTAATGTGTACGTGGATGCACAGTGTGTATGTCGAAAGGGTGGTGCGGCAGCCTTGCCTGGCGCTTTTTAGGGAGGCAGCAGTCAATCAGGCCCCAGCTCCGTACAATCCACTGAGATAGTATACTTTCCCTGTAGGGATGCCGTATGCTGGTTTCCCCTTGTAACATTGATCCCTGGTACTTCAGTTCCTGATGATGATCAATAATTGACAAGGCCTCCTCCAAACACAGCCCGTCACAGGTCGAGAGTAATAGTAGTGACCGTTAACTCTGGGCTATCTATGCGTGTAGGTAGTGTTGTGTAGTGTATGTGTGGACACAGTGTGGAGCCAAAGAGGTGGCGCGGCAGCCTTGCCTGGCGCTTTCTAGAGAGGCAGCAGTCAATCAGACCCCAGCTCTGTACAACCACTGTAAAAGTGTACTTCCCTTTAGAGGGCACCGCACACTGTGTAGTTACCCCCTGCAGCGGTGACCCCTGGTACCTTAAATCCCTATGATGATCACCAACTGACAGGGCTCCTGACTATCCACAGCCCTTCACAGGTCAAGAGGAAGAGTAGTGACCGTTCACTCCGAGCTATCTGTGTCATGTATGGAGGATGGGAGTAATTTATGCGACCGGGACAATTTGTGATCAGTGGCCCAATGAATCGTAGTGAACTTGTTTTATTCGGAGGTGAACAGCGACAACCGGGGATTAGATTCGAAGTATTTATCGAGGCGGACTTTAAATGTTTCAATAGTACCTGATTGGACGACATTCGCTGGCAAACCATTCCATATATTTACAATACGATTGAAGAAAAAGTGTTTGGCTTCATTTGTTCTAAAATGATTACCAACAATTTTAAACCAGTTATTTCTGGTGACATGGGACCGGTCGACTGTTAGATATTTTTCAATATTCAAATTTGTAAATCCATTGAAAATTTTAAAAAGCATAATTAGGTCACCTCTTATCCTTCGCTTTTCAAGAGTAAATAGATTAAGTTCCTTAAGGCGTTCATCATAGGATTTGTTTCGCAGCCTTGGGATTAATTTCGTTAATCTGCGTTGTATTTTTTCTAATTTCTCGATATCTTTTTTGTAATAAGGTGACCAAAATGGAACGTTATATTCGAGATTTGGACGCACGAGTGAGTTATAAAGTGTTGATATTACTTTTTCAGATTTGTATGTAAATGATCTACCAATGAAACCTACTAATTTCTTCGCAATTTTAACGACTTCGGTGCAATGTTTACTTGGCTTAAGATCTGTTGAAACTATGATGCCAAGGTCTTTTTCTTTGTCCACACTCGTCATGGGGATATTATTAATAGAAAATATCGCCTTAGGATTTTGATTCCCTTATGCAACACGTGGCATTTATCTATATTAAATTTCATTTGCCACTTGTTTGACCATTCGATGAGGGTATTTAGGTCACTTTGCAAGAGTTGTCGTTTGTTTTCCGAATCTACTTTGTTCGCAATTTTTGTATCATCAGCAAATTTAGAAATTTTACATTTAATCCTTTCATCGATGTCGTTGATATATGAGGCGTCGCGAACCAGAGGGGGCTAAGGGACAAAACCAAAAAAAATTAGTTAAGTGTGCCAAACTGTTGAGCCATGCTTGCTCTATGAGCTGAAATCCCTTAGATCCCTCTGCCTCCCTTCTAGACACGCTAAATTTGCTTCTATTCGAAGGCTACCAAACTGCGTTTTTTCTGTGAAAAATCCGGAGGTAGCGGCGCCGGGCCAGAGGAGGCTATGTCTCCACCGGCTGCCTCAGCCAATCAGGCGGCGTATTGACGCGACGTCATAGGCTCTCAGCCAATCACGAGGGATTATTTCCGGTGGGAGTAGGGACACCAGTCTCTCCCGCGCTCCCACGCCGGCTGCTCCAGGATTATTATTGTGCATTATTTTCGTTATTTATTTGCCATGTCGGACAGTGACAGTGTTGATAATCCTCCACAAGTTGCAGAAGACAACAGTGAACGTGGTAGAGGAAGAAAGAAAGGCCGGAATGTTCCTGAGTGGAAGAAAAGTGTGTGTAAACGTAGCAGAAACTCGGGGAAAGAGTATGTCTCGCGTAGCACAGGCAAGGTGGTGAAGAAAAGGGAGATAGGGAGAGCGTGTAAGCATTTTTACATAATTCAATTGCATTTTTTTACTTACAATATCTTAATTATTATTAGATCTATCATTTCCTGCGATTAGAAAGAATTTGGGCCGGAACTAATTGTAGCCCAACTTACACCCATTAACCCTTACCGTACGGTGATCGTACATGAATGATCATAGCGCCGCGGCTGGTGGGACGGTGATCGTTCATGTAATCAAGAATTTTCCCGCCACACATTCGTATTGTCGCGCCGCTCTCTCGACTCACAAGGGGAGCCTGAGCATCTGGCAACACTTCCCACTTGCTGAGTTGCCACTTTGACTGTTTTCACGTACTATTCAGTTAGATTTTCTCCTTCATGGAGGCAACATCTGGCAACCCCCGGGACCCGGCGGGTAGTTCCCCCCCTCCGCTTGAAGAAAGCAGCATGGATGCGGAAATACATGTTGCATATTATGATTCTGATTTTGACATAACTGATGAGAGTGACGATAGTGATTTTTGTTTTAAGACCGATGACAGACATCGGAGAGACGATTTCCCCGCCTAACAAAGGAAGGAATTGGGTTCATTTTCCTTTCCTCCATCTCCCATTTTACAAACACACACACACACACACACACACACACACACACACACACACAGAATCTTCGGCCAAGAGACTGTAGGAAGATATCTCAGGTCTGTTTACTGTCCTAGGTGTCAAATACTGCGTGATAAGCCCGCTCTCTCTCTCTCTCTCTCTCTCTCTCTCTCTCTCTCTCTCTCTCTCTGTGTGTGTGTGTATGTGTGTAGCCAAAAATAAACTCACTCTACCTGCATGAGAGAGAGAGAGAGAGAGAGAGAGAGAGAGAGAGTTTCGAGGACCATTTTGTCACGCTGCTGGGCATTTCTGGTCAGCGGGTTACAATGCACGTTCTGACAGAAATCTTATATGGGCTGTAATTTTGCTCTCAGATGTCATAGCATGCTTGACAGTACATAATTGTACTCAGAATTAAACAGATCAATGGATTTTTATCAATAAAATTATCTGCAAACATTTTCCTATATTCCAAAAGTTACCCGGAGATGGAAATCAAAAATAAATTAGCTAGCCGTATGCTAAGGGTTAAGACATAATTACATTTTTTTTTTTTTTTTTACGTGATAGACATCTTCAACACCTTTATTTTTTGTATATAAAACTTTTTTCTATCAAATAGTTCAAAAGATATCGATTCCCAAAATTTCTAAAACTTTAAAGGCGTTTTCTGGAATTTTAAAAAACTGTCCCTTAGCCCCCACTGGTTTGCGACGCCTCATATATAATAAAAAGAATTGGTCCCAAGACTGAACCCTGAGGAACACCACTGTTTACGTTAATCCAATCTGAAGATTTACCATTTATTACAACTCGTTGTTTACGGTCTGAAAGCCAGTTCTCAATCCATGCTGCGATGTCACCATTTAAACCGTATGCTTTTACTTTATTTATAAGGCGCTTATGTGGAACTCTGTCAAAGGCCTTTTGGAAATCTAAGTAAATGATGTCAACCACTCTGGTGTTATCGTATAAATTATATGCATCATGGAAAAAGTCAAGTAGGTTAGTTAGACATGACCGCTTGTTTCTGAATCCGTGTTGAGAATCGTTTATTAAATTATTATTTTCTAAAAATGTCAAAATTTTATCCCTCAAGACTGTTTCCATGAGTTTACCTACCACTGAAGTGAGGCTAATAGGACGGTAATTTTTAGATTGGGACTTATCACCCTTTTTGAATATCGGGGTTACGTTTGCGAGTTTCCAGTCGTCTGGAACTTTATGTGTGATTAGCGATTTATTGAACAGAATGGATAACGGTTTTACAAGTTCGTTCTTAGCCTCCTTCAGTATACGCGGGGAAATTTTGTCAGGTCCAGGTGTTTTACTAATTTTTATTTTATTTATCGCATGCAAAATTTCTTTTTCTTTAATATCGGATCTGTTTAAGAAATTATTATTACTGTAATTTTGAGCAATTGGCTGAATTTCAGAAACGCTTTCCTTAGTAAACACTGACGCAAAGTAATCGTTTGATTCACAAGCCATTTTAGTTTCGTTGTCAGTGTATTCGTCGTCGTGTAGAGCTAGTGGACCTATTGTTGAAGCCAACACTTTTTTGCTTCTAATGTAATTGTAAAATTCTTTGGGGTTGGACTTGATTTGGTTTGCGACATGGGGTTTGTAATTCTTCTTACTTTCTCTGATACATTTTTTAGCACGTCTTCGCAATTTATCGTGTTCGGCCTTGTCTCTTTCGTTTTGAGTTACTTTATATTTATGGTAGGCACGTTTTTTGGCAATGAGGCAAGTTTTAACTTCTGGGGTCCACCACTTTGGTTTATTATTTACGATCGAGCGCCTGTTTCTCAATGGAACAGATGAATTTACTGCTGAGTCCAGTTTGTATCTAAAAGCTTTCCATGCTTCATTTATACAAACTGGACTTGACATTTGGCTCCAATCGCTTTCTGCCAAAATTTTCTAAAGTTTTATAAAATTTGCACGCCGATAATCAGGTACTTTTTCTTTACTTTCGTTCAAAAGGGATTTAGTTGTTTTAATACCGAAAATAATCTCCCGGTGGTCGCTGTTGCTAAATTTGGAACCTACTTCTACGTTAGTGATTATGTTTTCGTTCGTGGTAAAAATGAGGTCAAGGATATTGTCACCTCTAGTAGGATGAGCTACTAGTTGGTGTAAACTACTTTCTAAAAGATTAGTATATAAATCATGTCCCGAGTGAGAATTTAGAGGATCGCCCCATCTGTTTATAGCTAGATTGAAATCTCCAACAATTAAGGTATCATTTTCTGAACAAATTTCGGCTATTTATTCATATAGTTTGTCGTCTGTCTTACATACTTGACGTGGAGGTCGGTAAATGACACCAATTACTAACTTACGTACCTTAGAGTTTAATTGGATGAATGATACATCAATGTTATTCACCTTCTTTACTGGTTTCGCAAATGGGTGGAGGTTTGTTTTGACGTAAATGAGTACTTTACCTCCTTCTCTGTGTTCTCTTTCACAGCTAAATAAGATGTAGCCTTGGATCGAGTATTCCGCTAAAAAATCTCTGTTGGATGTATCTATCCATGATTCTGTCACGCCGATGATATTGTAATCCTCCATGCTAACCATTTCTTCCAGGTCTTGAAATTTATTTCTTATACTACGCGCATTGATGTAACAAAACTTTAAGGTATCTCGCTCAGATGCGACAGTATTATTTACTCTACTTACGTCATTGCCGTTACTTCTGCATGGCTCATGTTTTTTGTTTGGTAAGCGTTTACCGCATCATTGAATAGTCTTCCGAGTCTCGCTGAACCAACAGAATTAAGGTGTAGACCGTCTTTCCAATACAAAATTTTATGGTCGTAGAAGTGGTTCCATAAGTTTAAGAACTCTACCCCCTCTTCTTTGCAGAGGTTGCTGAGGCAAGAATTTATGCTGAATGCCCTATTGTAGAATGAATTTGCCCTATTTATTCTGGGGAGGATGCCAGAGACGATGATATTGCTCAATTTTGTTTTGTATTTTTTATCATCTTACGGTATTTGTCTAGAAGGGCCTCTGATCTTGTGTTTTGGATGTTGTTTGTCCCGGCGTGAATAAGAAACAGTGTATTTTCGTTTGAATCCTTTGTCAGCTCATCAAATGCGTTTGCCATATCGTCAATACCACCACCGGGAATACAATGACTTTTTCGGTTTGTGGGGGCTCGTGAATAAAACTCTACTACCTGGTTACGTATTAGAGAATCACCTATCAATTTAGTGTCCTCGTTCTCGAGAGTATAAGAGTTTTGGGAAGGAGAAAACCTTAAACTATAGACTAGTGCTCCTACCCGGTGTTGTGTGGAAGATGTGTGAGAGTGATAAAGAAACAATGGATTGAGTTTTTAGAAGATAACAGATTAATCTCTGATACAGTTTGGTTTTAGAATGGGCCACTCCTGTGTAACAGACTTGCAGAGCTTTTACTCTAGAGTGGTAAACATAATTTGGGAGAGAGATGGATGGGTCGACTGTATATACCTTAATTTATGAAAGGCTTTCGACTAGATACCGTATACGAGATTGCTAGAATAAGGGAGGATTGAAGGGGAAAGTATTACAGTGGTTGGAGAGTTACCTGAGAGGAAGGGAGATGAGAACACTGGTAAAGGATATTAAATTGGAGTAGAGAGCAGAATGCCACAAGTGTCGTTGTTGGCACCTATACTTTTCTCATATACATGAATGACATATCAGATGGAATGAACAGTTCTACTAACTTATTTGCAAATGATGCCAAGCTGCTCAGACACATAAAAAATAAGGAGGACTGTAAAATATTACAGAAGGTCTTTAACAAGATCTGGAGGTGGAGTAGGAAGTTGGAGATAGAATTCAATGTGGATAAAAGTCGTGTTATGAAATTGGGAAGAAGTGTAAGATGAGCGGAGGGGAACTACAAGATAGTGTAGAACTGAAGAAAGTTAACAAGGAAAGAGATGTAGGAGTGATTATACAAGAGAATAGTCAACAAGATAGCCATGTGAACAAAATATTTGGCAAGATATACAATTTGAAGATAGCCATGTGAACAAAATATTTGGCAAGACATACAGTTTGGTAAGAAATATTCCTTTGGCTTTCCACTACATGGATAAAGATATGATGGAGAAACTGATATCCACTGTGATCAGACCCAAATTACAGTATGCAGGGGTGGTATGGTCTCTACACAAAAAGAAATAAGTACAGAAATTGGAGAGACTACAAAGGATGGCAACGAAGATAGTACTAGAGCTAAGAGGAATGACATACAAGGAGAGACTGAGGGCTTTGGATCTACTAACACTGGAACAGAAAAGTGAGATGGGGGACCTAACGCAAGTCTACAAACTAATAAATGGAATGGATTTAGTAGATAATGAGGATCTGTTACTAAGAGATGAAGTCATCAGTAGAAGCAGAAGAGTTTATAGTAAAGAGTGGAGGGGAAGATGCTTCAAGGACATGAAAAAATTTCAGCTTTCCACAAAAAGTATAAAGGCATGGAATAGTCTGAGTGAAAACATCATGTCGGCAATGAGTGTGCATAGCTTTAAAGAAAAGTTGGGCAATTGTTGATATGGAGACAGTGCCAGGCCCTGTAAAACTACAACTAGGTAAATACACACACCAAATTCCACTTCATCATAGAATCCCTTTACCAGTTTACTGCATGATCACCTTTACCTCATCTATCTCCCCATCACAGATATCATTGGAGGAGAGCACCACAGAGAAGGTGTGTGGGCTGCTGCGTGTCACTTTGTCTAGCTTGGGACGGCTCCTGGAAGTAGCATCCATGGTGGAGTTTGGGAGGCTGGCTGATGAAGTTTTGCAGTACCTCAAGTCTGTTACCAGTCTGCTGCCAACCCTCACCGTGCAGTGTGGCCAGCAGGTAAGTAGGCAAATCTGTAGGTATGTTTGTGGAGTGTGCCTAGTTTACCTAGTTGTATTATTCAGGGTTTGAGTGGGGCTCATAGTATCCTGTCTCCATATATCGCCATATATCCAACATTTTCATGAATTTTTGTATATTGGTTGCTGTAACAACATCTTCTTCTAAACTATTCCAAGTGTCCACAATTCTATGTGGAAAACTACTTTTTTATATCGTTTATACACCGACTCTTTTTTTATCTTCGTTAAGTGTCCTCTCATTTGTCTAATTTCTTCCTCCATTTTCACCAGATTTTGCATGTCTAGCTTTTCTATGCCATTTACTATCTTGTATTGAGTTATTAGATCTCCTTTCTCCCTTCTATCTTGCAGAGTTGGCAGTCACATTTCTTTTAATGTCTTCATATGTTAGTTCTCTTAACTCTGATACCATTTTTGTGGCTACTCTTTGGATCTTTTCTAATTTTCTTATACCCTTTTTTGCATTAGGTGACCACACCACTGCTGCATATTCCAACCTCTGATGTATCATACTGGTTAAAACTTTTTTCAATGTATCCTTATCCATGTAGTGAAAGGCCACCCTAATATTAGTTGATATTCTGTATGTTCATCCAAATAGTTGATTTATGTGTCATTCTGGGCTCAATGTATCTTGCATCACCAGCCCTAGATCTTTTTCTTCCTTTGTCTTGAGCATTACCTCCTGTCACATCTTGTAACTCCATTTTGGCCTTCTTTTGCTCTTGTCTACCTCCATCACATAAAATTTCTTTGCATTAAAATCCAGTTTCCACCTCTTACTCCATTCATTGATTTTGTCTATATCTCCTTGTAACTCTCGACAGTGCTTTCTACAATTCTCATTAATTTGGTGTCATCTGCAAACAGATTCATATAACTGGTCATGCCACACTGCATATCATTTACATATATCTGGAACATTATGGGTGCTAAGACTGACCCCTGTGGCACTCCACTTGTTACATTTCTCCAACTTGAAGTTGCTTCCCTGATTACAGTTCTCATTTCTCTATCTTTCAGATAATCTTGCATCCATTCTAATACTTTCTCTCTCAGCCCACCTATGTGTTTCAAGTTTCCATAAGAGTCTCTTGTGTGGAACTTTGTCAAATGCCTTTTTAATATCTAGGTAGACAGCATCCACCTACTCATCTCTGTTTTCGATTCCTTCAATTACTCGTGTATAGAAACTCCGTAGGTTTGTCACACATGATTTTCCTTGTCTGATTCCAAATTGCCTATCAGATATAATTCCATGGTCTTCCAAATATCTCCCCCATTTTTCCTTGATTAATATCTTGCAGATTTTGCTGACAACACATGTTAGGGACTCGTATAATTTAGTGGGTCAGTTTTTTCCTCCTTTGTAAATGGGCACTATGTTTGCCCTCTTCCACTTTTGTGGCACCTTCCCCTCCCCTATTGAGTTGTTAATCACTTCCCAAATTGGCTGTATTAGTTGATCTTTACATTTCCTTAGTGTCCAACCTGACACTTCATCTGGTCCCATTGGTTTTCAGACATCCAGACTTCCCATCAGTCTGCCACCATCTTGCTTCTGTACCACAACTTCCTTGAATCCCTCCTTTGCCTCTGTCATGTTTGGTTCTGTAAATGCCTCTTCTGTGAATACAAGTTTGAAGCTCTCATTCATAATTCCACTCAGCTCTTCTGCTGTTTGGTATGTTTTTTCTCCCTTTACTATCTTATCTATGATTTCTTTACACTTCATCTTTCCATTTATATAATTATAGAAAAGTTTGGCTTCATTTTCACACTTCTCTCTACCACATCCTTTACAAAAGCTATTTCTTCCTCTCTTCTTATCCTGACATACTCATTTCTTGCTTCATTGTACCTTTCTCCATTACTTTCATTCCTCTGCTTCTTCAGTTTCCTCCAAGTTCTGTTCTTTGCCCTCTTTGCTTGTGCACATCTAGCATTGTACTATGTGTGTTTGCTACTCCTTTTTTTGTATTTTGGTACATATCTTTCCACACCTTCATTATGCTTCCACAAGAATATTTTATATTTCTCCTGTGCTGTTTTACCACTCATGATCCCTCTCCAATCTATACTTTCAAAAAATTTCCTCAAGTCTTCAAAGTTGGCCCTTGCAGTATTTAACCTTTTATTTTTAGAATCCTCTTCTCTTCTTATTAATGCTCATTCTTGTAATTCCATTTCAATCAAGACATGATCACTTTTCCCCTCTAGGTTTAGACACTTAATGATGGGACGGAGTTCTGTTTTTTTTTTTTTTTTTTTTTTTGTGAACACCAGGTGTAGCATTGATGGTTCTTCTACTCCTCTGAGCCTAGTGAATTCCTCCACCCATTGATCCAGTGTGTTTTCCATGGCTAACTGCAACATATCTTCACTCCACAATCCTTCATTTCTATTCTCTTCCATTTCTTTCCAGTTTACATCTTTGCAGTTAAAGTCTCCCACTAGTAGTTCCTTCCTGTCTTTCCTTATCATGTCATCCAGGCATTATAACACCTGCATTAATTTATGTTCTTCCAACTTCCACATATTTGTTTTTGGTGGCACATATGTTACTGTAATTTTTCTGTTTTCTCTGCCATTAGCTCGAATTGTTATACCAATGATTGATGCCATGCCATCACCATATTGCACTCCCTCCATAAAGATGTCCTCATGCACCATTTTAAGTACCCCTCCTTCGCCATTTCCTTTTTTATTCCTCCTCCGAATTTTGTATCCTTCTCTTTGAAAATTTATGTGGATTTCTTCCTTTAATTTTGTCTCTGCCATGCAGAATACATCTAGTTTTTGAGTACTTAGATAATCCTTTATTTCTAACATGCTAGTGACTCATCCACATTCGTGTTTGGTACTTTTAATTTGCTGTTCTTTTCATCACTCATACCTCCTGCTGCTGTTGCTGTGGTCCCTCTCTTCCTCCTCCTTATCCCAAATAAATCATCTCCTCAGCCTCATATCTAGTATTCTCCAGTAAAATTTCTTCTTGGTCTCTGTCCTCTGTAAATTTTTTTCGTTAGCTTCTTGTCTTAACTCTTTCTCCTTCTGTCTTTCTTCCAAATTCATGTGCCTCTTTATCCACATATCTTTGCATTCCACATTTTGGGCTAATCTACTTGCTCTTGCTGTTATTTCTTCAACTGCTAACTGTGATCTTGCTCTCACTTTTAGTAGTCTTGTATTGCCTTTACTATATTTTCCTATTCTGTGTTTCCTCAACCTCCTGGTCTAAATTTTGTACATCATTTTGAACCTTTGTAATTACTTTCTTTACTAATTCTCTCTCCTCTCTTTTCCTCCTGTATTTATATGGATTTTTAATTTCCTGTAAACCATATGTGACCATACATTTCTTCCCATCCACTGTGTCTCTCACAAAGTATTCCTTCTCCTTAATTATCTGTATTACTTTGTCCTTTGTTTTATCTTGTACTTGTTTCTTTATCACTTCAGCGAAGCTAATATTCTCTTCCTCCCTTTCCTTTTTCCATATGTTCTTCAATTCTTTCAACTTGATTTTCACTGAATGCTTTATCAATCCTCTCCGAGTCATCCTTTACTTTTCCTTTAGGTTTTTAAGTTGTAGCTCATATGTACCACATTTTTCTTTTAGGAGATCATTTTCTTTTTCGATGTTCCCTAGTTCCTTTTTCAACTCATTATTATCTTCCAAGGTATGCTCATATTTTAAAAATTTAGTTTTCATTTCTTTGTTTTCTCTCTCAAGAGTGTTGCACTTCCCCCATGATGCCTTCTAATACTTCCTTCATAAACCTCATCTCCCTTTCCATATTCATCAGTCTCCTCATTGTACCTCTGCTTTCCTTTTCAAAAAACAAGAAATCTGCCTTTCTGCTAGTGTCACCAATCCTCCTTAGTCCAAGTGGAGTCTCCAACACGTTCGGTCTGTTCATGCTACTTTGGCTCCAGGCAGAAGTTGACAACTTTTCACTTTCCATGTCAGTTTTTTCTTCCTGACCTGACTACTTCTGGAGACAGGACACTAACAAATATCCTGCTCTCCCCCTTGTACATACATACTAGGGTTCCTCCAGTGGTAGGTGGTAGGGGTGTGCAAAAAAATTGATTCACATAAGAATCGCGATTCTCATTTACTACGATTCAAAATTGATTTAAAATGTTCCAAAATCGAGTTTAATTTTTTTTTTTTTTTAATCCACTGGCTGTCGGCTTTTATTTTGAAACAACGCAGGAGTCGGGACGCGATGGAGAAGGAAAGAGAAATTCAACCGGCCCCGTCCTTGTTGAGGGCAAAGATATGGACTCATTTTGGTTTTTACCAAAAGGATCCTTTACACACCTCTAGATTGAAGCAGAAATCATGAATCAAATAATTTTGAATCAAATCGAATCGTGAGATAGTAGATTCCCACTTCTAGTAGGTGGCCTGTAGCTGATGTCGCTGCGAGTCCAGGAAAACACATCTGATCGGCACAAGAGTCAGTCGGTGTGCACACACGTGTGTGTGACAGATGGTTAACCTTGAGTGACTCATAAGTAAAAAAAGCGAGTTAATAATAATAATCCAATAGGCACTTTAATACAAGACATACTGGCCTTGAGAAGGGAGGGAGGATGGCTACTCATGCTCCTATTGGTTGAACGCTGTCACGTGATGTGAATCCGTACATCTCATTGGGCGGGCACCTCCGTGTCTTTTGCCATTACCACATACGTTTCTCTGTAGCTAACTAATGGAGAGAAGATTCATCGCGTGTCAAACCGGCTGAGTGCGCATGGTAGAAAAGTCAATTTTTTACCCTATTGTGAGTTGCATATCACTTTCTGGGGTTGAGATTCAGATAGTAGAGGGGTTGCCAGACATTTTCAAGTAAAAACATGACTTTCAGCCAGAATGGCACTTACGTCCCTCTGTGACTAACTGCCTTATATCATCATACATTTCTTTCTCTCCACTGTATCCTTCACTAAATCCTCCTTCTTCTTAATTATCTGTATTACTGTGTCCTTTGTTTTGTCCTGTATTTATTTCTTTATCACTTCAGGGAAACTAATATTTTCCTCCTCCCTTTCTTTTTCCATACATTCTTTAATTCCTCCAACTTTGTTTCACTGCACACTTTATCAATCTTTTCCGAGTCATCCTTCACTTTTCCCATTAGGTCTTCCAGTTGTAACTCATAAGTGCCACATTTTTCTTTGAGGATATCATTTTCTTTTTTCATGTTTCCTTGTTCCTTTTTCATCTCATTATTTACTTCTAAGATATGCTCGTATTCTTGAAACTTACTTTTCATTTCCTTATTTTCTCTCTCTAGAGTGTCACACTTCCCCAGGATGTCTACTAACAATACCTTCATGAATCTCACCACCCTTTCCATATTTACTAACCTCCTCGTGGTTCCCCTGCTCTCATTCTCGAATCCCGAGAAGTCTCCAGTCACATTTGTGCCAGTAATTCTTTTTAATCCCAGTGGAGTCTGTAACACATATGCTCCCGATTTGTTGATATCACTTTGGCTCAAGGCTGGAGTTCTCTCTCCTTCATTTTCCATTGTCAGTGTTTTCTTACTGATCTGCCTAGTTTTGTGTGTGTAGGTGTGACAAGGAAGGTGAATTTGAAATATGCCATTATTCCACTGAAAATATGTATACTATTCACAATTTTTAAAATTTCTTTGTTCTCAACATTTTGAACACGGTAATGATGCTTTTGAAAGTTATGATGAATATTGTCTTGAGAAACCTCAATTATCAAGCAAATATTGTTGCATAATACAAAGAAAATTATTTTGAGTTTACAGGCTCAAAGACGTGAACTCCACATTTATTAACAGGAAAAGGTGACTTTGTCATAATGCTAGTTTATATTTGAAATTATGGGTCTTTCTAGTCCATAACTAGATTTTAGAACCATGTCTCACTTTTTTATTTTTCATTCAGTTTTATTAAACATTTCATTTTTCTTTCCTATGATCAACAACACACTTGGCCAGTTGTTGAAATGTCTGTTCGGCTCCAACGTGATGGCTGTGTACGAACAAATGTCCCGCAAGGGCTCGGCAGAATCTCTCTCCCGAGAGGAAGGGGAGACAGGCAGTAGAGGAATGGAGGGACCCAGCTTGCATCACCTGTGCTTCAATCTGCCCCTCACCCAACTGGAGAAGGATCTCTCAGACCTGTCTGTGGTGCGGCAGGATGGCGAGTCAGTCAGGTATGTATTACCTAGTTGTATTATATGGGGTTGGAGAGGGGCTCATTGTGTCATGTGTCCATATCTCCATATATCCAACATTTCTTTAAATTTATGTTTGTTGGTTGCTGTAACAACCTCTTCATTTATTCCATTCCAAATATCCACAGTTCTGTGTGTGTGTGTGTGTGTGTGTATTTACCTAGTTGTATTTACCTAGTTGTATTATACAGGGTTTGAGCGGGGCTCATAGTGTCCTGTCTTCATATCTCCATATATCTAACATTTCCTTGAACTTATGGATATTGGTTGCTGTAACAACCTCTTCTTTCAATCCATTCCAGGTGTCCACAATTCTATGTGGAAAACTGTACTTTTTTGTGTCCTTTAGACACCGACTTTTTCTGATTTTCCTTGAGTGTCCTCTCATCTGTCTAGTTTCTTCTTCCATCTCCAGGTTTTGCTCATCTAGCTTTTCAATACCATTTACTATCTTATACAGAGTTATTAGATCACCTCTCTCTCTTCTGTCCTGTAGAGTTGGCAGTCCCATTTCTCTTAATCTGTCCTCATATGTTAGCTCGCTTAGTTCTGGTACCATTTTCGTGGCTACTCTTTGGATCCTTTCTAGTTTCGTTATATCCTTTTTTGCATGTGGTGACCACACTACTGCTGCATATTCTAAACTTGGACGTATCATGCTGGTTAAAATTCTTTTCATCATGTCCTTGTCCATGTAATGGAAAGCCACCCTAATATTGGCTAACATTCTATATGTTCATCCAAAATAGTTTATTTATGTGCTGCTCTGGGTTCAGTGTATCCTGTATCACCACCCCTAGGTCTTTTTCTTCTTTTGTCTCAGGTATCTCCTCTTGTCCTATCTTGTAGTTCCATTTTGGCCTTCTCTTGCTCTTGCCTATCTCCATCACATGACATTTCTTTACATTGAAAGCCAGCTTCCACGTCTTACTCCGTTCATCGATCTTATGTATGTCCCCCTGTAGCTCATGGCAGTCAACAGTGTTTTTAATAACTCTCATTAATTTGGCGTCATCCGCAAACATATTCATGTAGCTGGTCACGCCACACTGCATATCATTTACATATATTTGGAACATGATGGGTGCTAGGACTGACCCCTGCGGTACTCCACTTGTTACATTCCTCCAACTTGAAGTTTCCTCCCTGATCACCGTTCTCATTTCTCTATCTTTCAAATAATCCTGCATACATTCTAATAGTTTCCCTCGTAGTCCACCTATGTGCTTTATTTTCCATAATAGTCTCTCATGTGGAACTATATCGAATGCTTTTTTGATATATAGGTAGACAACATCTACCCATCCGTCTCTGTTTTCAATTCCTTCAATTACTTGCGTATAGAAACTTAGCAGGTTTGTGACACATGATTTCCCTTGCCTGAACCCAAATTGCCTATTTGATATAACTTTGTTGTCCTCCAGGTATCTCACCCACTTCTCTTTAATTAGTATCTCGCATATTTTGCTGACCACACTTGTTAGTGAGACAGGTCTATAATTCAGCGGGTCAGTCTTCTTTCCTCCTTTGTAAATAGGCACAATGTTGGCCCTCTTCCACTCTTTTGGCACCCTCCCTTCCTTTATTGAGCTTGTGATTACTTCCCATATTGTCTGTACTAATTGCTCTTTGCATTCCTTTAGTGTCCAGCCAGACACTCCATCTGGTCCCATTGCTTTTCTTACATCTAGATTTTCTAACAATCTGCCAACATCTTGTTTCTGCACCACAACCTCCTTGAGACCCCCTCTGCCTTTGTCGTGTTTGGTTCTATGAATTGCCCCTCTACTGTGAATACTGACTTGAAGCTCATTCATAATTTCACTGAGCTCTTCTGCTGTTTGGTATGTTTTTCCTCCCTTTATTATCTTGTCTATGGTTTCCTTACATTTCATTTTTCCATTTATGTATTTATAGAAGAGTTTGGGTTCATCTCCACATTTCTTTACTACATCCTTTTCAAAAGCTATTTCTTCCTCTCTTCTTATCCTGACATACTCATTCCTTGCTTCATTGTATCTCTCTCTATTAGTTATATTCCTCTGCTTCTTCAGTTTCCTCCACGTTCTGTCTTTTGCTCGCTTCGCTTCTGCACATCCGGCATTGTACCAGGTGTAATTGCTATCCCTTAGTTTGTATTTTGGTGCATATCTTTCCACACCTTCTCGATAACTCTTCAGGAATATTTTGTAGTTCTCCTGTGCTGTTTTGCCGTTCATGATTGCTCTCCAATCTGTCCTTTCAAAAAATTCCCTTAAGCCTTCAAAGTTTGCCCTCGCATAATTTAATCTTCCACTTTTATAATTATCTCCCCTTCTTACCAATGTCCCTTCTTGTAATTCTACTTCCATCAATACATGGTCACTTTTTCCCATTGGGCTTAGATACTTTATGATGGGTTGGAGTTCTGGTTTTCTTGTGAACACCAGATCAAGCATTGATGGTTCATCTTCTCCTCTAAGTCTAGTGAAATCCTCCACCCATTGGTCCAGTGTGTTCTCCATGACTAATTTTAGCATTCCTTTATTCCATGATCCTTCGGTTCCACTCCCTTCCATTTCTTTCCAGTTCACACCTCTACAGTTGAAATCACCCATTAGTAGTACTTTTCTGTCCTTTCTCATCATATCAGCCAGGCATTTTAACACCTCCTTCTGCATTGTTTTATACTCTTCTAGTTTCCACGTATTTATTCTTGGTGGCACATAGGCTACTATAATACTATATATTTTCTTATAATTCTTTCTCCCGGGTAAACCATCTCCTTAGCCTCATGTCTAGCACCCTCCAGTAAAAAGTCTTATTCTCGGTCTCTGTCCTCCTTAAGTTTTTTTTCCTTAGCCTTTTGTCTTAATTCTTTTTCTTTCTGTCTTTCTTCCAAATTCATGTCCCTTTTTATCCAAATGTCCTTATATTCTTCTGTTTGAGCCAGTCTATTTGCTCTTGCTGTTATTTCCTCCACAGCCAGTTGGGACCTCATCCTCACTTTGAGCGGTCTTGTGTTTCCTTCATTGTATTTACCAATCCTGTGCGTTTCCTCGACCTCCTGCTCCAGGCTTTGTGTGTGGTCTTGCACCTGTCCTATGACTTTTTTACTAGTTCTCTCTCCTCTCTCTCTCTTCCGTATTTATTGGGATTTTTCTTTTCTTGTAGTCCATAAATTATAAAACATTTCTTTCTGTCTACTGTATCCCTTACCAGGTTTTCTTTCTCCTTAATAATCTGTATGACTGTGTCCTTAGTATTGTCCTGTATTTGTTTCTTGATTATTTCTGCAAAGCTGACCTTTTCTGCCTCCCTTTCTTTCTTCCATACATTTTTCAGTTCAGTCAGTTTTGAGTCACTATACACTTGGTCTAACTTCTCAGAGTCATCCATCACTTTCCCTCTGAGGTCTTCTAGTTTTGCTTCGTAGCTTACACATTTTTCCTTTAGGTCTTCATTTTCTTTTCTTATATTTACCTCTTGCCTATCTCCATCACATGACATTTCTTTACATTAAAATCCAGTTTCCACCTCTTACTCCATTTGTCGATCTTATCTATGTCCCCTTTTAGCTCCTGACAGTCAACAGCATTTTTAATAACTCATTAATTTGATGTCATCAGCAAACATATTCATGTAGCTGGTCACGTCACACTGCATATCATTTTCATATGTTTGGAACTTTATGGATGCTAGGACTGATCCCTGTGGTATTCCACTTGTTACATTCCTCCAACTTGAAGTTTCCTCCCTGATCACAGTTCTCATTTCTCTATCTTTCAAATAATCCTGCATACATTCTAATAGTTTCCCTCGCAGTCCACCTATGTGCTTTAGTTTCCATAATAGTCTCTTGTGTGGAACTGTATCGAATGCTTTCTTGATATCTGGGTAGACAACATCTACCCACCCATCTCTGTCTTCCATTACTTCAATTACTTGTGTATAGAAACTTAGTAGGTTTATGATTCATGATTTTCCTTGCCTCAACCCAAATTGACTATTGGATATAACTTTGTTGTCTTTCAGGTATCTCACCCACTTCTCTTTAATTAGTATCTCACATATTTTGCTGACAACACTTGTTAGTGAGACAGGTCTATAATTCAGCGGGTCAGTCTTCTTTCCTCCTTTGTAAATAGGCACAATGTTGGCCCTCTTCCACTCTTATGGTACCCTCTCCTCCTCTATTGAGCTTGTGATCACTTCCCAAGTTGGCTTTATTAATTGCTCTTTATATTTCTTTAGTGTCCAGCCTGACACTCCATCTGGTCCCATTGCTTTTCTTACATCCAGATGTGTGTGTGTGTGTGTGTATTTACCTTGTTATATTTACCTATTTGTATTATACAAGGTGCTGAAGTGAGGGATGTGGTAGAGAGATACAGGAGGATAGTTAAGGGGACTGGGAAGGAGGCTGTAGTGGTTGTTCACGTCGGAGTGAATGATGTAGGAAGGATGAAGTCCGAGGAGCTGCTTCTGAGGTACAGGGAACTGTTAAGGGAGGTGAAAGAGAGGGGGAGGAGGTGTGTTGTGTCGGTGGTGCTTCCTAGGCTGAGGGTGGGAGGTGTGTGGCTTTCACAAGCCATTGGCCTAAACAACAGGCTGAGTAAGATGTGCAGGGAGAGTGGAGTAGGCTTTGTGGATGAATGGAGCAGGTTTTATGGATGACAGGAACTGTATGCCAGGGATGGGATACACTTCAGTAGGAGAGGAGTGCAGGAACTTAGTGAGTGTCTGGAGAGGGTAGTCAGGCAGTATAGCCAGGGAAACTAGATATAAATGGGGGAGAGGGAGGAGACAAGGGACAGGGTAGTGGGAGGGAGGTACAGAGACAGTACAGTGTTTTTTATGCTAACAGTAGGAGTGTTATAAATAAAATGGAAACACTTAGGGGTATTGCATGTACAGAAGAATTAGATATTATAGGTATCACTGAGACTTGGTTAGATATAACAGACAAGCATTTCCTACCTGAAGTAGAAATATATGGGTAAACTCTGTATCACAGAGATAGGGTAGGTCGGAAGGGAGGAGGAGTAGCACTGTACATAAAGAACACTCTAAGTAGCTATGTAAATACCACTGTAAAATCAGTCAGTAATGCAGAATCATTATGGGTTGACATTGTCACGGGAGGGAGAAAAATAGTTATCGGGATCATGTACAGGCCTCCAGACCTAAATGAGATAGCTAGTGTACTGCTGATACAGGAAATTGGAAGGGCAGCTGGGTATAATAATGTATGCATTATGGGGGACTTCACCTATAGAGGCATTGACTGGAATAGGTTGACAGGAGACGGTAACGCTGAGGAATTTTTAAATGTAATACAGGATGACTTTTACCATCAACTCATTAGGGAACCCACAAGGCAAGGAAATATCTTGGATCTGGTATTCAGGTCAGGTAGAGATAGGTGATAGATATGATAAAAGTGATCATAATGAAATCAGATTCAAGATAAATGCAAAGAGGAAAGAAGATCAAAATATAGCTTTAATGCCAGATTTTAGAAAAGCCAATTATCAGGGCCTTAGAACTCACCTACAGAGTGTAAATTGGGAGGAAATAGGAGTAGGCAGAGGGGAGGATCGAGTAAATGAAGTAGTACAAAGGCATAGTTAGGGAAATTCAGATGGCACAGGAGCAACATATACAAAAGAGGAGGATAAGATCAAGTAGAAATTACTCAAAGTGGATGAACAACAACATAAGGAGGGATATAGGATTAAAAAGAGGGCTTTATAGGAGAATTAAAAGGGGGGAAGCACACTTCATAGGATAGTATAATGAACTAGCTAGGAAAGTTAAAAAAAGACATTAGAACTGCAAAGAGGAATTATGAAGTTAAAATAGCTAGGGATACCCAGAAGGATCCAAAGTATTTTTACCAGCTATACAGGGCTAAAATAAGGAAGGAATAGGACCTCCTAAAGGAATGGATGGAAGTTTGATAGAAAAGGGGGAGGAAATAAGTAAGGAATTGAATCATTACTTTGTATCTGTATTTATACAAGAGGAGCCAGATGGAGGGCTAGAGCTAGAACAGATTTTTAGGGAGCAAGAGGCTGATAAATTAAATGACATATGCATAGGTATGGTTAGAAAAGAGATAGATAAACTTAAGACTAAATCGCCAGGACCAGACGATATTTTTCCAAGAATTCTGAAGGATTGCAGGGAACAACTAGATGAGCCCATTACAAGGATATTCAAGAATTCATTAGATACAGGAATAGTTCCCAGGTTATGGAGACAGGCAAATGTAGTTCTCATATTAAAAAAAGGGGATAAGGCAGAAAGTAGTAACTACCGCCCAATTAGTTTGACATCAGTAGTAGGGAAGATGTTAGAAGCTATTATAGCAAGGGCAATTAGGAAGCACTTAGATAACCATAAACTAATTAAACACACTCAACATGGGTTTAGCAAGGGGAAGTCCTGCCTGACGAGCCTATTATCCTTCTACAGGAAAGTATTTGAAACCTTAGATAGTGGTGACAGGTATGATATAATTTTTCTGGATTTTAGCAAAGCCTTCGATAGAGTACCCCATGGGAGACTGACAAGTAAGGTCAGAGCTCATGGAATAGATGGGAAGGTATTAGAGTGGATCGGGGGATGGCTTACAAGTAGGGAACAGAGGGTACAGATGAATGGAAAGAAATCAGAATGGGGTAATGTCACTAGTGGTGTTTCGTAGGGTTCAGGTTTAGGACCGCTGTTATTTTAATCTACATAAATGACTCAGAAGCAGGAATAAGCAACAATTTAAGTAAATTTGCAGATCACACAAAAATAGGAAGACCAATTAGGAATATAGAGGATACTAGGAGGCTACAAGAGGACTTAAATAGATTACAGGATTGGTCAGAGAAATGGAAAATGCAGTTTAATGTTAACAAGTGTACCATTATGAGTGTTGGTAAGGAAAATTGGCCTGTAGAATATACATTAAGTAATAACGCCTTAGGAAAGACACATAGTGCAAGGGACTTGGGAGTACAAGTTAGTGGTGACCTACGTCCAAGGCAACAGTGCATTCTAACTAGAAATAGAGCCAACAAAATATTGGGTTGTATAGGCAGGTGTTTGACAAATAGGACTCCAGAGGTCATTCTGAGGTTGTATTTAGCACTAGTTAGACCCCATCTAGATTATGCAGTTCAATTTGGGTTCCCGTATTATAGGAAGGATATAGAGTCCTTGGAGGCAGTTCAGAGAAGAATGACCAAAATGATTCAGGGGATGAGAAATTTACCCTATAAAGATAGATTAAATTGTCTTAATCTCCACTCCCTAGAGAGAGAAGGAGAGCAAGAGGTGATATGATTGAAGTTTACAAATGGATAAAAGGGATAAATAAAGGAAGCATTGAGCAGGTGATAGAAATTAGTAGCCAGGGCAGGACACGCAGCAATGGGTACAAGATAGATAAGCCTAGATTCAGGACAGAGATAGATAGACATTGGTTCACTAACAGAGTGGTGAATGACTGGAATAGGCTGGACAAACATTTAGTGAGTGCAGAGTCAATAGATAGCTTTAAAAAATGGTTAGATGAGAGTATGGATAGAGATGATAGGTGGGTTGGATAAATACTATTGATTAAAGGGGCTGCCTCGTATAGGTCATACTGGCCTTCTGTAGTCTTCACCCTCTTATGTTCTTATGTTCTCATTCAGTAACTTTCAATATTCTGTCATGGTATTTATGTGAGGACACTCATGACATGATATTCATTCTATGATGTGAATGCAGCTCAACATAGTATCATCCAAATGACAACACAAAATCCCACCATCATGTACAGTAATACAAATACATATACATGGAGAGACAAAATTCACAGAAAAAAAGCACAGTTTGGCATCATTTAGAAAGAATATTGGGTTATCTTCCAAAGAAATGGTAGCGCAGACATTGGGTAGAAGTTATGAAGCAGGTAAGTTGTCATATATATTTAAAAAGTAGGACTTAATAGCCACTGTATTCATCTTTTACCTGTACATTTTCTTCAATGATATAAGAAATTTAATTTGTCATTTGGTAACTTTTCTATTAGGTGCGGATAGTGTACAATTATGCAAAATTATGGTATCAACCTATGCTCTGTGGCCTTATGCCCTAGTAAGAGGGCAGGTGGTAGAGAGGAGCAAAACCCTCTACACAAAACTTTTACCATAATTTCCATAAAGCAAAACACAACATATGTGTATAGAGTATTACTCAGTTTGATTTTCCCTCACCCCAAGAAATGAACTTCCCACAGGTTCCCCAAGATTGTTGGGGATAAGAGGTAAGCCAGAGTTGAAATGAGTCATACCTAACTTGAAAACCATCCATCAGCAAAGGAAATGATATAGAACATCAATCAATTCTTTACTTACCACAGAATCATAAGCAACATGAGAAAATCATTGGATATGTGAAACCAAAAACTATCTGAAGTTTTATGGAAGTCTTGGCATGATGGCATTTTCAGGAATACATCCTGATATCCCCTCAGAAAAACAGTAATCTAAACCACTTCTGGTCTTTTGCTTTTCAGATTACTAGACTTTTACTATATGTATTTTAATTTTTCTCTGAACAACAAGTTAGTTAAAGTTAGCAGTCCAGGTAAGAGATGGACAGACTATACGAGTGGAGGGTAGGTGTGCACTAAGTTCAGTAGGTCTAGATTACATATAAGAAAAAAGTCTAGCTTTTGCTCACAAGATGTAAAACAAAGTTAGGCATTCACATGAACTGGTGTGTCTGCTCTGATAATTTATTTTATAGTCATTTATATTAGAAAAACAAATCTGCTACACATTTTCACATTCTCTATCTACAGCCTCAATCTCACCCATCGCAAGAGCAGCTCAAATCTCTTTAAGACACTGGGTCGAGGTAATGACAAGACCTCTCTCAGCTCTTACATTCGGCTTTTTGAACCTCTTGTCATTAAGGCTCTGAAGGTGAGTATTTGTGTTCTCTGTTACCATGCTTCTTTAATGTTCTAGTACATGATTGATATTCCTCAGTATATGACATGAAAATTATAACATTGTACATGTTTTAACTTACTTCATATGGAAGGGGCTGTAAATCTATGATATTATTACATAGAGCATTTACAACACAATAGCAATGGGATTTTCCTATAATACAACAGAGTAGAAAATCAAATAAAAATTTGTTGCATTCTCTGGTTCTATTGTTTTCTCCCAACAGGTACACACACACACACACACACACACACACACACACACACACACACACACACACAGTAATCCAGGTTATTAAAGAAAAGGAAAACTCAGTAGGAGATACAGTGTACAGGAAGAAATGTATGGTGATCTATGGATTACAGGAAAAGAGAAATCCTAACAAGTACAGGAGAGAAAGAGAGGAGAGAGTAGTAAAGAAAGTCATACAAAAGGTTCAAGATGACACAAAGTTTAGAGTATGAGGTTGACATGGAATTAGAAAATATATCTTGGAGTACTTAGCAATGCAAAGAGATTTTTAGTGAACTGTTACCAGCAGTCTTTAGGAGGTCATTAGACTCAGGGGAAGTTCCAGAACAGTGGAGACAGGCCAATGTTGTGCTGATATTTAAGAAAGGGGATAAAAGGCTTCCATTTAATTATAGACCAGTCAGCTTAACTTCAGTTGTAGGAAAATTAATGGAATCGATAATAGCAAAAAAAGTCAGAGAGCATCTAGACAAGCATAACTTGATCAATCACTTAACATGGATTCACAGAAGGAAAGTTGTGGCTTACAAACTTGTTGAGTTTCTATAGCAAAGTGTATGAGGCAATAGATAATGGTGAGAGTTATGACATCCTGTACTTAGATTTTATCAAAGCATTTGATAAGTTACCCTATTAGAGGCTCTTAAAAAGATTAATGTGCACAGGATAGATAGAAAGGTAATAGGATGGATAAAAGCATAGTTAAGCCATAGTCGTCAGAGAGTTGCAATAAACTGCTGTGATTCAGAGTGTCGTCAGGTGATTAGTGGGGTGGCACAGGGATCAGTTTTAGGGATACTATTATTTTTAATATATATTAATGGTTTTGATATTGTAATTAGCAGTGATATTAGTAAATTCATGGGTGATACAAAAATGGTAGAATAATTAAGTTGGATTCTGATGCCATCGCCTTGCAGGCAGACTTGGATAGGATGAATGAATGGCTAGACAGATGGCAAATGCAGTTTAATATTAATAGATGCAAAGTACTCAGTGTAGGCAGTGGAAATCCTGAGTATAGGTACACAATAAACAAAGTTCTGATAGGTTCAGATTATAAAAAAGATTTAGGAGTTAAAGTTAGCTCTGGTCTCAGTCTAAGAAAACAATGCATTGATGCTAGAAATAAAACAAATAGGGTACAGTAGTACCTCTTGATTCGAACACCCTTTGACTCGAACGCTTCCCAATATGAACACATTTGACGAACAAATTTTGACCTCCAATTGAACGCGGCCTCTCAATTTGAGCACAAACACACGTGGTGGCCAATGCCGCCTTCCTGCCAGTCGGACCGTAAGTTGCATCAGTTACTCCAGCCCCCAACCCTGGTCACTTCCTACCTACCACCCCAGTCAATGTGGATTCTACTCTGGTCACTGGCAAACTTATTTACTAATAAAGATATATTTAACACTTTAAACAACCAATGAAGAATGAATTGTCAAATATCATTGTCATTTGCACAAACTGCGATAATACAATAATTTGCAGGTTTGTACAATAATATTTACTCTTCTTGAAATAATTCCTGTTGGAAATGATGCTGCGAGAATGGTAAAAATTGCTTCCTAATTAGAATTTTCGCAATTCAAACAGCCAACAAGAACTAATTAAGTTCGAGTCAAGAGGCACCACTGTACTTGGTTACATCTTTGGGAGTGTTAAAAGCAGAAGTCCAGAAGTTATATTACAGCTATATTTGGTGCTGATATGACAGCATTTAGATTATGCAGTACAGTTCTGGTCCCCACATAGGAAGGATATAAATGTACTAGAAAAGGAGAATGTCTAAAAAGAATACAAGGGCTGAGGAATATTTCATATGAAACAGGATTCAAGGCACTAAATTTGCATTTCTTAGAGAGACGTAGGTTGAGGGGGGATCTGATAGAAGTATTGAAGTGGTACAGTGTAGGGATTATAACAAAGGAAACATTAGCAAGGTTTCTAGGGTTAATAATCAGGATATAACCAGAAATAATGGGTTCTAGCTGGAGAAATTTAGGTTTAGGCAAGAAATAAGAAGGAACTGGTTTTTCAATAGGGTAGTTGATGAGTGAAGCAGACTCAGTAATCATATTGTTAGTGCTCAGACATTGGGGAGCTTTAAAAGAAGATTGGGAAAGTTAATGGATGAGGATGATAGGTGGAAATAGGCAGAGGTGTTCACATAGGGACTGCCACAAATAGATCTAATGGCTTTGTGCAGCTTCCCTCACTTTATGTTTCTTATGTTCTTGAACACATCCCTATTATTCCTATTCAGGCTCAGGTTTGTTACATAATCTTTCACTCAAATATTGTATTTTCAGGAATATAACCAAATTGTATATCAGGAAGGATATCTACTTGCACTACATGTATGAGTATTGTATATTATTTGAATGTAACTTATATTTTTTCCTTTTTCCAGTTATACACAGTATCTAGTGATGTCAGCATGCAGAGATCTGTCCTTCAATTGTTGATCCATCTGGTTCAGATCAGAGTTAACTACTGCCTCCTTGACTCAGACCAGATCTTCATCGGCTATGTCATCAAACAGTTTGAGTACATTGAGGAGGGACAGATCAAGTAAGTTGTGGAGGGTGGTGTTGTGCTGTGAGGGAAGTAATTGATTGTTGTGATGGTCTAGTACTCTGCCTCTTAATGCCTTTTGTGTGTGTGGTTCAAAATGTTTAATTTAATGAAATTATTCTTTTAATGTTTTTTTTTTTTTTTTTTTTTTTTTTTCCTGTGAGAAGGATATAGCCAAGGGCAGCATAATGATTGGTTAAAAAAAAGACCCACTGAGTTCCAAGTCCTTTTAAAAAGTTTTTTTTCTTTCCTTTTTTTCTTTTTTTTTTCCTTTTTTTAAATTATTTTAATTTCTTTTATTTTTTATGAAGAATGCAAGTATAGTTGGTGCCTGTAGTTTTGTATGAAAAAAAGAGTTGTCTTTAGAGGGTAGGCTGTGACTGTCCCCTTGTTTTGTGAAATACAAAGAGAATTGTTCAGTGAGGTCACCCCCTAGATCAGTGTTATCAGACATCACTGGGAGTGATTATTGTTTCGGCAGGTGTCTAATGCCTTCTCCTATGTATTACTTATGTTATTATGTCCGTTGAAATGTATTTTAAAGCTTGTTCCTAAGTTTTTTTTTCATTTCATATTGCATGTTATGGATCTTTAACTTACACAAGAACATAAGAAAATGAGGGAAGGTGCAAAAGCTCCCTAGGCCTACACATGGCAGTTCCTGTATTAACAACACTACCTAATTCCATCTGTCATCCTCATCTGTAAATCTGTCTAATCTTCTTTTAAAGCTCTGCAATGACTCAGCACTAACAATATGATACAGACTCCATTCTATTCATTAACCACTCTTTTGGAAAAATAGTTCATTCTCATTTCTTTCTTAAACCTAAATTTGTCAAACTTGAACCTGTTATTTAGAGTCCTATCCTGGCTGCCGATCTCAAGAACTTTGTTTATGCCCCCTTCATTTTAACCTCTATACCTCTTAGATACTTCTATAAGGTCCCCTCTTAATTTACATTATTGGACAAGTATTTTTTTAATACCGTATATATCGGAGTATAAGACGACCCCAATTTTTGAGGGAAAAATTTAGGTTTTGAGCTATCACTGGAGTATAAGAAGACCCCCTTAATGGTAGAGGAAGCCTACATGGTTGGCTAAAGAGACCTCATCACTGTTGATCGGCAATATAAGGGGCTTGCTTGGTGGTTTGTTCTCTCACTTGAGTATGTTGTTACCATGGCAAAATTTACTGTCTTTGTTCTGCACAATTCCAGGTGTTTCTGAATTCCAAAATTATAGGAATATGGCCATGGTTTTTGTTAGTCTAATTGGTAATTGATTATTATCATGGTGGGGTTAGAATCAGGCATTTCATGTGTGGGGTGAGTGTGTCACCAGCATCGCCCCCTGTTGCCACTTCACCATAAATCACGAGTTTGTCTTATTCTCCAAACCCGCTTCATCTTTAATCCAGTTTCAGTCTGTCTTTGTTTTTATAGATTGGTTCATTACTGATTTCTAAATTTTGTTCCATACCACTGTTGAAGTAAAAATAAGGTGTGTTTTATGTATAAAGGTCTCCCTCCCCATCCTAAACGTGGCATATGAGTGGGGAAGCATGACCTCACCAGCACACCTCACTTGACCTGCCACACTAGACACACCTTGATAGTGTTAATAATTGCCAGTATGGTTGTTGCTTAAACAATGACACCGCCAGTAAACATTAGACATCGCTAGAGAGGAGCTGCTTGCTAATCCAATGAATTGTGTGTGTTTGTGTGTGTATTTACCTAGTTGTATTGTACAGGGTTCAAGTGGGGCTCATGGTATCCTGTCTCCATATCTCCATATGTCCAACATTTCCTTGAATTTATGTATACAGGTTGCTTCAACAATCTTCTCTTTTAATCCATTCCAGGTGTCCACAATTCTATGTGGAAAGCTGTATTTTCTTGTGTCCTTCAGACACCGACTCTTTTTGATCTTCCTTGAGAGTCCTCTCATCTGTCTAGTTTCTTCTTCTGTCATCACCAGGTTTTGGTTATCCAGCTTTTCAATTCCATTTACTATCTTGTATAGAGTTATTAGATCACCTCTCTCTCTTCTATCTTGCAGAGTTGACAGTCCCATTTCCTTTAATCTGTCCTCATAACTTAGTTCTATTAATTCTGGTCCCATTTTTGTGGCAGCTCTTTGGATCCTTTCTAATTTCCTTATATCCTTTTTTGCATTGGGGGACCACACCACAGTGGCATATTCGAACCTCAGACGTATCTTGCTGGTTAGAATTTTTTTTATCATGTCCTTATCCACGTAGCTGAAAGTCACCCTAATGTTGGTTAATGCTCTGTATCTGGATCCAAATATTTGATTTATATGCTGTTCTGGGCTCAATATATATTGTATCACCACTCTTAGGTCTTTTTCTTCCTTGATCTTAAGTATTTCCTCCTGTCCCATCTTGTAGTTCCATTTTGGGCTTCTTTTGCTTTTTCCTAGTTCCAATACATGACATTTCTTTGCATTAAAATCCAGTTTCCACCTCTTACTCCATTCATCAATCTTGTCTATATCCCCTTGTAGTTCTCAACAGTCATCAATGTTCTTAACAATTCTCATCAATTTGGTGTTATCTGGAAACAGATTCATATAGCTGGTCACACCACACTGCATATCATTTACATATATTTGGACTGACTCCTGCGGTACTCCACTTGTTACATTTCTCCAACTTAAGGTTGCTTCCCTGATTACAGTTCTCATTTATGTATCCTTCAAATAGTTTTGCATCCATTTCAATACTTTTCCTCTCAGTTTACCTATGTGCTTCAGTTTCCATAAGAGTCTTTTGTGTGGAACTCTATCAAATGCTCTTTCGATATCTAGGTAGACAGCATCCACCCACCTTTCTCTGTTATCAATGCCTTCAATTACTCTTGCATAGAAACTTAGTAAGTTCATCACACATGATTTTCCTTGCCTGAATTCATATTGTCTGTTAGTTATGACTCTATTGTCTTCCAAATATCTCACCCATTTCTCTTTCACTAATATTTCACAGATTTTGCTGACCACACTTGTTAGTGACACAGACCTGTAATTTGATGGGTCAGTCTTCTTTCCTCCTTTGTAAATGGGCACTATGTTGGCCCTCTTCCACTCTTGTGGTACTCTCCCCTCCTCTATTGAGCTGTTAATCACTTCCCAAATTGGCTGTATTAGTTGATCCTTACATTCCCTTAGTGTCCAGCCTGACACTCCATCTGGTTCTATTGCTTTTCTTACATCCAGACTTCCCATCAGTCTGTCAACATCCTATTTCTGTACCTTAACCTCCTTGAATCCCTCCTGTGCCTCTATCATACTTGGTTCTGTAAATGCCTCCTCTTCTGTGAATATTTGTTTGAAGCTCTCGTTCATAATTTCACAGAGCTCTTCTGCTGTTTGGTATGTTTTCTTCTCTTTACTATATTGTCTATGGTTTCTGTACCCCTTCATCTTTCCATTTATATACTTATAGAAGAGTTTGGGTTCATATCCACACTTATCTACTACATCCTTTTCAAAAGCCATTTCCTCTTCTCTTCTTATTGTGACATACTCATTTCTTGCTTCTTTGTATCACTCTCTATTGATTTAATCCCTCTATTTCTTCAGTTTCCTCCAAGTTCTATCTTTTGTCCTCTTCGCTTCTGCACATCTAGCGTTGTACCAAGTGTGTTTGCTACTCTTTGCTCTGAATTTAGGTACATATTTTTTCCACACCTTTATTATGCTTCCTCAAGAATATTTCATATTTCTCCTGTGCAGTTATACCACTCATGATCCCTCTCCAATCTATACTTTCAAACTTTCAAAAAATTTCCTTAAGCCTTCAAAATTACCCCTTGCATAATTTAACCCTCCATTTTTATAATTCTCTTCTTTTCTTACCCGAGCCCACTCCTGTAGTTCCATTTCGATGAAGACACGATCACTTTTCCCCACTGGGCTTAGGTACTTAATGATGGGACAGAGTTCTGTTTTTTTTGTGAATACCAGGTCTAGCAGTGACGGTTCTTCTCCCCTAAGCCTAGTGAATTCTTCCACCCATTGATCCAGAGTGTTTTCTATGGCTAACTGCAACATCTCTTCACTCCATGATCCTGCATTTCCACTCCATTCCATTTTTTGCCAGTTCACACCTCTGCAGTTAAAGTCTCCCACTAGTAGTACCTTCTTCTCCTTCCTTGTCATGTCATCCAGGCATTCTAACACCTCCTTCTACATTAATTTATGTTCTTCTAACTTCCACGTATTAGTTTTTTGGTGGCACATATGTTGTTATAATTTTCCTCCTTTCTCTTTCATTAGTTCTAATTGTTATACCAATGACTTCAAACATGCCATCACCATATTGCACTCCCTCTACAAAGATGTCTTCTTGCACCATTATTAGTACCCCTCCTCCTCCCCCTCCTTTTCTATCTCTCCTCCAAAGTGTGTATCCTTCTTGCTGGAAATTTATTTGAATTTCTTCCTTTAATTTTGTCTCTACCATGCAGAAAACATCTGGTTTTTTAAAATTTGGGTAATCTTTTATTTCTAACATACCTGAAATTATCCCATCCACATTTGTATACGCTACTTTTAATTTGTTGCTCTTTCCATTACTTGTACTTGCTACTACTGCTGTGGTTCCTCTACTTCTCTTCTTTCTCTTGGGTAAACCACTTCCTCAGTCTCATGTCTAACACTCTCTAGTAAAAAGTCTTCTTCTCGGTCTGTGTCCTCATTAAGTTTTTTTCCTTAGCCTCCTGTCTTAGATCGTTTTCCTTCTGTCTTTCTTCCAAATTCATGTCTCTCTTTATTCAAATCTACTTATATCCTTCACTTTGTGCCAGTCTACTAGCTTGTGCTGTAATTTCTTCCACTGCCACTTGTGATCTCATTCTTACCTTGAGTGGTCTTGTATTTCCTTCCCTTTATTTCCCAATTCTGTACATTTTTTCAACTTCCTGTTCTAAATTTCGTGTGTCATCTTGAACCTTTTGTATAACCTTTCTAACTAATTCTCTCTCCTCTCTTTCCCTCCCATATTTATTTGGATTTTTCTTTTCCTGTATTCCATAAATTATCATACGTTTTTTTCTGTCTACTTTGAATCTCACCAGGTTTCCTTTTCCTTAATAATTTGTATGAGGTATCCTTTGTATTATCCTGTACTTGTTTCTTAATTTTCTCTGCAAAACAATCTTTTCTTCTTCCCCTTCTTTCTTCCATACATTTTGCAGTTCAGCCAGCTTGGAGTCACTGCAAACTTGGTCAGTTTTTACTGAATCATCTATCACTTTATCTTTGAGATCTTTTAGTTGTGCTTCATAGCTCACACATATTTTTTGGGGTCTTCATTTTCTGTTTTTATATTTCCCCACTCTTTCTTCATCTCTTTATTAGTTTCCATAATCTGGTCATACTTGGCAAACATGTTTTTCATTTCCTTATTTTCCTTTGAGAGTAACACATATTTTGTCATCATGCTATCTAATAGCTCTTTCATTAGCATCATTTCTCTTTCTACACTAGTTAACCTTCCCGTTGCTCCTCTGCTTTCATTGAGAAATTTCCGAAAAATCACCTGTATCACTAGAGCCAGCTAACCTTTTAAGTCTGAGAGGCATTTCCAAGACAGACTTCCCGCGGTCCTGTTGACGTCGGTTTTACTCCTGGCCGGAGTTGATTTCTCTCTATCCACGTTAGCAATGCTCTCTTTCCTCTTCACTGATTCACTTTTGGAAACAGGACCACAACAAGTAGCCTCCCTCTCCCCTCTGTACATACATAACCAAGCTCCTCCAACAGTAAGGGACCCAGTAGCTGATGCAGTTAATTATCCTAGGGAAGCACGTCTGCTTTGCGCAAGCGTCGCATCGTGTGTATTTACCTAGTTGTATTATACAAGGTTCAAGCGGGGCTCATAGTGTCCTGTCTCCATATCTCCATATATCCAACATTTCCTTGAAATTATGTATATTGGTTGCTGTAACAACCTCTTCTTTCAATCCATTCCAGGTGTCCACAATTCTATGTGGAAAACTGTACTTTTTTGTGTCCTTTAGACACCGACTCTTAAATTTTCCTTGAGTGTCCTCTCAACTGTCTAGTTTCTTCTTCCACCACCAGGTTGTGCTTGTCCAGCTTTTCAGTACCATTTACTATCTTATACAGAGTTATTAGATCACCTCTCTCTCTTCTGTCTTTTAGAGTTGGCAGTCCCATTTCTTTTAATCTGTCCTCATATGTCAGCTCGCTTAGTTCTAGTACCATTTTCGTGGCTACTCTTTGGATCCTTTCTAGTTTCCTTATATCCTTTTTTGCATGTGGTGACCACACCACTACTGCATATTCTAATCTTGGACATATACTGGTTAGAATTTTTTTCATCATATCCTTATCCATGTAGTGGAAAGCCACTCTAATATTGGCTAACATTTTATATGTTGATCCAATTAGTTTATTTATGTGCTGCTCTAGGTTCAGTGTATCCTGTATCATCACCCCTAGGTCTTTTTCTTCTTTTGTCTTAGGTATCTCCTCTTGTCCTATCTTGTAGTTCCATTTTGGCCTTCTTTTGCTCTTGCCTATCTCCATCACACGACATTTCTTTACATTGAAAGCCAGTTTCCATGTCTTACTCCATTCATCGATCTTATCTATGTCCCTTTGTAGCTCCTGGCAGTCAACAGTGATTTTAATAACTCATTAATTTGGTGTCATCCACAAACATATTCATGTAGCTGGTCACGCCACACTGCATATCATTTACATATATTTGGAACATGATGGGTGCTAGGACTGACCTTTGCAGTACTCCACTTGTTACATTCCTCCAACTTCTCTTTAATTAGTATCTCACATATTTTGCTGACCACACTTGTTAGTGAGACAGGTCTATAATTCAGCGGGTCAGTCTTCTTTCCTCCTTTGTAAATAGGCACAATGTTGGCCCTCTTCCACTCTTGTGGCACCCTCCCCTCCTTTATTGAGCTTGTGATCACTTCCCAAATTGGCTGTATTAATTGCTCTTTGCATTCCTTTAGTGTCCAGCCTGACACTCCATCTGATCCCATTGCTTTTCTTACATCCAGATCTTCCAATGATCTGCCAACATCTTGCTTATGTACCACAACCTCCTTGAAACCTCCCCTGTGCCTCTGTCATGTTTGGCTCTATAAATGTCCCCTCCACTGTGAATACTGACTTAATGCTCTCATTCATAACTTCACTAAGCTCTTCTGCTGTTTGGTATGTTTTTCCTCCCTTTTTTATCTTATTTATGGTTTCTTTACATTTCATTTTTCCATTTACATATTTATGGAAGAGTTTGTGTTCATCTCCACATTTCTTTACTACATCCTTTTCAAAAGCTATTTCTTCCTCTCTTCTTATCCTGACATATTCATTCCTTGTTTCATTGTATCTTCATTGTATCTGTATTACTTTCATTCCTCTGCTTCTTCAATTTCCTCCAAGTTCTGTCTTTTGCTCGCTTCTCTTCTGCACATCTAGCATTATACCCGGTGTATTTGCTATCCCTTATTTTGTATTTTGATACATATCTTTCCACACCTTCTCGATACCTCTTCAGGAATATTTCATACTTCTCCTGTGCTGTTTTGCCATTCATGGTTGCTCTCCAATCTCTCCTTTCTAGAAATTCCCTTAAGCCTTCAAAGTTTGCCCTCGCATAAATTAACCTTCCATTTTTATAATCATCTCCCCTTCTTGCCAATGTCCCTTCTTGTAATTCCACTTCCATCAATACATGGTCACTTTTTCCCACTGGGCTTAGGTACTTTATGATAGGTTGGAGTTCTGTTTTTTTTGTGAACACCAGATGTAGCATTGATGGTTCATCCTCTCCTCTGAGTCTAGTGAAATCCTCCATCCATTGGTCCAGTGTGTTCTCCTTGACTAATTTCAGCATTTCTTCACTCCATGATCCTTCGGCTCAACTCCCTTCCATTTCTTTCCAGTTCACACCTTTACAGTTAAAATCACCCATTAGCAGTACTTTTCTGTCCTTCCTCATCATATCAGCCAGGCATTTTAACACCTCTTTCTGCATTGTTTTATATGTGTGTGTATTTACCTAGTTTTACCTAGTTGTATTATACAGGGTTCGAGCAGGGCTCATAGTGTCCTGTCTCCATATCTCCATATATCTAACATTTCCTTGAACTTATGGATATTGGTTGCTGTAACAACCTCTTCTTTCAATCCATTCCAGGTGTCCACAATTCTATGTGGAAAACTACTTTTTTGTGTCCTTTAGACACCGACTTTTTCTGATTTTCCTTGAGTGTCCTCTCATTTGTCTAGTTTCTTCTTCCATCTCCAGGTTTTGCTCGTCTAGCTTTTCAATACCATTTACTATCTTATACAGAGTTATTAGATCACCTCTCTCTCTTCTGTCCTGTAGAGTTGGCAGTCCCATTTCTCTTAATCTGTCCTCATATGTCAGCTCGCTTAGTTCTGGTACCATTTTCATGGCTACTCTTTGGATCCTTTCTAGTTTCGTTATATCCTTTTTTGCATGTGGTGACCACACTACTGCTGCATATTCTAATCTTGGACGTATCATGCTGGTTAAAATTCTTTTCATCATGTCCTTGTCCATGTAATGGAAAGCCACCCTAATATTGGCTAACATTTTATATGTTGATCCAAATAGTTTATTTATGTGCTGCTCTGGGTTCAGTGTATCCTGTATCACCACCCCTAGGTCTTTTTCTTCTTTTGTCTTAGGTATTTCCTCCTGTCCTATCTTGTAGTTCCATTTTGGCCTTCTTTTGCTCTTGCCTATCTCCATCACACGACATTTCTTTACATTGAAAGCCAGCTTCCACGTCCTACTCCATTCATCGATCTTATCTATGTCCCTTTGTAGTTCTTGGCAGTCAACAGTGTTTTTAATAACTTTCATTAATTTGGGGTCATCCGCAAACATATTCATGTTGGTGGTCACGCCACACTGCAATAGTGCACCTATGCACACTGCATAGTGTGTGTGTGTGTGTGTGTGTGTGTTTGATTCATGGTGCGGATCAGCCACCCTTGGCTCTTCACATCTGACAGTGTTGCCAATGTTTAGTGAAGGAGCATTTGTTCCCATAGTTTTGTTCACTTCATTCTTTTTTATACAAAAACATCTTCTATACAACTTAATTATACCTTCCTCTTACCATACATGAGACTCAAACTCTAATATCTATGAGAGGAGCTCAATGTTGACTATATAGAATAAAAATATAGTAGTTCCATTGTTTTTCTTTATAAGTATGATATGAATAACTGAATTTATATTAGGAGGATGAAAATTACTAAAAGAAAAGTTATTAAAATATGAAAAATAATAATTTAAAAGAAATACGAATCAAAGAAACTTTATGGTGCCTGTTTAAAAAGTGCGCTTCCAGAAGGCATACAGCAGTTTACCGCTAAGCCACCCAGAAGGCGTACAGCAGTTTTCGGATTGATATTATACTGTACCCTATTGCAGGTATAACCATATTTTACTCTCATGTATACTGTATATGCATATTGTACCATATTGTAGCCTATGAGTATGTGTGCCAGACAATATAGACTTACTGTACAGTACAAAACTGTATTGTACTCAATTTTCAATGTCCGGACTTTTTCACTTCTCCGTATATGGCCCAGTCTGTATTAGTGCAAAGAAAGAAGGGCTGACTGTATATACACAGTGGTACCTCTTGATTCGAACTTAATTCATTCTTTTTGGCTGTTCGAATTGAATAAATTCAAATTAGGAAGCAATTTTTACCATTGAAATTAATGTAAAAACATTTAATCCATTCCAGTTTATTTTAGATAAAAGAATAATACACTCAACCCCAGCTATTGTGAGAAATTGGTCCCTTAACCCTTAAATAACGGTGATCGTTCATGTAAGCGCGTCCCGCTGGGCTTGATGTTAGGCTCTGGGTAGAAAGGTACCAAGTGCCTGGGGGTACCTTTCTACCCAGAGCCTAACATCAAGCCCCGCCCACATAATTATTTGACACGCTATAACCTGATTCTCAGATGTCACTGTGTGCTAACAAACACATTACTGCAATCAGCATCAAAAGGAGGCATGGATCTATGTAACTGGAATAGTTCTGTAACATTTAAGAGGTGAGCAGGCCGTCAGTTAAGGGTTAACATCGCCGCAATACCTAAAAACACAATAGCCATTGTTAAGAAGTAATGGGAAAAAATATAATTGGTCTGGCCCACCAGAGTGGCAACATGATTTAAAATATTGGCACCTTGTTTTTCCCTCATCTCATCATAATTCATAGATATTGCTCACATTTTGATAGTAAAAAGTAAACAGACATGAAATGCATGAAAAAAAACAGGCATAACAAAAGACTTATTTACCT